>CM057815.1:53132375-53733892 GCA_030067965.1 Latrodectus elegans | reverse complement strand
ATGTCTTAGAAAAAATAAATACATTCATATTAATCAGAGTGGCTTTCGTAAAGGAAGATCCACTCTAGATAATATTACTCATTTGGAAACGCAAATCCGCAATACTTTTGTGCGGAGAAATCATCTCGTTTCCATTTTCTTTCGACATAGAGAAGGCTTACGACCGTACGTGGCGTTATGGAATTCTCCGTAGGATGTATGATTTTGGCTTTAGGGGTAATTTGCCGATATTTATCCAAAATTTTTTACGCTCCCGTGGTTTTAAAGTTCGTATTGGTACTGTTTTGTCCAATACTTTTAACCAACCTGAAGGCGTTCCTCAGGGAAGTATTTTAAGTGTCACCCTTTTTAATCTTCATATAAATAGCATTCTTCATCAACTTTCACCTTCTGTGCATGGTACCTTGTACGTTGATGACCTGCAAATATCTTGTGAAGGGTCAAACATGAATTTAATTGAGAGACAATTACAAACATCTGTTAATAAATTTGCTGCATGGTGTGCTGAGAATGGCCATACATTATCTCTAGCAAGAGCAAATGTGTCCATTTCTGCAGGAAGACTAGTCTCCACAATGATCCTGTTATTTGTATAAACAACACCTATACCTGTTGTCAGTGAGATAAAATTCCTCGGAGTGATATTTGACCATAAATTAACCTTTCTTCCGCATGTTCTACATTTGCGGAAGAAGTGCAACGATCACTCAATATCCTCAAGGTGCTTTCAAATACATCTTGGGGTGCTGATCGCACGTCACTCCTCCGAGTTTACCAATCATTAATTTTATCTCGACTTGACTATGGTTGTGTTGTTTATGGATCCGCTAGATCTTCTGTTCTACGCAGACTGGACACTGTCCATCATTCTGCTCTGAGAATATGTTCAGGCGCATTCCGCACATCACCCGTCCATAGTCTTTATGCAATATGCCAACAATTGCCTTTAGACATGCGACGTATGCAGCTGTCTCTCAATTACTATTGTAAAATTATGTCTGACCCTCATCATCCATTATATTCTTCTGCTCTTACTCCTACTCTGAAGAGGATATATGATGCTAGACCATACAGCATCCCACCCTTCCTCACTCGAACAAAAAATCATTTATCCTTGTTTGACCTATGTGATGTCCGTTTTATTAAAACGGACATATTAGCACATCCACCTTGGTATGATCCACAAATATTGATAATTAATCCATTTTACCAACTGTAGAAAATCGGACACAACCTCTGCAATTTTCCAACAGCTCTATTATTCACATCGCTGTCAGTATTCTTCCTACACGCCAATATTCACGGATGGTTCAAAAACTGCAGGACATGTCGGCTGTGGTATTTTTATGAACAATAATACATATAATTACAGCCTTCATGCTTCCTGCTCCATCTTTACAGCTGAAGCTACTGCAATTTTATAAAGCGCTTCAGCTCGTGAGTATTGTAAATTCTCATTCCTTTTGCGTGTATACTGACAGCTTGAGTGTATTGGAAGCGTTGGGAAATTCGAATATTCACTGTCATCCGGTTGTGTCCAAGATTTTCCAAATTTTGGATTCCCTTGCTGGCAAGGGGTATGATATCAAATTTTGTTGGATCCCAGGTCACGTAGGTCTCGAGGGAAATGAAAAGGCAGATGCGGCTGCTAAAGCAGCATCAACTCCAATACCATCATCCATCCCCCTTCCAGATGTGAGGAAGTGTGTTAAAAAGTATGCCTATTCCCTCTTCCAGGAGTTTTGGAGCATGCAGGTCACCAACAAATTGTACGCCATTTTTCCATATCTCATATCATTATCAGTTTTACCGCTACGAAGTGCTGATGTTAGATTAACTCGCCTTCGTATCGGACACACACGTTTCACACACAGGCATTTGTTTCTAAACGAATTAAATCCTTATTGTGAAACGTGTGATGAACCATTCACTGCTTATCATATTTTAATTTCATGTCCAAATTTTAACCAGTATCGTTTACACTTTTTTAACTGTGATATTTTAACCTTGTATGATTTGGCTTGGGAGCCACTCCCACAGAACCTATTCGCCTTTTGAGGGCAATAGGTTTTTACATTATATTTAAATTTGTAAAATATATTTTTAAAATTATATATATATTTTAAACCTCTTTTTTGTATTTTAAATCTGGATTTTTAGATATGTATATACACTAATTTTTGTTTTTTAAAATTTTAATGTTGCTTGGGTTTCTAAAAAAAAAAAAACGAAAATAAGTAAATGAAATGTAATTTGAAGCAGAAATGAATAGCTGCTACAAAACTTAATTTTGGCGCAGCATGTCCATATTTGGACCTTGCGCCATAAAACCCAACCAACCAACCAACCAACCAACCAATTTATAAGAGAATTATTAAAAGCCAAGCTTTTTTTATCTCCAAAAGTATTCCTTACAAGTTTCAGCATATGTGAAGGATCAAAAAATATTGCAATTTTGGAATTTTCATCATCAGGATGTGGAAAAGTAGTTATAAGATTATTAATATCAAGTGAACAGCCAAGAATTTTAGCCATTGTCAAATTAGATGCTAATCCATCAAATGTCAGGGAAACAACAGTAGCACCAATGTTTTTTAAAAGGGAGAGAACATTTTGAATTAAATTAGCTTTTTGATGACCATTAATCCCATTTGTAAGGAAGTAGCCTAGAGGTAATTTCCAGTTATCATTGATAGAAACCAAAAGAATAACAAATGCTTCTTTAGCTACAGGTAAAGAATCTTCATTTTCAGAAAGCCCCATATTAATGTAGCCATGGAATTCTTTACCATCATATTCAATATGCTTTGACGAATGGCCATTTCATCTATTATTAAAGAAAAATATAAAGCGATATTTACTATTTTTAATTTTAGTATCCAATGCTTTGAAGCATTCTTTAGAAAATCCAGGATTTCCATCAATATGTTGATACCATTTTGATAAAGTACGTCGATGGGGAAGTGCCAAATTGAAGGTTTTTCTTACAAATTCATATGCTTTTGGTGAATAAAAATGCAAAGTCAGAGCAAAAGATCTTAATTGTTTTGAATAACTTTTAGGCAAATTTTGTTCTGTTACACTTGCAAGTTGACGAGTAAGAAATTCCTTATTAACAAGACTAACAGTCTCTAAAACATGCAGAACATCATCATCAATAAAGTTGCGGTTTTTAAGTTCTTCAAGAAGCATATTTAAGTCACAATTTTTTTTCTTATAACGACGTGTTTTTGTTGGAGAATTTTAATTTTTTATTTTTGGTTTTAATTATTTCATTTCAGATTCTCTATTTTTCGTTTATAAACTATTTTTGTTGGAGATGATAATTCCATTTTAGTATTTGTTACTGACATAGGAATTGCATCAACAACATTAGAAGTACTTGGCACAGCTGTAGTTTCACTCCTATCCTTTATAGTTTCATTTGTAGACAGGCTGGATTGATCTTTAATATTACTACTGCTTCATGGTTTCCGAGGATTATATTTCTGAAAATAAAAAATTGATCCACATCATTACAAATGTTAAAAAACTTCATCAGCAATTTATTCAGATAATTTTTAATATTAAAAGAAATATGTAGAAAAAGCAACTTTTATAATATTGTATGCATTCTGAATGCATGGCAAATACAATAAAAATTATTTAATGTTATGCATTGTTTAAAACAGAAAAATTTAAAAAAAGATATTTTTAAAATTATCAACAAAGTAAATAAGAAAATTCTGATTGTATTTAACTCCAAAGAATTTTCTTGTAAAACGATATATTCTACCTTTTAAAATGATTAAAAGATGCATTTTTATTTCTCATTAAGTAAAAATTATGAATTTTGAAAATATTTTATAACAATCTTACTCTTTTGCAAATAGGATGGAAATTCTTTAAATATAACTGGATAAGCATCATCTCTTAATCTGACACAAGAAAGAGATGTCCGATCTATCATTTCTTCAGGGAAATGTGCTGAACACAGCTTACTATGTTTGGAGGGAAGCCAATTTTGCCGACGTACAGCTTTGATCCAAATTTCTCTCCGCTGCTCATCTTTTGGAAAACTATGAAAAGAAATTAGAATATTAAAAATGACATCTTTCATTAAAAGTTACAGAATATAGTTAGAATGGAACTAAGTTCCTTATATATTACTATTTCAGCTACATACTCAATGACAGAAAGACAAAAATTGATTTAACTTGTTATGTGCCGAAGTTAAGCTATCTATCCTATATACCATAGAGCAAGGAATAGCTCTTTAGCTCTCATGCTATATACCAAAACCATATTCATGTAAGCACTTAAATGATAAATTGCCATTTTGTATGAAATATTTCTAATGCTTAGCTCCAAAATAAAGAAATATCATTAAATTTAACTAACACATTTATAAATAAATATTTTACTGACAAACATAAATATGTTTTTGGGACAAAATATTATTTTATTATAAACTTACTTTAACAGATAATAAAAAACATACATGAAATAAGTATAACATATAGAATATAAAATCATAATAATTTGCTTATTCTTCAACTAGAATTAACATTACCCACACAACCACAAATATCTATGTGATAACCAGATCAATTTCAATTCATATCCAGATATCTATTAGATCTGCATCAAATCCTTGAGATATTCAAAACTTGGGTGGGGGGGGGTTGTCATAAAATAACATCATCTAGACATTAACTTTTGGATATTGGCGATACATCTCAGATAATTAAAACTCTTACAAATTGAATATCCATATTTTATAAGGGCTAGACATAATACTAGAATATTAAATTTGATCATCACATTTATTACTAAATATTTTAGCGACAAACATAATTATGGTTTTAGAAAAAAAATGTTACTTTAATGTGAACCAACTTTAACAGATAATGAAATAACATACATGGAATAACTATAACACATAGAAAGTAAAAATAAAACATTTTGCTAATTCTTCACTTGGATTAAAATCATTATGGAAAACACATTATACAATATAAAAATAGATACTTATATATACAAATACATGCTTAATTGTCATAAAAACAAATTTTTCTTTACTTTTTCTAAAAAAGAAACATTTTATAAAAACTATAAACAATTAAAATATTTATCTTAAATATATATTTTAAGCTATTTTTATAACCCTTTGCAAACTCAGGTTTGAGGAATAACAGATGAACATGCAATAGTACTGTATGAGTTCATGATAAAAAAATATTCTACATTGTAATTGAATTTTAAAATTTTTATAATATTTTTAAGGAAACCAAGAAAAATCAACTGGATTATCAAAGGGTTAGTAGAATTACTGTCCTTAATCAAAACACATTATATTCGTTAACATTAACTGATATAAGAAGCTTAGTAATAATAATTAGAAAGAAAATTTATACATAAATTATATATATTTTTTATTTCCATGTACTAAAATATCTGTTCCATTCATAAGGCTTAGAAAGCATGCATAGAGTTAATCATTGCTTTATGGTTCTATACATACAACATGAATTTCAATATTGTTTTAAACGAGAAATTACTTAAAAATAATATAATTTAATAATTATTAAACTATCATTTAACTTAATGTAATTTTTATGCAATCATTAATACATTAAATAATAAAACGATAGCTAAGCAAACTGCAAATAAGCAACACTTAAGCTGAGCACAAAATTTTTCTTACCTGTGAAATGTTATTCCTTCCAATTTCTTGGACCTTCTATTAGTGCATCCGAATGCTACACAAGATGTCATTTCTTCTTTTAAATTCAAATTAAGAAAATAATGTAACTTAAATATCAAAAATTAAGAAATAAATTTAGCACTTATGTTATTGCATACAAAATAAGCGCTTTTCTTATCCAACTAATATGGCCGCTCGGTTACAGTTGATACTTCATCGAAAGGGGGAAATTTCCCCTCCCCTTATTCCTTGCTCTATGCTCAGCACATCAATCGGCTTTATGGATCAAGCGATCGGTACATCTACTGGGTGACTCGTTAAGGGTGGAGTCCACTTCAGGGATGTACCGTGAGCGTATAGGGACTGACTAGCACTGGTACAGTTAACCTGTATCCCCTTGTAGGGCTCCGTGGTGGGTGGTGCCGTCTAGTCCCTGAATATTATTTTGTAATTTATGAATAAATCTACTTTCTCCTCACTCCCTCGGGAGCAACAATTGCCAATGTGTGAAGCGAAGTTCTTCATAATTAAAAGAACTGGAGGATCATTTGAGTATGTTTCTCCCTTTCTGATTGAGAAGGGATTAGTATCTCATTTGGGTGTTGTAAAATCTGTAAAAAAATTAAGAACGGGCAATTTACTAGTTGAAACTACATCAGAAAAACAAGCTATGATAATACAGACCATGAAATCCCTAGCTGACATACCAGTAACTGTAGAGCCACATGCAAGACTAAATTTTGTGCAAGGAGTAATTTCTGCAGAGGATTTGTATCATACGTCCACTGATGAAATTCTTGACAACTTAAAAAGCCAGAAAGTCTGCGCCGTCAAAGGATAACCATCAAAGGGATGGTATTATCTTAAATACCAAACACCTTATTTTGACTTTTGCAACGCCAGACTTACCAAAATACATCAAAGTGGCTTACATGCGTTGCTCAGTGCGACCATATATACCAAATCCTCTCAGATGTTTCCAGTGCCAACGATATGTGCATTCTAAAATGGCTTGCAGAGGAAAACCTACTTGCGCTCGCTGCTCCCAAGCTGACGAGCATGACAGTGTTACCTGCAAAGCCAAAGAAATGTGCGTCAACTGCAAAGGAGACCACCCTTCATATTCCAGATCTTGTCCCTGTTTGGCAACAGGAAAAGGAAATTGTCACTATTAAGATCAAGAACAATGTGTCTATATTGAAGCTCGTCGCATAGTTTGTTCCCGCACTCCAACTCCTGGTGTTAGTTACGCAGCTATGGCAAAAAAAGTTACCCGATCTTGCAGCACCCAAACAGATTCTGTCTCTTCACCTAGCTTTCTCTTAAAGCAAAAAACAGTGGAATCATCAACACCTGTAATAGCCAAATCAGCTTTGGCAAAATCAAAAGCCTTAAAGGCGAGGAAATTAAAATTGGCTAAGGAAGGCATTCGAAAGTCTTCCTTAACAACAAAAAAAGCTCTTCTGTGTTTGGATGCAGACACTGTGAAACTGCATCCATCGGATGATGACTTCAATTCTGAAGATTCATCAGAGATGACGATGAGTAACAGTGAGAAAGGTTAGAATATATTCCATTCCTGACTTCCTTTGTTTCCTGGAATTGTCGTGGGTTTCGGTCTCGCATTGATGACATCAAATCAATTATCTCTTGCTTTAACCCCGCATGTGTGGCTCTCCAGGAGACATTCCTGAAGCCCACTGTTGTCACCAAAATGCGTGGTTTCAATGCTTTAGAAATGATTATGGTGGCGATGTTGCTGTGTCTGGTGGAGTTTGTATAATTACATCAAACAATTACCCCAGTACAGCACATCAGTTAAGAACTACACTCCAGGCCGTGGCTGTGAGAATCCACACCACATGCCTAATAACAGTATGTAGTCTTTACTTACCACCGAATGATGTCATCCAAGCAGAAGAACTGAATGACTTGGTTGATCAACTCCCAACTCCATTTTTATTGCTCGGTGATTTTAACGGTCATAATTTTCTGTGGGGTAGTGATGATACGAATTCTCGTGGTCGACAGATAGAGGAGTTCATTTCTGACCATAGCCTCTGTCTGCTAAATACCAACGAGAAAACTTATTTTCACGAACCTACACGGACATTTCACTCTCTGGACTTGGCTATATGTTCTCCATCACTCTTGCCATTGCTGAATTTTGAAGTTGGAAATGACCTCTACAATAGTGATCATTTCCCTCTAATAATCGTGTCTCAGGCTGGAAGTAATAGTGTGTGTCACAAACCACCTAATTATGTGTACAGTCGAGGCCGATTGGTCACTTTTCACGCAATTGGCTGTGATCAATGAGACAAGAGTTAAGACAGATGTGATAGATGATGCCGTTAAATATGTCACCGACACAATAATCAGAGCTGCGGATGTTGCTATCCCTAAAAATTCCATCATTCCACATAAACACAGGAAACCTTGGTGGAATGAAAAGTGTCAACTCTCCTATAAGAAACAAAGGAAGCAATGGAATATATTCCGAAGATACCCTACTACGGAGAATCTTGTTGCTTTTAAAAAAGCCAAAGCTGAAGCTCGAAAAGTTAGACGTCAGAGTCAAAGAGAATCTTGGATTTGCTACGTGTCGTCAATCACCCCTCAGGGGGTTTACCTTCTTTAGGTAAACACGGGTGTCACAATCCCGAGGTACCCTAGTGATCTGTCCTCTTCTTTATTTTTTTCTCTCCTCTACTCTTCTGCTTTTTCTTCCTTTTCTCCCTCAATGTGGTTGCCTCGTAAGAGGTTGAGGGCTCCTCTTGAGTAGCTTTCACCGCTCTGTTGCTATTAGCTACTTTTGAGGACTAAATCACCCACGTGTTTGCCGTGCGTGGAGACCCGTGTCCCTGGAAAGGAGGATCCTGGTAATTGAGGCCTCCTGAGACCAACACATTGCTTTGGCCTCTGCTTCAGGTAAACGGGAGGTGTGTTGTGGTCCTCAGCACATCAATCGGCTTTATGGATCAAGCGATCGGTACGTCTACTGGGTGACTCGTTAAGGGTGGAGTCCACTTCAGGGATGTACCGTGAGCGTATAGGGACTGACTAGCACTGGTACAATAACCTGTATCCCCTCGTAGGGCTCCGTGGTGGGTGGTGCCGTCTAGTCCCTGAATTTTATGATATTCTACATGAATATTTCTACTAATTCTTTCCTCCCTTTGGAGCAACAATTGTCCATGATGAACGCTAAATATTTCATAGTTAAAAAGAACTGAAGGAGGTTCTTTCCAATTTGTATCACCTTTTCTCATTGAAAAGAGTATTTCATCTTGTGTAGGTGAAGTAAAAAATATTAGAAGACTAAGAACTGGGGATATTTTAGTTGAGATTGCTTCCGAAAGGCAAGCAATACTTATACAATCACTAAAATCAATTGGAAATGTGGATGTTGTCGTTCAACCTCATACGACATTAAACTTTTCCAAGGAGTAATTTCTGCAGCGGATTTGATATATACGTCTACAGACGAAATATTGGAAAATTTAATATCTCAAAAAGTCTGTGGTGTCAAACGGATAACTCTTAAACGAGATGGTGTTTCTATCAACACAAAACATCTGATTTTGACATTTTCAACACCTGATTTACCACAACATATTAAAGTTGCCTATATGCGATGCTCTGTAAGACCCTATATACCAAATCCGCTTCGCTGCTTTCAATGCCAACGATTTGGTCATTCAAAAATAGCTTGCAGAGGTAAACTTACATGTGCCCGTTGTGCTGACGTTGGCCACGATAGTGTTACCTGCAATGCTAAGGAGGTTTGTGTCAACTGCAAATGCGACCATCCTGCCTATTCACGATCTTGCCCATCATGGCAGTTGGAAAAGGAAATTACTACCGTTAAAATCAAAAATAGTGTGTCATATCCGGAGGCTCGACGAATTGTCGCCGCACGTACACCACAGCCAGGTATCAGCTATGCGACTGCTACTAAGAAAGTAACTCGGTCTTGCTGCACACAAACTGATTGTATTTCAGAGCCTTCAACAAAACAATCTCCCAAACCAAATGATACAAATCTTCAACCACTGTACACAAACTGACTCTCTGCAAAATCAAGAGCATCTCAAGCAAAAAAATTAAAACTTGCCAAAGAAGGCGTTCGTAGGTCTTCCTTGACAGAAAGAAAAGCGAGGCTAGCGTTGGAGGAAGATATGCTGTTAAACTCTATCCCTCAGATAGAGATAGTTTTGAGGATTCATCAGAAACTCAGATGAGCACTGCTGGTGAATAACATTCATCCCATTAATGACTTCCTTTGTTTCATGGAATTGTCGAGGTTTCCGTTCTCGAATAGACGACGTCAAATTTGTTATCTCTCGCTACAACCCCGCATGTGTGGCTCTCCAGGAAACATTCCTGAAGCCCACTGTTAACACCAAAATGCGTGGGTTTCAATGCTTTAGAAAGGATAATGGTGGTGATGCGTCCGTATCTGGAGGAGTTTGTATATTCACATCAAACTCATATTCTAGTACAGAACATCCACTAAGAACTACATTACAAGCTGTAGCAGTGAAAATTCATGTAACCTGTCTGATCACTGTTTGCAACCTGTATTTACCACCACATGACGTCGTAAATTCGGAGGAACTAGATGATTTAATTGACCAACTCCCAGCTCCATTTCTGCTTCTAGGTGATTTTAATGGTCATAATACTCTGTGGGGTAGTCAAGATACGAATTCTCGCGGTCGTCAGATAGAGCAGTTCATATCTGACAATTGCCTCTGTCTGCTGAATACCGACGAGAAAACTTATTTTCATGAACCTACACGGACATTTCACTCTCTGGACTTAGCTATATGTTCTCCATCACTCTTGCCATTGCTGAATTTTAAAGTTGGAAATGACCTCTACAATAGTGATCATTTCCCTCTAATCGTGTCTCAGGCTGGAAATAATAGTGTGTGTCACAAACCACCTAATTATGTGTACAGTCGAGCCGATTGGTCACTTTTTCACGCAATTGGCTGTGATCAGTGAGACAAGAGTTAAGACAGATGTGATAGATGATGCCGTTAAATATGTCACCGACACAATAATCAGAGCTGCGGATGTTGCTATCCCTAAAATTCCATCATTCCACATAAACACAGGAAACCTTGGTGGAATGAAAAGTGTCAACTCTCCTATAAGAAACAAAGGAAGCAATGGAATATATTCCGAAGATACCCTACTACGGAGAATCTTGTTGGTTTTAAAAAAGCCAAAGCTGAAGCTCGAAAAGTTAGACGTCAGAGTCAAAGAGAATCTTGGATTCGCTACGTGTCGTCAATCAATTCATCGACAACAAGTAAACAATTATGGAGGAAAGTTAAAGCAGCCAATGGTATTTATCAGGATTATTCCATTCCTGTATTAAAAACCGGAGCTGCAATACACTCCTCAGCGGTAGATATTGCTAATGTCATCGGTGAAACCTTTGCTAGTGTTTCCAGCTCTGATTCGTATAATCCTACTTTTCTAAGGATTAAAAGAATCGCTGAGCGGACACCTCTAAGCTTTCATGATCGACATATTCTACCCTATAATTGTGATTTTGAACTGTCAGAATTGAAGTCTGCTTTATCTAAAGCAAACGACACTTGCCCAGGACCAGATGGAATCTCGTATCAAATGCTCCGTCATTTAAATCATGATTCTTTATTAAACATACTTTCATTGTTTAATAGAATCTGGACTGAGCATGCTTATCCTACATCATGGAGAGAAGCGATAGTGATTCCAATATTGAAGCCTGGAAAAGATTCATCTGACCCTCTGAGTTATCGTCCAATAGCTCTTACGAGTTGCTTATGCAAAACATTTGAGCGTATGGTCAATGCTAGACTCATTTACGTCTTAGAGAAGAATAATTGCATACATCTTCATCAAAGCGGATTTCGAAGAGGACGATCCACTATAGATAACATAGTAGATCTAGAATCCCGAATTCGAAATGCTTTCGTGAGGAGAAACCATCTCGTTGCAATTTTCTTCGACGTTGAGAAAGCATATGATCGTACATGGCGCTATGGTATTCTCCGTACTCTGCATAATCTTGGCTTTAAGGTAATCTTCCAATATTTATCCAAAATTTTCTGGCCTCACGCGTTTTTAAAGTGCGCGTTGGAACTACAATTTCCAATAATTTTAGTCAAGCTGAGGGTGTCCCTCAAGGTAGCATTTTAAGCGTAACCCTTTTTAACCTTTTCATCAGTGACATACTCCATCAATTACCATCTTCTGTTCATGGCACTCTATATGTTGATGACTTACAAATTTCATATCAGGGTTCAAACATGAATATAATTGAGAGACAATTGCAAACAGCTGTAAATAATTTAACCACTTGGTGTGAACGGAATGGTCTTAGTATATCTCCTAGTAAGAGTTGCTGTGTCCATTTCTGTAGGAAAACTAGCTACCATAATGATCCTGTGCTTCACATAAATAATAGACCCATTCCTGTAGTCAGTGAGATAAAATTCCTTGGCGTGATTTTTGACAAGAAGTTAACTTTCCTTCCGCATGTTTTACATCTGCGGAAGAAATGTGAGCGACTGCTTAACATCCTCAAAGTGCTTTCGAATACATCTTGGGGTGCAGATCGCACATCACTCCTAAGAATTTATCACTCTGTAATTTTATCTCGAATTGACTACGGCTGTGTTGCTTATGGATCAGCTAGACTCTCCATCTTACGCAGATTGGACACTGTTCACCATACTGCTTTAAGGATATGCTGTGGAGCTTTTCGCACATCACCCGTCCAGAGTCTATATGTAATTTGCCACCAATTGCCATTAGACCTGCGGCGGATACAGCTGTCTCCTAATTATTATTCAAAAATCATGTCCTCACCTCATCATCCCTTGCATTCCACGATTCCAAGTGCTGCTCTTAAGAGATTATATAATGCTAGACCATCAAGCATTCAACCTTTTCTCTCTCGTATTAAATCCATTAATTTGCTTTCTGACCTATGTGATGTCCGAATTGAGTCTACCGACCTTTTCGCATATCCCCCTTGCTATGATCCACACATTATTGTGCTGAATCCCTTTGGAAGTAATAAAAAATCAGACACAAATACTGCTATTCTTCAACAGCTTTATTCATTCCATCGCTGTCAGTATACTATGTACAATCCAGTATTTACGGATGGATCCAAATGTCCAGGATCAGTTGGTTGTGGAGTGTATCTTGATGATACCTCCTACAGTTATAGCCTTCACAAATGCCATCTTCACTGCTGAGGCTACGGCTATATACCGAGCACTTCAGTTGGTAACAACTAAAAACGAACGTAAATTCTGTGTGTACACTGACAGTATGAGTGTATTAGAGGCTTTGAGGAATAACAATTATAATTGCCATCCAGTTGTGTCTAAGATATTCAAATTAATTGATACTGTTACTAACAAGGGATTTGAGATACTGTTTTGTTGGATACCAAGCCACATAGGAATAGATGGCAATGAGAAAGCTGATGCTGCCGCTAAATCTGCAGCTACTTCCATTTTGCCTTCAATACCATCAATGGACATGAGAAAAGGATTCAAACATTTCATATATTCTCTTTGGCAGGAATCATGGGACCTGCAAGTCAGCAACAAACTCCATTCCATATTTTCATACATCATTCCATTATCTGTTTTATCTCCACGAAGCGCAGACGTCAGAGTGACTCGCCTTCGAATTGGTCACACGCGTTTCACCCACAAGCATTTGATCTTGAGTGATCTCCAACCGTGGTGTGAAAAGTGTGATGAACCATTTACAGTATATCACATTTTAATTGTATGCCCAGATTTTAACCATCAGCGTTTTAGATATTTCAATAGTAACATTTTAACATTAGAAGATCTGCTTGGGGAACCACCCCATTGCAACCTATTTGCGTTTTTAAAAGACATAGGATTTATGAATTTTATCTGATTTAGAGATATTTTACTTGAATATAAAATTTTTAATTTTATACATGTGTATATTGTATGTTTTACAGACTTTTAATATACATTTTAACTATATTTATATTTTATACCTTTAATATACATTTTAACTATATTTCTATTTTATACCTTTAATATACATTTTAACTATATTTCTACTTTGTACTTTTAATGTACATTTTAACTAAATTATTGTTTTATACTTTTAATGGGTTTAAAAAACTGGTGTAAGCTATCTCGTGTTTGGCGCAGCTTGTCCTTATCTGGACCTTGCGCCATAAAAACCAACCAACCAACCAACCAACCTCTCTTTGGAGGAGATGTCAGATGACATGCTTTCCGGCTCCGGGAAAGGAGCTTTTCTAACTCAACAATAACTTCCTTAGTTTCTTGGAACTGCCATGGTTTGCGTTCTCATCACGATGACATCAAGTCTATAATTTCAGCATACAACCCCGCATGTGTTGCACTTCAGGAGACATTCCTGAAGTCAAGCAATAACTTTTCCATGCGAGGGTTTACATGCTTTAGAAAAGATTGTGGTGATGATGGTGCAGTGTCTGGAGGTGTTTGTATATTAACATCTAATGCTTACCCCAGCACTGCCCATGCATTGAATACTACTCTACAGGCAGTTGCTGTAAGAATTCATACTACATGCTTATTAACTGTCTGTAGTTTATATTTACCACCACATGATGTCATCCGTCAAGAAGAACTCGATGCATTAATGGATCAGCTGCCAACTCCATTTCTACTGTTAGGTGATTTTAACGGCCACAGTTCTTTGTGGGGAAATGATGATACTAATTCTCGCGGTCGGCAGATAGAGCGTTTTATTTCTGATAACAGTCTCTGTCTGCTTAATACCGACGAGAAAACATATTTCCATGTACCCACGAGAACATTTCATTCTCTCGATCTTGCCATTTGTTTCCCCATCTCTTCTGCCATTGTTAAATATAAATGTAGGAAATGATCTGCACAATAGCGATCATTTTCCTCTCGTCATCTCCCAGACTGGAGGTAGTAGTGTAGTACAACGTCTACCTACTTACGTGTACAGTCGGGCAGATTGGACGTTATTTACACAATTGGCAGGTATTGATAAGAAAATGGTTACGATCGCTGAGATTGATGATGCCGTATGTAAAGTCACCGAAACGATTATTTATGCAGCTGATTCATCAATACCTAAGAGTTCCCCTATATCACACAGGCGTTGCAAACCTTGGTGGAATAATGAATGTCAAAAAACCTATAAGAAACAGAGGAGGTTATGGGGTTATTCAGAAGATACCCACAACGGAGAATTTTATAGCCTTTAAGAGAGCAAAAGCATTAGCTCGCAGAACTCGTCGTCGAAGTCAGAAGGAATCCTGGTCTCGCTATGTGTCCTCAATTACTTCTTCCACATCCAGTAAGCAGTTGTGGAAAAGCGTGAAAGCAGCCAATGGAATTTATAGAGAATTTTCCATTCCTATTTTGAAATCCGGAGCTGCTGTACACTCTTCTCCTAAGGACATCGCTAACGTTCTTGGTGAAACCTTTGCTAGTGTCTCCAGCAACGACTCTTATAGTCCTTCTTTTTTAAGGACAAAGATTCGTGCTGAGCGAACACCAATTCGTTTCAACCATGGACAAGCTTTGCCTTACAACTGTGAATTTCGGATGTTGGAATTGAAGAGAGCATTAGAGCAGGCTAATAATACCAGTCCAGGACCTGACGGAATCAGTTATCTGATGCTTCAGCATTTAAATCCAGACTCCCTATTGAATTTACTTTATTTGTTCAATAGGATCTGGACTGAAAATAAATTCCTATCATTATGGTGTGAAGCAATAGTGATTCCGATCCTGAAGGCTGGTAAGGATCCATCTGTTCCTTCAAATTATCGACCAATAGCTCTGACGAGTTGCTTGTGTAAGACTCTCGAACGTATGGTCAACGCCCGTCTCGTATATGTCTTAGAAAAAAATAAATGTATTCATATCAATCAGAGTGGCTTCCGAAAAGGGAGATCCACTCTTGATAATATCACATATTTGGAGACCCAAATCCGCAATGCTTTTGTGCGGAGGAACCATCTGGTCTCCATTTTCTTTGACATCGAGAAGGCATACGACCGTACATGGCGATATGGAATTCTCCGTTCATTATATGATTTTGGCTTTCGGGGTAATTTACCGATATTCCTACAAAATTTTTTAAGCTCCCGTATTTTTAAAGTTCGTATTGGAACTGTATTTTCCAATACTTTTATTCAAGCCGAGGGTGTTCCCCAAGGCTCCATTTTAAGTGTCACTATTTTTAATTTATTCATTAGTATCATCTTGAATCACTTACCATCAACTGTAAATGGTACACTTTACGTTGACGACCTGCAAATATCATGTCAGGGTCAAATATTCAGTTAATTGAGAGACAACTGCAAACAGCAATTAACAAACTTGCTGCATGGTGTGCTGAAAATGGCCATACCTTATCACCCAGCAAGAGTAAATGTGTCCACTTCTGTAGAAAGACTAGTCTGCATAATGATCCAGTTATTAATATCAACAACACTCCAATACAAGTAGTCAATGAAATAAAATTTTTGGGAATAATCTTTGACCGAAAATTAACCTTTCTTCCGCATGTTCTGCATCTGCGGAAGAAGTGTGAGCGATCGCTTAATATCCTCAAGGTGTTGTCAAATACATCTTGGGGTGCAGATCGCACATCACTTCTTCGAATTTATCAGTCATTGATTTTATCCTGCATTGACTACGGATGTGTTGTTTATGGATCGGCTAGATCTTCTGTTTTACGAAGACTGGACACAGTTCATCACTCTGCTTTGAGGATATGTTCTGGTGCATTCCGCACATCACCCGTCCAGAGTCTATATGCTGTATGTCATCAACTACCGTTAGACCTGAGACGGATGCAGCAATCTCTCAATTATTATGCTAAGATCATGTCTACCCCTGACCATCCCTTACGTTCCTTGGTACCTAATGCCTCCCTTAAAAGACTATATGATGCTCGTCCATTGAGCATCCCGCCTTTCTCACACGAGCCAAAACACATCTGTGGCTCACAGATCTATGTGATGTTCGGATAGAGTCTATTGATCAAAGTCTCTATCCACCTTGGTATGAGCCAACAAATACTTTTATAAATACCTTTGCCCAGTTCAGAAAATCCGACACAACACCTATTGTTTTTCAGCAGCTATACCATTCTCATCGCTGCCAGTACCAATCTTACAAACCTGTATTCACGGATGGATCGAAAACCGCAGGACATGTGGGCTGTGGAGTTTTTATCAATAACACTTCTTTTAGCTACAGCCTACATTCATCCTGCTCCATCTTTACTGCTGAAGCAACGGCAATCTACTATGCACTTCAGCACGTGAATACAGATGATTGTCATAAATTTTGTATATATACTGACAGCATGAGTATTGTTGAAGCCTTGAAAAACAATAGTCTTACCTGTCATCCTGTTGTGTCGAGAATTTTCAAAGCATTGGATTCCCTTGCTGGCAAGGGAAAAGAAATTGTATTTTGTTGGATACCAAGCCACATGGGTCTTGAAGGAAATGAGAGAGCAGATGCAGCTGCAAAGACTGCATCAGACCTTATTTTACCATCGGTCCCTCTCTCAGATGTGAGAAAAGATATAAAAACTTTCATATATAGTCTTTGGCAGGAATCATGGAACTTGCAGGTTGACAACAAGTTGCATACCATCTTTTCATCTCTCATCTCATTACCTGTTTTACCGTTACGAAGTGCAGATGTAAGATTGACTCGCCTTCG
The DNA here is from genome assembly GCA_030067965.1 of Latrodectus elegans. Classification (NCBI taxonomy): domain Eukaryota; kingdom Metazoa; phylum Arthropoda; class Arachnida; order Araneae; family Theridiidae; genus Latrodectus; species Latrodectus elegans. The sequence continues at coordinate 53,716,432 of CM057815.1, read as the reverse complement.
TATCGGACACACACGTTTCACAAACAGACATTTGTTTTTAAGCGAATTAAATCCATGGTGTGAAACGTGTGATGAACCATTCAATGTTTATCATATTTTAATTTCATGTCATAATTTTAACCAACAACGTTTACACTTTTTTAAAAGTGATTTTATAATTTTATCTGACATAATAGGGGATCCACCCCATAGAAACCTATTCGCTTTCTTGAGGGCAATAGGTTTTATACATTTTATTTAAATTTTCATTTTAAATTTTAAAATTGTATACATAATTGATTTTTTTCTTTTATATTTTAGAATGTGATTTTAAAATAACATTTACACAGATTTTTGTTTTTTAAAATTTTTAATGTTGCTTGCGTTTGGGTTTAACACACACAAAAAATAATAATAATAAAAATTAAGATAAAATGAAGCAACAAAAACTTACTCTTGGCGCAGCATGTCCAATTTTGGACCTTGTGCCATAAAACCCAACCAACCAACCAACCATCTACCCCTGACCATCCCTTACGTTCCTTGGTACCTAATGCCTCCCTTAAAAGACTATATGATGCTCGTCCATTGAGCATCCCGCCTTTTCTCACACGAGCCAAAACACATCTGTGGCTCACAGATCTATGTGATGTTCGGATAGAGTCTATTGATCAAAGTCTCTATCCACCTTGGTATGAGCCAACAAATACTTTTATAAATACCTTTGCCCAGTTCAGAAAATCCGACACAACACCTATTGTTGAAGCCTTGAAAAACAATAGTCTTACCTGTCATCCTGTTGTGTCGAGAATTTTCAAAGCATTGGATTCCCTTGCTGGCAAGGGAAAAGAAATTGTATTTTGTTGGATACCAAGCCACATGGGTCTTGAAGGAAATGAGAGAGCAGATGCAGCTGCAAAGACTGCATCAGACCTTATTTTACCATCGGTCCCTCTCTCAGATGTGAGAAAAGATATAAAAACTTTCATATATAGTCTTTGGCAGGAATCATGGAACTTGCAGGTTGACAACAAGTTGCATACCATCTTTTCATCTCTCATCTCATTACCTGTTTTACCGTTACGAAGCCCCTCAGGGGGTTTACCTTCTTTAGGTAAACACGGGTGTCACAATCCCGAGGTACCCTAGTGATCTTTCCTCTTCTTTATTTTCTTCTCTTCTCTAATCTTCTGCTTTTTCTTCCTTTTCTCCCTCATTGTGGTTTCCTCGAAAGAGGTTGAGGGCTCCCCTTGAGTAGCTTTCGCCGCTCTGTTGCTATTAGCTACTCTTGGGGACTAAATCACCCACGTGCTTGCCGTGCGTGGAGACCCGTGTCCCTGGAAAGGAGGGTCCTGGTAATTGAGGCCCCCAGAGACCAACACATTACTTTGGCCTCTGCTTCAGGTAAACGGGAGGTGTGTTGTGGTCCTCAGCACATCAATCGGCTTTATGGATCAAGCGATCGGTACATCTACTGGGTGACTCGTTAAGGGTGGAGGCCACCTCAGGGATGTACTGTGAGCGTATAGGACCTGGCTAGCACTGGTGCAGCTGGTCTGCATCCTTGTTGGACTCGGTGGTGGGTTGTGCCGTCATGTCCCGTATTTTCCATGATTAATAAGGATACATTCTTATTCTATTATCTTCACAGATATCATACTTTATTACTAATGAAGGCAAAATTTTTTATTGTGAACAGATAAGAGGGTACTTTTGATACTGTATCCCCTTTCCTAATCCAGAAAAGTATTTCTGGCAATATCGGCGAAGTAAAGAGCGTCCGGAAACTTCGTTCTGGAGATCTTATGGTTGAAGTTGCTTCAGAAGCACAAGCTACTCTTATAAGCAGCATGAACATGCTTGCTAACCTTGAGGTGTCCGTCCAACCTCATGTTAATCTTAACTTTTCACGTGGTGTGGTATCCGCCAAGGATTTGTTAAATACGCCTGCGGACGAGATCTTAGAAAATCTCAAGGATCAAAAGGTCTGTGCTGTAAAACGCATAACTGTCAGACGTGATGGACAAGTCATCAACACTAAACATCTTGTACTGACATTTGCGACGCCAGACCTACCGCAGCATATTAAAGCTGCGTATATGCATCTATCCGTCAGGCCATTTATTCCAAATCCTTTGCGTTGTTTCCAGTGCCAGAGATTTGGTCACTCCAAAGCGTCTTGCAGGGGCAAACTGACTTGCGCTCGCTGCGCAGCAGTTGGCCATGATAGCTCGTCTTGTACTGCAAAGGAGAGGTGTGTAAACTGTAAAGGTGACCACCCCTCCTACGCTAGAAGTTGTCCTAACTGGATACTGGAAAAGGAGATCACTACCACTAAAGTTAAGAATAATTGCTCGTATCCCGAGGCGAGACGTGCTGTTTCAGCTCGTACACCTCAAGCAGGAGTTAGCTACGCAACTGTAGCCGCCAAAGTCACCAGAACGGTTAGTACTCAAACAGATGCTCTGTCACTTCCATCAGTTAAATTACCCCCTAATTATGAGAAAAAGCCAAAATCAACATCCACAACTACTCTACGTAGAAAAGCTTCTACAGCTAGATCTAAAGCCCTAAAGGCTTTAAAACTGAAATCTGCAAAGGAGGGCCACCCTAGACCCTCCATATCCACCCGTAAAGCCTTATCCTGGAAGCTGACGCTGTGTATCTACATCCCTCTGACGAATCTCTCTTTGGAGGAGATGTCCAGATGGCATGCCTTCCGGCTCCGGGAAAGGAGCTTTTCTAACTCAACAATAACTTCCTTAGTTTCTTGGAACTGCCATGGTTTGCGTTCTCATCATGATGATATCAAGTCTATAATTTCAGCATACAACCCCGCATGCATTGCCCTTCAGGAGACATTCCTGAAGTCGAGCAATAACTTTGGAATGCGAGGGTTTACATGCTCTAGAAAAAGACTGTGGTGATGATGGTGCATTGTCTGGAGGTGTTTGTATATTAACATCAATACTTACCCCAGCACTGCCCATCCATTAAATACTACTCTACAGGCAGTTGCTGTAAGAATTTATACTTCATGCTTATTAACTGTCTGTAGTTTATATCTACCACCACATGATGTCATCTGCCAAGAGGAACTCGATGCATTAATAGATCAGCTGCCAACACCATTTCTACTGTTGGGTGACTTTAACGGCCATAGTTCTTTGTGGGGAAATGATGATACTAATTCTCGCGGTCGGCAGATAGAGCGTTTTATTTCAGATAACAGTCTCTGTCTGCTTAATACCGACGAGAAAACATATTTCCATGTACCCACAAGAACATTTCATTCTCTCGATCTTGCCATTTGTTCTCCATCTCTTCTGCCATTGTTAAATTTAAATGTAGGAAATGATCTGCATAATAGTGATCATTTTCCTCTCGTCATCTCCCAGACTGGAGGTAGTAGAGTAGAACAATGTCTACCTACTTACGTGTACAGTCGGGCGGATTGGACGTTGTTTGCGCAATTGGCAGTCGTTGATGATGAAATGGTTTTGATCGAAGATATTGATATTGCTGTTTGTAAAGTCACTGAAACAATTAAGAATGCAGCTGATGCATCAATACCTAAAAGTTCCTCTATACCACACAGGCATTGCAAACCTTGGTGGAACAAAGAATGCCAAGAGACATATAAAAACAGAGGAAGTTATGGGGGCTATTCAGAAGATACCCCACAACGGAGAATCTTATCGCCTTTAAGAGAGCAAAGCATTAGCTCGCATGAGCTCGTCGTCGAAGTCAGAAGGCATCTTGGTCTTGCTATGTGTCATCAATAACTTCTTCCACATCCAGTAAACAGTTGTGGAGAAGAGTAAAAGCAGCCAATGGAATCTATAGGGAATCTTCTATTCCTATATTAAAATCCGGAGCTGCTGTGTATTCTTCTCCTAAGGACATCGCTAACGTTCTTGGTGAAACCTTTGCTAGTGTCTCAAGCAACGACTCTTATAGTCCTTCGTTCTTAAGGACTAAGAGTCGCGCTGAGCGAATACAAATTCGTTTCAACCATGGACAAGCTTTTCCGTACAACTGTAAATTTCGGATGTTGGAATTGAAAAAAGCATTACAGCAGGCCAATGATACTAGCCCAGGACCTGATGGAATCAGCTATCAATTGCTTCGCCATTTAACTCCAGGCTCACTGTTGAACATGCTGTTTTTGTTTAACAGGATCTGGACTGAAAATAAATTCCCATTATTTTGGAGCGAAGTAATAGTGATTCCGATCCTTAAGGCTGGTAAAGATCCTTCTGTTCCTTCACATTATCGACCAATAGCTCTGACGAGTTGCTTATGTAAGACTCTCGAACGTATGGTCAACGCCCGTCTCGTATATGTCTTAGAAAAAAATAAATGTATACATATCAATCAGAGTGGCTTCCGTAAAGGAAGATCCACTCTAGATAATATTACTCATTTGGAAACGCAGATCCGCAATACTTTTGTGCGGAGGAATCATCTCGTTTCCATTTTCTTTGACATAGAGAAGGCTTACGACCGTACGTGGCGTTATGGAATTCTCCGTAGGATGTATGATTTTGGCTTTAGGGGTAATTTGCCGATATTTATACAAAACTTTTTACGCTCCCGTGGTTTTAAAATTCGTATTGGTACGTTTTTGTCCAATACTTTTAACCAACCTGAAGAGTGTTCCTCAGGAAGTATTTTAAGTGTCACCCTTTTTAATCTTCATATAAATAGCATTCTTCATCAACTTTCACCTTCTGTTCATGGTACTTTGTACGTTGATGACCTGCAAATATCGTGTGAAGGGTCTAACATGAATTTAATTGAGAGACAATTACAAACATCTGTTAATAAAATTGCTGCATGGTGTGCTGAGAATGGCCATACATTGTGTCTCTAGCAAGAGCAAATGTGTCCATTTCTGCAGGAAGACTAGTCTCCACAATGATCCCGTAATTCGTATAAACAACACACCTATACCTGTGGTCAGTGAGGTAAAATTCCTCAGGTGATATTTGACCGTAAATTAACCTTTCTTCCGCATGTTCTACATTTTGCGGAAGAAGTGTGAAACGATCACTCAATATCCTCAAGGTGCTTTCAAAGACATCTTGGGGTGCTGATCGCACGTCACTCCTCCGAGTTTACCAATCATTAATTTTATCCCGCATAGACTATGGTTGTGTTGTTTACGGATCCGCTAGTTCTTCTGTTTTGCGCCGACTGGACACTATCCATCATTCTGCTCTGAGATTATGTTCAGGCGCATTCCGCACATCACCCGTTCAGAGTCTGTATGCAATATGCCAACAATTGCCATTAGACCTGAGACGAATGCAGCAGTCTCTCAATTATTATGCTAAAATCAAGTCGACACCTAATCATCCGATATGTTCCATGGTTCCAAATACCTCTCTCACGAGATTATACGATGCTCGTCCAATGAGCATCCCACCGTTTCTAACACGAGCCAAATCACATCTGTGGCTCACAGACCTATGTGATGTTCGGATAGAGTCTGTTGATCCATTTGCTCATCCGCCTTGGTATAACCCAACAAATATATTTATTAATACCTTTGCTCAATATAAAAAATCGGACACAACACCTATTGTTTTTCAACAGCTATTTTTCTCTCACCGCTGTCAGTACAAATCCTATAAACCTGTATTCACAGATGGTTCAAAAACAGCAGGACATGTGGGCTGTGGAATTTTTATTAACAATGCAGCTTTTAGTTACAGCCTACATTCATCCTGCTCCATCTTTACTGCTGAAGCAACAGCAATTTACTACGCGCTTCAGCATGTGAATACAGATGATTATAAAAAATATTGTATATACACTGACAGCATGAGTATTATTGAAGCTTTGAGGAACAATAGTGTTACATGTCATCCAGTTGTGTCGAGAGTTTTTAGAGCATTGGATTCCCTTGCTGGCAAGGGATACAAAATAATATTTTGTTGGATACCAAGTCACGTAGGTCTTGATGGAAACGAGAGAGCGGATGCAGCTGCAAAGGCTGCTGAAGATCCAGTTTTACTATTTATTCCGCTCTCAGATGTGAAAAGGGTATTAAAGGTTTATTTATTCCCTTTGGGATGAATCATGGAACTTGCAGGTCGGAAACAAACTCCGTACCATTTTCTCATCACTCACCTCATTATCTGTTTTACCGTTACGAAGTGCAGATGTTAGATTGACTCGACTTCGTATCGGACACACACGTTCACACACAGACATTTGTTTCTAAGTGAACTAAAACCATTGTGTGAAACGTGTGATGAATTTCCACTCACTGTACATCATATTTTAATTGCATGTCCATATTTTAACCAATATCGTTTACTCTTTTTTAAATGTGATATTTTAAATTTGTGTGATTTGCTTGGGGAACCACCTCACAGTAACCTATTTGCCTTTTTGAGGGGAATAGGTTTTTTACATCATATTTAATTGATATATACTTTTGAATTTTTCCTTTTATATTTTTAATTGGATTTTAATGTAAACGTATACATTTATTTTTGTGTTTTAAAGTTTTAATGTTGCTTGGGTTTTAAAAATAATGTTGAAAAATGATACATAAATAAATAAAATAAAATATCCTTTTCAAACCCTCTTCTTGGCGCAGCATGTCCATTTTTGGATTTTGCGCCATAAAACCCAACCAACCAACCAACCAACCGTTACGAAGTGCAGATGTAAGATTGACTCGCCTTCGTATCGGACACACACGTTTCACACACAGACATTTGTTTTTAAGCGAATTAAATCCATGGTGTGAAACGTGTGATGAACCATTCAATGTTTATCATATTTTAATTTCATGTCATAATTTTAACCAACAACGTTTACACTTTTTTAAAAGCGATTTTATAATTTTATCTGACATAATAGGGGATCCACCCCATAGAAACCTATTCGCTTTCTTGAGGGCAAAAGGTTTTATACATTTTATTTAAATTTTCATTTTAAATTTTAAAATTGTATATATAATTGATTTTTTTCTTTTATATTTTAGAATGTGATTTTAAAATAACATTTACACAGATTTTTGTTTTTTAAAATTTTTAATGTTGCTTGCGTTTGGGTTTAACACACACAAAAAATAATAATAATAAAAATTAAGATAAAATGAAGCAACAAAAACTTACTCTTGGCGCAGCTCTTGTGCCATAAAACCCAACCAACCAACCAACCAACCTGGAATTTGCAAGTCTGCAACAAACTTTATTCCATCTTTCCAATAATCATCCCATTATCAATTTTAACGCTGCGAAAAGCAGATGTTAAATTGACTCGCCTTCGTATTGGTCACGCCCTTTTCACTCATAGGCATTTATACTTAAGTGAATTAAATCCTTGGTGTCAGACATGTGATGAACCATACACAGTGCGTCATATTTTAATTGTGTGTCCAGATTTTAACCATTATCGCTTCACATTTTTTATAGTAATATTTTAACTTTACAATATTTGTTAGGTGAACTATCTCATCGCAATCTATTTGCGTTTTTAAAAACAATTGGTTTTATAAATTTTATCTAAATTTAGAAATTTTAAATCAAAATTAATTTAATTTTAAATCTTATACGTTTTAGAAGATTGAAATATTTATATTTTATTTTGATATTTTAATGGTTTGAACAGAGTAAGCAGATACGACTTTGTGCGTGGCGCAGCTTGTCCTTACTTGTACCCTTCGCCATTAAAACCAACCAATCAGATTCAATGGCCCCTTCAGAACGGAAGAAATTTTTTGATTGGCACAACAGTATAAAAAATGAAGTTTTTAATTTCCGGGAAGAAATTTTGAAGTATTGTAGGTAAGTAATTATTTTTTTTATGTTTTTTTAATTTAATTTATGTTATGTTTTATAAAATATGCTTTATGTATTTTTATAGATCAGATGTTGACATTCTACGGAGGTGTTATGGAGAATTCAGAGTGCAGTTTATTGAAGTGTCTGGTATTGATATTTTTACTTAACGTAACAATTGCGTCTGCATGTATGGCAGTTTATAGGTCAGGCCATATAATACCAGACACCATACCAATGGTTCCAGTCGGAGGATACATAAAGGGCACGAACTACAGTCGAGACAGCATTCGCTGGATGGAATATGTTTCTGCCACCGAAAATCTGAGAATTTTGCATGCGTTAAACAAAAATGGAGATCAGAAGATTAGTGGGTAGTCTTTTGATGGTTACTGTCCACAAACGATCATGGTTTACCAATACTAGGTATATTGAAGAAAAAATTGAATACTTCATAATAGTTATAAAGATTAATCGAATATTAAAATTGTTTTTTCTTCTTTTTTTACTTTTAGGGTTGTTTTTATCACAGATGTGTCCTTTGTTATCCAGGTGACATTATTATTCCTGTTACTGGAACTTCCTTTCCAAAACTAAGGCAAAAAACGGAATAAACTATCTCCAATTTAAGATGAAAAGGCTATCGTGTAGTAGAAATGTGGGAACATAACTTGAAAAAAAATGATGGAGGAAAATAAATAAATGTTTCCTGTCAATTGATGTTGTTGATAGGTTAAATCCACGGGACGCGTTTTTCGGCGGACACACGAATGCAATTCGGTTGTTCTTTGAGGGTCAACCTAAATATATAGATTTCAATGGTTTGTACCCTTGCGTAAATAAATACTACTTATTCCCATCGGACATCCTGAAATAATTATAAAAAATTTTCAGGACATTAATTATTACTTTGGAATTGTTAAATGTAAAGTAATTCCACCATGCAACCTGTATTTACTAGTTTTGCCCTACAGGTAAGTTGATGTTCCTTTTTGCAGAATCATCTCACAATCAACTTGACAACACAATGATGCAGAACGAGCTCTTAATGGAGCATGGGGGACTGAAAAAGTAAAAAAGCCACAAAAAAAGATTATAAAATAGTAAAGGTAATTTGAATGATATTTAAATATGCAACCCATAACATTTTTAAAGTTATTTCGATATTTTAATTAATTCCATTTATATTTGGATATACGAGGTGTATCATTTTTCCTCGTCCTCAACAGAGCTTTTCAAATCCTACATAAACTTCTTTTTGAAAATAAAACATGAAGCTTCAGTGTGGCCTCAAAATTGTGTATCTAATGAGAAAAAAAAAAAGAATACATTGAAACGTATTTGGAAGAAAATATTAAGTTAGATAAATTTATTTTGGTAAATCCTGGTAAACAAATTGTAGCGAAATTAGCTTTAAATAGTTTCTGGGGGAGGGGGTATGTTGTTTTTCTTTCTTCTGATATAAAACACACTTAAAAAGAAAAAAATCTTATTTTGTTTTCGTTTTTAGACGGGGAAGGAATCTTAACAAAACTCAATTGACGTTTGTTTCCTCTATACCACAATTTATTATAATGCTTACAGATGACACAAAAAAGGTAATATTATATTTTAAAAAGACATTGTGCATGAAAAAATTTGTTTAAATGTAAATAATTATGCTTTATTCAATATATGCAGATCAAAGATATATTCTTACCAACTCCTGAAATTGCCAGGTCTCAGTGATGTAAAGATGACAATTTTGTGGAACAAGATACATCAACAAATGTCTGCGCGTCTGAAACTTTATGGGAAGCTGGAAAAAATTAGAGAATCTGTACTGTATTTTGACGGACTCCATAATTTATAAAACCGATGGAACCGACGACCCAAAGCTTGGTAACTTTTTAAGAAAATTTACTGATGAGCTGAATGGAAAAATAATAACATCATTTGTCTCTGGTAGTATATATATATATATATATATATATATATATATATATATATATATATATATATATATATTAGAATGTAGTTTGGAATTTTTTTAAAAAATTTTTATAATTAAATTGCAACAATCGTTTATGTTTTGTTTTTACAGGAGACCCTAAGATTTACGCTTATAAATTGAATGATGGCTCTACAGTGTGTAAAATAAGGGGGTTTACTTTGAATTACCTCCTATTCTAAATTATGACACAGTAGAAGACCAAATTAAAAATTTTGATTTTGTAAGTACCGTTCCTATTACAAATCCCACAAAAAATACGAGAAATACGAAAAGAAGAAGGGTTCTGAATGAAGATGAAGAAAAAATGTTACAGACTGGTTTATGACAAAAGAATGATTCTGGACGACTTTTCAACATCACCTTATGGCTACTAATTATGTAAATATAATTCACGCATGTTAAATATATTTCTCTAAAATCAATTTCTTTAGAAATAATTTTTAACTAATTACTTCTAAAGAAATTGATTTTAAATAATTTGAAATTGATTTAAAATGAAAAATTATATTTTTGTTTATTTGAAATAAAAATATTTTCTTAATTTTGTTTTGTGTGTACGTTATTTGCTTTTAAACTGATTAAGTTAAAATCATTCAATTTTGTAATTAATTTTTATGTTATTGTGGAAATATCAAATTTTTTACACATAATAAGTGTATATTAAATATTAAAATTAAAAAAAAAGCTTCTAATGCTATTTTAGAAAGATTTAGAAAAGTAATTAAAGCATACTCAATTAAATTTTTTTTTCATAAAATATTAGTACATTCATTTCTTCTATATTTTTAAAATATAAATAACTTTTATTAATAAGTAACAACATTTTTTTTGGATAACTTAAAAGTATAATTATTAAAATAATATTTTTTAAAATTAAGTGGATTAATTTTTTTAAATGATTGAAAAAATCGAAAAGTAATTGTAAGTTAAAAAAAAGTTGCAATGAAATTTTCAATAATATATTAATATTTATTAAAATGAAAAATAGCAAATATATGGTTAAAAAGATTATACTTATACAGCGGTGGCCAAAACTGTTTACACTTTTGGAAATTTTTATGTTTTTGAACTTTGTATGCTTATAGAAAGCGTTACGTTTCACGAACTGCAAACTTGTATATATCATTTTAAAGAGAATTTATTACTGAATTCAATACAAAACACGAAATTCAATTATTTGGAATGCAAGAAAAGTTAAACGATAATAGTTATTGATATACATTCGATAGTGATGATTGCAGTGACTTATCAGTACTTAGTAGACTACCCTTTATTTTTGATTACAGCTTCACATCGACGTTTCATTGAGCTGACAAGAGTTTTTAAAACTCTTCTGCTCTTTTTCGTTATTACATGATGCCAACAAACAATTACATCCTCAATTAGTTCCCATTTATTTGATGGGCGCCTCATTCTGACAAGTGTATTCAAAAGGAGCCACAAATTTTCAATAGGATTGAGGTTAAGACTGTTTCCTGGCTATGACAACAATTTAATGCTCTTTGTACGAAACCATTCTTTCGATATTTTGGCCGTGTGGCAAGGAGCAGAATCCTGCTGAAAAATAAACGAAGCATGTTTTGAAAGAAATCTCTGATGGAAGGTGGAAGTTTTGGTTCAAGAATAGTGTCAATTTATTTTCTGGCATTCAGTGTCTCATCGATGACATTAAGGTAACCAATACCATCTGCTGACATGCATAACCAAATCATAACACTAACTGGGTTCTTCACAGTTGCTTGAATGCAGACAAGATGTAGCTCTTCTCCTATTGTACGTCTTACATATTTTCGCCCATCACTACCGAATAACGATAGCTTAGTTTCATCACTCCATATAACTTGTGGCCACTGCTCCTTTAGCCACCACTGTATATGTATGTGTGTAAGTAAAAATACGTTTCTCGACATTCACGATTGAGACTTTGAAGATGAAGCATCCTTTTATTATGTTAGTAGCAGGACCAACTGGTAGTGGTAAAACATATTTTGTGAAAAATTTATTACAAAATAAAATTATTCATCCTTTTTCAAAAACACTGTTATGGTATTATGGAGCATACCAAAAACTCTATAAAGAGATGAATAATACTAAATTTTATGAAGGAGTACCTTCTAATATAAATCAACTTTCAGATGCAGTTATTGTTATTGATGATTATTATGTGTTATTATAAAGGGTTATTGATATTATATTTTATTTTTTACTTGAAATTGCCTAAACATGAAACTACCCCAAAGCTCAAAATCCGATGGTATTGTTATACTAAAACTAACATTGATAAATTAGCTTTACATGTATTTATATATATTTATTTATTCTCTTATAAATTTCTAATAAATGTATTTACAGAATATTATTCCAAAAGAACTATTGTTTCGATTTGCCTTCATAGCAATTTGGAGATACCCCTGGAATTCAATGTTTTATTTTTTACAATATAATTATGTATGTAATATAACTCGACTGCTTTTTATAATATTAATATATTCCCCATTTGATTTATTTATATACTTCTGTAAAGTTATGTTTTACACTTGCAATAAAACCGATTTGAAAAAGCTACTGATTTGTAACTTTGTTTTTTCTAACATTTGTATTAATGTCTGGTTATCATGAAAATTTCTATTTTTTAAAAATTATTCCATTTTAAGAACGTTATTCCAAAGCATTAGGTCTTATTGTATTACCATTTATTTGGTTTCACAGCCTGTTTCTTGGAATTTATTTTTTTCCCATTATCTTCATTGCATTTATGTACGGGGAATATCCCATATTTTTATACTTTGTTTTTAACGTCTTAATACAAATAAATTTCATTCGACATTCTTCTTCAATAAAGTTATATTTTTCATTTGAAATTTTGGTTAGAGATTTCATTATCAAAACATTATCTAATTGCTGAGTTACTTATTAGTAAATTACTTATATATATTTTAGTACAATGGACCAATTTTTTAATCTATAGACAAACATTATCCGTTACTTTTAAATATTTAAAACAGCTATAAATTTCAAACTTGTTTCATTATGCCGTAAAATTCAATTAATTTAAAATCAAATGTAAGCATCAAAAAATGTATTTAATAATTAGCTTATTAAATTTTATCTATACAATGCACTAAAAATCTCATTGGATAAACAACGTGTTAAAAAAATGTTTAACTCTTTGTGTCGCAAGTAAGTTACAAATCATTATTGCTTTTTATATTGCTGATCCTGTTTCTTTCAATTTTTATATTTTATTTATTAAGAATTGTGTCCAATAGATTATTCAACATGTTTACATTAACTATGAAGTTATTTTAAATTCAATATGATACATTCAATAACTTAATTGCATGTTAATTTCCATCATAAATTTTTTCAAAGGCTTATTTGTCTATAACTTAACCAAGTTTCACTGCACTTTAGAATGAATGAAATGGGAAAAGTTGAAGTGATTGCCGGCTGGCAGTTTTCAGAGGTCCCTGGATCTGGCGCCCCTCAGGGGGTTTACCTTCTTTAGGTAAACACGGGTGTCACAATCCCGAGGTACCCTAGTGATCTTTCCTCTTCTTTATTTTCTTCTCTCTTCTACTCTTCTGCTTTTTCTTCCTTTTCTCCCTCGTTGTGGTTGCCTCGAAAGAGGTTGAGGGCTCCCCTTGAGTAGCTTTCGCCGCTCTGTTGCTATTAGCTACTCTTGAGGACTAAATCACCCACGTGTTTGCCGTGCGTGGAGACCCGTGTCCCTGGAAAGGAGGATCCTGGTAATTGAGGCCTCTGAGACCAACACATTGCTTTGGCCTCTGCTTCAGGTAAACGGGAGGTGTGTTGTGGTCCTCAGCACATCAATCGGCTTTATGGATCAAGCGATCGGTACATCTGCTGGATGACTCGTTAAGGGTGGAGGCCATCTCAGGGATGTACTGTGAGCGTATAGGACCTGGCTAGCACTGGTGCAGCTGGTCTGCATCCCCTTGTTGGGCTCGGTGGTGGGCGGTGCCGTCAGGTCCCGAATTTTCCATGTTAAATATGGAAACGTTTATTTTTCTTCTCTCCCACGGGAGCATACCTGGAAACTTTTAAAGCTAAATTTTATATTGTGAAAAGGAAGGAGGGTACATTCGATAATGTATCCCCTTTCCTAATCCAAAAAGCAATTGCTGGAAATATCGGAGAAGTGAAGAGCATACGGAAACTTCGTTCTGGAGATCTAATGGTAGAAGTTGCATCAGATGCACAAGCTACTCTTATAAGCAGCATGAACATGCTTGCTAACCTTGAGGTGTCCGTCCAACCTCATAATAATCTTAACTTTTCACGTGGTGTGGTATCCGCCAGGGATTTGTTAAATACGTCTGCGGACGAGATCTTAGAAAATCTCAAAGATCAAAGGTCTGTGCTGTAAAACGCATAACTGTCAGACGTGATGGGCAAGTTATTAATACTAAACATCTCGTACTGACATTTGCGACGCCAGACCTACCGCAGCATATTAAAGCTGCGTATATGCATCTATCCGTCAGGCCATTTATTCCAAATCCTTTGCGTTGTTTCCAGTGCCAGAGATTTGGTCACTCCAAAGCGGCTTGCAGGGGCAAACTGACTTGCGCTCGCTGCGCAGCAGTTGGCCATGACAGCTTGTCTTGTACTGCAAAGGAGAGGTGTGTCAATTGTAAAGGTGACCACCCTCCTACGCTAGAAGTTGTCCTATCTGGATACTGGAAAAGGAGATCACAACCACAAAAGTTAAGAACAATTGCTCATATCCCGAGGCGAGACGTGCTGTTACCGCTCGTACACCTCAAGCAGGAGTTAGCTATGCAACTGTTGCCGCCAAGGTCACTAGAACGGCTAGTACTCAAACTGATGCTCTGTCACTTCCAATTGTTAAATTACCCTTAATACTGAGAAAAAGTCAAAATCAACATCAGCAACTACTGTCCGTAGAAAAGCTCCAACGGCTAGATCTAAAGCCTTAAAGGCTTTAAAACTAAAATCTGCAAAGGAGGGCAACCCTAGACCCTCCATATCCACCCGTAAAGCCTTATCCCTGGAAGCTGACGCTGTATATCTACATCCCTCTGACGAAGATCTCTCTTTGGAGGAGATGTCAGATGACATGCTTTCCGGCTCCGGGAAAGGAGCTTTTCTAACTCAACAATAACTTCCTTAGTTTCTTGGAACTGCCATGGTTTGCGTTCTCATCACGATGACATCAAGTCTATAATTTCAGCATACAACCCCGCATGTGTTGCACTTCAGGAGACATTCCTGAAGTCAAGCAATAACTTTTCCATGCGAGGGTTTACATGCTTTAGAAAAGATTGTGGTGATGATGGTGCAGTGTCTGGAGGTGTTTGTATATTAACATCTAATGCTTACCCCAGCACTGCCCATGCATTGAATACTACTCTACAGGCAGTTGCTGTAAGAATTCATACTACATGCTTATTAACTGTCTGTAGTTTATATTTACCACCACATGATGTCATCCGTCAAGAAGAACTCGATGCATTAATGGATCAGCTGCCAACTCCATTTCTACTGTTAGGTGATTTTAACGGCCACAGTTCTTTGTGGGGAAATGATGATACTAATTCTCGCGGTCGGCAGATAGAGCGTTTTATTTCTGATAACAGTCTCTGTCTGCTTAATACCGACGAGAAAACATATTTCCATGTACCCACGAGAACATTTCATTCTCTCGATCTTGCCATTTGTTCCCCATCTCTTCTGCCATTGTTAAATTTAAATGTAGGAAATGATCTGCACAATAGCGATCATTTTCCTCTCGTCATCTCCCAGACTGGAGGTAGTAGTGTAGTACAACGTCTACCTACTTACGTGTACAGTCGGGCAGATTGGACGTTATTTACACAATTGGCAGGTATTGATAAGAAAATGGTTACGATCGCTGAGATTGATGATGCCGTATGTAAAGTCACCGAAACGATTATTAATGCAGCTGATTCATCAATACCTAAGAGTTCCCCTATATCACACAGGCGTTGCAAACCTTGGTGGAATAATGAATGTCAAAAAACCTATAAGAAACAGAGGAGGTTATGGGGGTTATTCAGAAGATACCCCACAACGGAGAATTTTATAGCCTTTAAGAGAGCAAAAGCATTAGCTCGCAGAACTCGTCGTCGAAGTCAGAAGGAATCCTGGTCTCGCTATGTGTCCTCAATTACTTCTTCCACATCCAGTAAGCAGTTGTGGAGAAGCGTGAAAGCAGCCAATGGAATTTATAGAGAATTTTCCATTCCTATTTTGAAATCCGGAGCTGCTGTACACTCTTCTCCTAAGGACATCGCTAACGTTCTTGGTGAAACCTTTGCTAGTGTCTCCAGCAACGACTCTTATAGTCCTTCTTTTTTAAGGACAAAGATTCGTGCTGAGCGAACACCAATTCGTTTCAACCATGGACAAGCTTTGCCTTACAACTGTGAATTTCGGATGTTGGAATTGAAGAGAGCATTAGAGCAGGCTAATAATACCAGTCCAGGACCTGACGGAATCAGTTATCTGATGCTTCAGCATTTAAATCCAGACTCCCTATTGAATTTACTTTATTTGTTCAATAGGATCTGGACTGAAAATAAATTCCCATCATTATGGTGTGAAGCAATAGTGATTCCGATCCTGAAGGCTGGTAAGGATCCATCTGTTCCTTCAAATTATCGACCAATAGCTCTGACGAGTTGCTTGTGTAAGACTCTCGAACGTATGGTCAACGCCCGTCTCGTATATGTCTTAGAAAAAAATAAATGTATACATATCAATCAGAGTGGCTTCCGAAAAGGGAGATCCACTCTTGATAATATCACATATTTGGAGACCCAAATCCGCAATGCTTTTGTGCGGAGGAACCATCTGGTCTCCATTTTCTTTGACATCGAGAAGGCATACGACCGTACATGGCGATATGGAATTCTCCGTTCATTATATGATTTTGGCTTTCGGGGTAATTTACCGATATTCCTACAAAATTTTTTAAGCTCCCGTATTTTTAAAGTTCGTATTGGAACTGTATTTTCCAATACTTTTATTCAAGCCGAGGGTGTTCCCCAAGGCTCCATTTTAAGTGTCACCATTTTTAATTTATTCATTAGTATCATCTTGAATCACTTACCATCAACTGTAAATGGTACACTTTACGTTGACGACCTGCAAATATCATGTCAGGGGTCAAATATTCGGTTAATTGAGAGACAACTGCAAACAGCAATTAACAAACTTGCTGCATGGTGTGCTGAAAATGGCCATACCTTATCACCCAGCAAGAGTAAATGTGTCCACTTCTGTAGAAAGACTAGTCTGCATAATGATCCAGTTATTAATATCAACAACACTCCAATACAAGTAGTCAGTGAAATAAAATTTTTGGGAATAATCTTTGACCGAAAATTAACCTTTCTTCCGCATGTTCTGCATTTGCGGAAGAAGTGTGAGCGATCGCTTAATATCCTCAAGGTGTTGTCAAATACATCTTGGGGTGCAGATCGCACATCACTTCTTCGAATTTATCAGTCATTGATTTTATCCCGCATTGACTACGGATGTGTTGTTTATGGATCGGCTAGATCTTCTGTTTTACGAAGACTGGACACAGTTCATCACTCTGCTTTGAGGATATGTTCTAGTGCATTCCGCACATCACCCGTCCAGAGTCTATATGCTGTATGTCATCAACTACCGTTAGACCTGAGACGGATGCAGCAATCTCTCAATTATTATGGTGAGATCATGTCTACCCCTGACCATCCCTTACGTTCCTTGGTACCTAATGCCTCCCTTAAAAGACTATATGATGCTCGTCCATTGAGCATCCCGCCTTTTCTCACACGAGCCAAAACACATCTGTGGCTCACAGATCTATGTGATGTTCGGATAGAGTCTATTGATCAAAGTCTCTATCCACCTTGGTATGAGCCAACAAATACTTTTATAAATACCTTTGCCCAGTTCAGAAAATCCGACACAACACCTATTGTTTTTCAGCAGCTATACCATTCTCATCGCTGCCAGTACCAATCTTACAAACCTGTATTCACGGATGGATCGAAAACCGCAGGACATGTGGGCTGTGGAGTTTTTATCAATAACACTTCTTTTAGCTACAGCCTACATTCATCCTGCTCCATCTTTACTGCTGAAGCAACGGCAATCTACTATGCACTTCAGCACGTGAATACAGATGATTGTCATAAATTTTGTATATATACTGACAGCATGAGTATTGTTGAAGCCTTGAAAAACAATAGTCTTACCTGTCATCCTGTTGTGTCGAGAATTTTCAAAGCATTGGATTCCCTTGCTGGCAAGGGAAAAGAAATTGTATTTTGTTGGATACCAAGCCACATGGGTCTTGAAGGAAATGAGAGAGCAGATGCAGCTGCAAAGACTGCATCAGACCTTATTTTACCATCGGTCCCTCTCTCAGATGTGAGAAAAGATATAAAAACTTTCATATATAGTCTTTGGCAGGAATCATGGAACTTGCAGGTTGACAACAAGTTGCATACCATCTTTTCATCTCTCATCTCATTACCTGTTTTACCGTTACGAAGTGCAGATGTAAGATTGACTCGCCTTCGTATCGGACACACACGTTTCACACACAGACATTTGTTTTTAAGCGAATTAAATCCATGGTGTGAAACGTGTGATGAACCATTCAATGTTTATCATATTTTAATTTCATGTCATAATTTTAACCAACAACGTTTACACTTTTTTAAAAGTGATTTTATAATTTTATCTGACATAATAGGGAATCCACCCCATAGAAACCTATTCGCTTTCTTGAGGGCAATAGGTTTTATACATTTTATTTAAATTTTCATTTTAAATTTTAAAATTGTATATATAATTGATTTTTTTCTTTTATATTTTAGAATGTGATTTTAAAATAACATTTACACAGATTTTTGTTTTTTTAAAATTTTTAATGTTGCTTGCGTTTGGGTTTAACACACACAAAAAAATAATAATAATAAAAATTAAGATAAAATGAAGCAACAAAAACTTACTCTTGGCGCAGCATGTCCAATTTTGGACCTTGTGCCATAAAACCCAGCCAACCAACCAACCCTGGATCTGGCTATACTCTACCCTTATTAGATAGCTGGTTCTTGGTTGGTGAGCTATAACTTGAATCTGATTGGCCTAAAATGAGTTTGAAATTTTAATGGACGGGACTATGGTTATTTCATAAAATTTATTTCAGAATTTAAAAAATTATTGTTGATTAATTTATCATTTATATATTTAAATTAAATGAAACTAATAGAATAATAAAGAAAATAGTTAAGGAATAAATTGAGAGAAATAAAAATATTTACATAAAAACAGGTAAAGGTATTTACAAGAATTTATACACGCTATAATATTTACAAGGTATAAATTGGCCTCTAATACAATATATTTATCTTCATCTTTTTTTTTATGTATTTACATATACATGTATATTTTAAAAAAAAATCTGTTTTTATATACATTTAGTATGCACACTTATATATGCATTTTTCATCATCATTTTTATTTTAAATAGTTTTTTTTTTTCCATACAAAGAAGTATTTATCAAAGATAATTTTTTTTCTATTTACAGTTTATTTCATGGTGGTTGGTGAAATGGGAAAAGTTGTTAGCAAAAATATTCAAGGTATGGTTTGCCATCATTTAGAATTGTACCTTGGGAAATACATGTGAAAATCCGAAGACTTTCGCTTTTGATGTGAAATTAAAAGCAAGTGATAATTTATAGAAACAACAAACCTTATGCAAGTAGATATATTTTGATTACAATCGTGGCTTCATTTTTATTCCAGGAGTATGGAAATAAAATAGTAGCTTTTTTCTTTTATAGTGGTCCTGTTGTCTTTATAAATTCTTAATTCATCATTTACTGATGCACTTAGTCCCTGCCAATTTTAAAAAATAACTTCTTACTAATCTATCTAACATTTATGCTGGGTATCAATTGGTAACTGTTTCCAGAATGGAGCTAAGTACCTTACATTTTTAATTCCTAGGTGAATCTCAAAAATTTTAGTTTATTTCCATCTTGTAGTGACTGAACTTGAATTATATACGACTTCTATTTAATAAATTATAATAAAACTTAAGAAATATAAGAAAATATCATACATTATCTATATTGTTAAAATATAGGCATATTGTAAAGAAATTTTTTAGAATAAGCTGTTCTACTGGCTGGTTAATATTTTCAGGACAGAATACTTCTAGAACCGTGCAACTTTTGTTCAAAATTAATGTTGTTTCTTGTGTAAAGGGCAAAAGTATTTGAAAATCTGTCAGAGTGAAATGTGTTAAAATATTCAGAAACAATAGTTAACATCTAACTGAATATTTTTAAATAAGTGGTATAAAAATTTTGATACTTTTCTATTACATGTACAGCAATTCATTATAAGTTAGAAATGTAAAATTAATTTTTACTTTTCATTAGAGACATAATTAGAGAGATTATAAGTGTATAAATTCTCAATTTAGTTTCTTGTAGAAAACCGAATTTTTATTTGAATTTAATTGAAAAGAATCATTAGTGAAATAATAATAGAGTAAAATATAAAAATGTGATAATATACAAAAATTGACAATTTGTGTTAATGAGTGTTAACAATGCAGAAACGTAATTCCCTTTTAATATTAAAATACAAATAACAATATATTAATTGGTATATTAATAATTAATATATAGCTAATATGATTATTTAAAATATTGCAAACACAATTATTAGATTTATATGCTAAATTGTTTATATTTTCACAATACTCTGCATAACACAGATTGGATCAAATACAATAAAATTTTAAATAATAACCTGTTTAATATAATTAATACAAATGCAGGAGATGAAATTGAAAAGGAGACGATTCGCTTCGATGCGGAACTGATTCGAAGCGCACCGCGAATCAGAAAATTTCCACCCGCCTCCTACCCCGCTACCTCAGAATTTTGAAAGCAAACAGACTCAGGAAGCTATATGAAATTAGCAGATACCCCCGAATAAAAAATTAATATATTAAAGCGAATAACGAATTCAGAGCCAAGATAAGTTCATACAATTCACAGAAATGGAGAGAAAAATTATAATCACTAAATACGACCGATCGATTTGGAAGGCCGTCAGAATGTTCAAGAAGAAACCACAATATTTTCTACCCATTCAAGACCGAAATACTATTGCATACACAGACAAACAAAAAAATAGAAGCATTGCTGTTGTTTTTGAAACATAATTCACCACTAATGACCTACACGATACCAGAACAGAAGATCTGGTTGCAAGTAACATACTCAGATTTCTCTCCAGACCACACACTCAAGTCATACAAAGCATCACCCTTTCTGAAGTAAAGTCAATAATCAAGAAATTAAACGATAATAACTCCCCTGAAATCGACGGAATAACAAACAAAATGCTAAAGAAAATTCCAAACAAAACATTATTCAAAATTACGATGCTTATTAACAAAATATTAAAAATAACGTATTTTCCTCAAAAATGGAAAATTGCAGTAATAGTACCAATATTAAAACCCAAACAACACAACTACCTTCTTTCAAGCTATAGATTTATTAGTGTACTGCCCTCTCTAAGCAAAATAATCGAAGCGATTATTCTAAATAGACTAGATGAATTTTTAGAAAACAATAGTATTCTTTTCTCTGAACAACAAGGGTTCAGAAAATTGCATTCAACAACGCATCAACTTACGAGAGTAAGGGGAATATTAATAATAACCCAGGGATTTTAACATAAATAAGTGCAAGAGCAGTTTCTCTTGATATTGCCAAAGCTTTCGATCGAGTTTGGATTGGTGGACTTGTACTCAAACTCATTAATATTGGTCTACTCGACTCACTCATTAGGATACTAATTTCATATCTTTTGGGACGAAAGTTCCAGGTTCACATTGGTACTACATACTCAATACGTAGACAAATCTTTGCCGGCGTGCCACAAGGATCCAAATTAGGACCAAGACTCTTTCTTATCTATATGAACAACATCAACACTAACTTCCCTGCACCTTTTTGCAGGCGACACATGTGTACTTGCACAAGGTAGAAAAACATCACATAATCACTCAACAAACATTTAGAGCAGCTTGAGCTCTGGTTTGTTAAATGGAAAATTCTTATTAATGTAAATAAAAGTGTATCCATAATTTTTAACAAAGAAAGATTACTTCCACCCAGTGTAATTACGATCATCAACGATTATACCGTGGTTACAAACCTGTAAATATTTAGGAGTAAATTTCAACAGAAAATTAACATGGCACCTCCATCTGATACAAATTATTAACAAATTTAAACGGCAAACAGCTGCATTATACCCACTTATCAAATGTAATTCAAAACTTTCCATGGAAAAAGTGCTTATTTATAAAGGATATCTTCGACCACTTATTTCCTACATCTGCCTTATCTGGGGTTACACCCATGATAGTAAAATTAAAAAACTCGAAACTCTCCAAAATAAAGCCCTCACATGGGCAGTTAAGGACCCCTGGTTCATTAGTAATCAAAAATTCAGACAAGAATTAAAAATACCTACCCTGAGAGAATTCTTCGCGAATATAATGTATAACATGATTAAAAATATCCTTTAAACTAATAACGAAACAATAAATAACCTTCCGTCCTATAATGACCCTAGTACTCATAATAGATTCTGTCCCCGCTCATTGCTCAGATATTGTCCAAAGTTTCATCACCAACCACCATGAAATAAACTGTAAATAGAAAATTTTTCTATTTAATAACTACTTCTTTGTATGGAAAAAAGGAGACTACTTAAAAGATAAAGGAATTTTTTTTTACATCTCATGCCATGTATGAAAAAGAAAAAAAAACTCTTAACAATAAAAAAGATGATGAAAAATGCATATACAAGTATGCATACTAAATGTATATAAAAACAGATTATAAATTTTTTAATATGTAAATAAATAAAATATAAAAAAAGATAGAGACATTGTATTGCAAACCAATTAAAATTGTAAATATTATAGCGTGTATAAATTCTTGTTAATACCTTTATCAGTTCTTATTTAAATATTCTTATTTCTCTCAATTTATTCCTGTACTATTTCCTTTATTCTATTAGTTTCATTTAATTTAAATATATATTTCTCATAAATAATAAATTAATAAACAATAACTTTTTAAATTCTGAAATAAATTTTGTGAAATAACCATATGAAAAAGAAATTTCCATTAAAATTTCAACTTCATTTTAAGTCAATCAGATTCAAGTTATAGTTCACCCACCAAGAATCAACTATCTAATGAGGTTAGAAGATCGCCAGATCCAGGAACCTCTGAAAACTGCCAGCTTGCGACTACGTCAATATTTTCAAAGTGTAAATATTTACTTGTTTTTTATTTCACTTATCTTTCTTAATGTTCATTTCAACATAATCTTATTTTCATCATATAATCTGTTAATTTTGCTAAATTATTTAAATATTGCTTAAAAGAATAACAAATTTGGCGCATGTGTTTATTTTCAAAATGGAATGCAAAATAAAGCATTTTAAGCATGACAACTATTTTACTCGTGTTAGATGTAACAATACAGCTTAAAATTTAAAAAATTCGTACTTATTGTAATAACTTAAAATAGCTTCCTTCTAATTTAATCTTCTAATTTAGTAATAAAATCCTTTGTTATCATTATGAGCTACATAATAAACCTATAAGCCAAGATAGGTCCTATCTTGGCTGCCTAAATTGGACCAATTTCGTTAAGGCTCTTCCAGACCTACGTGAGAACTTCTGTTGTTTTGTCGCCCCATCTGGTGTTAGTTCTCAAAGCTTGTAGAGGGGAGTATCCCAAACATTATTATTGGTTGAAATTGCTTGTCAATCAATCCTTCGAAGTTAGGGAGTCTGCCAGAATTGGCGCGTTATATCGTGAAAAATTAAAGTACTAACGCCATAAAAACAGCCAAAAAGAGAGTTTTAAATTTGCTCCTAGCAGATGTTTACCTCAAATTTCCCTCAGGGTTCTTAGAATAGGGGTGGGGGAAAGTGGGTCAGTACAAATGCTCAACGAACTGACACCGGAATTACCTGTTGCTGTCTTATGGAAAATGAGCTGCCAGTGATTCTAAAGAAAATATTATTTATTTATATTTTAGAGTACGGTTTTTATTATTCGCACTAAAATATATGAAGACAAATTGCAAATGTTGAGTGATTTTACACTTACTAATTAAATGGTCAAAAATGATTATCAGAATTCCAATAAAACCTAAAATACTATATGAATGAGTAAAAATATTTTTTTAAGTGCCTTGGTTCAATTTGATTTTATGAGACTTGATCCATTGATTTAAGATGCTTTTGAATATGAATGCAACAAATAATTAAAAATATTTAATTTTTTTCAAGTTTTTTTAAACTAACACACACACACACCCATATATATATTCTAATTATATAAAATTAGATGAAATGATTATATAAATAATTACAGTTACAATATATATTTTTATGAAAATAACGTTACGATTTTCTATCTATCTATCTATATAATCGTATCGTAATTTTCATAAAAATATTGTAACTGTAGTTATTTATATAATAATCATTACATCTATTTTATATAATTAGAATTACTTAGAGCTTGAAAGAGAGATTCATCTCTTATCTTTCATCTCACAAGTCCCTAACTTTATTCCTCTATATAAATAAAATTAACTAAGTTATAATTAGAAGTACACGTTTTTTAAAAACTTGATATTCTGGTGTAAAATGTGTTGTGAAATTTACTTTAATTCTGAAGATTTTAAAACTCTTCAATTATATTATTAGATATTTTCCCCTGGCTTGATAAAAGCAAAATTAGATTAGCACTAAATATGCCTTATAAAAACACACATGTAAATTAGATTAAAATAAGTTTAGAGTAAAATTGTGAGAAATATAAATTAGGTTTATATTTGTCAACGAATAATCAAATGCAAATGCAACTTATAGCATACGAGAAAAATATAATTTCATAGTAATACGAGTAAAATATAATACAATTTCATAAATTTGGTTTATTTGTCAACAAATAATCAAATGCAAATACAACTTATAGCATACGAGAAAAATATAATTTCATTGTAATACGAGTAAAATATAATACAATTTCATGAGCATATGGGAAATTTAGTTAATACCTTGAAATATATATGAGGTAAAATAGTAATTAAAATAATTCTGTTAATAAAATAAAGAAATGTGAGCAATATATATATATATATATATATATATACACACACACAAATACTCTATATACAAACAGAAACATACAAATTCGTATAGTTAAACTTTTATTTTTTTGGATTTTAATTTTTCAGTTTTTTTTTTATTCATTTTATTTTTTTTTTTATTTTTTGCTTCTCAATTATCTAAGTTGGATTTCTTATGTCCATTGATCTAGGATAACGTGGAGCGATTAGTTCTGGCAAAAGACAGTCAAAATAAAAATCGTTTAATTTAGTTTTCATTTGTGTCTCCCAAATTACATCATCTCTAAAAATAATTTCAGTTTTAATTCCTTTTGGGGACCAAATGGCAAACCAACAAAAGTTTCTTTCACTAATATGTAATTGTCCTTGGATTTGATAGTAAAATTTATGATTTTTATTTATGCCATTAATTTCTTTTGTTTTTCCATCTTTTTGCCAGAAATTGAATTTAGATTTCTTTATAAATTCATTGGGATGTATATCGCGACATGTATATGGGCATTTAATTTCAACAATACCCTCTTTGCCAATTATTCCATCTGACGTGGCAGCTAAATGAGGCAAATTTTTATCTATGAATATCCCACATGGTTCTATTTTAAGTCCTATTTCTTTTTCTAGTTCGAGAATGGCAGTTTTTTCATGAATAATCCCGTATAAAATTGCTTCATTTTTTACGTTAGAGTATAGTATTGTTTTACTAAATTATGGCATCCTGTAGAGGGTAACTTCCGACATACAGCACCAAAATTCGACGCTGTCAATCGAATTCTTCTTTCCTTTCTCCAAATAGCATTCTCACTTTGAAGTATAGTAGCTCTTTCTAAATCTTCTCTTTCTTTCAAAGTAACAGCTAGATTAGTCAATAATTGCGAATTTTTTTCTTCGTATTCATTAGATGATAGATCTGGTTTTTCAGCAGCTGGGCCATAATTTTTGTCGGGACCTGAAAAAATATTTGCTAATTTCCTAGGCTTTGACTTATTTTTTGCTTTATTTAATTTATTTATTCTTTTATTTTCAAACTGCTTGCAGTATTTACCTGGGCTATTTTCTTTAAGTGCTTTGTGCATTTCAATATATTTTTTTTTAGTATTGTGGGAAAAAACTGAATTATAGCATCTTGTTTGGTAGGAATTCTTTTGACAATAGTTCACTCTCTTCCCACTCGTTAACTTGGCAACAATTGAATTAAATTGTTCTACAATGTTAGTATTAGTGTTATACAATAGACTTTTCTGCATTAGAAAGCTGTTTGAAGAAGGTATTGTACTGCGTATCTCATCTTAGTGACAAAAAGGTGATTGATGATATAATTATTGTTGTAGCCATACAGAGAAAGAAAGTCGTTCAATTACACTATTTCTAGACTAGTCACTTTGAGCATATCTAATTGATTCTCAATCTCCTTCCTGATATTCTCTCTCAAGCATTTCTACTCGAACATCAATACTATAACTTCAGTTACTTATATTATATCGCCTTAAGTGCTACAGGATATTTATTCATTCTTTTGATATTTTGTTACTTAGAATTTTTGTCAAAAATAATGTCATTTGCGTTGCGCAGGACAATATTCTTCTCAAATAAATTTCGTGAGCATAAAATGATTCCCCTAAGAGCATTGATGTCATCTGTATTGTAGTGTGGTGTAATGTATTGTTATCGTTCGTTTGGTTATTGAAATGCTTTTATGTTTTTCCGCTAAAGTTATTCTACAAACCCAATTTTTTTTCAAAGATATATATAATTTTTCAAATTTAAAGTGTTTAATTTCTTATCACACGCAATATGCTGGTATCATATGCTTATTAATCATACCTTATAATGTATTTTTTTTCATGAAATAAGTTGAAAATAAAATTAAATGTTCAAATGTTTGTAGGGGTAAAAACTCAATAATTTTGGAAAATGATTAAAAATCAAATTAAAATATTTGTCTCACTATTATTCTAATAAACTTATCGTTCTTATTATTAGATATTTTATTTTATAAGAAATATATATATATATATGTATGTATATATATGTATAGATATATATATGTATAGATATATATATGTATAGATATATATATGTATATATATATGTATGTATATATATATATATATATATATATATATATATACACATATATATATGTAAGTGTGTGTGTCTATTATAAAATGCATTTTTTACATCTTCACATATAAAGTAGTTTAAATTTTTAATACATAGTTAATCTTATTTCAAAATCGTAGTATATAATATAATTAAACAAGGTAACACAAAACAGTTTATAATATTTCATTTTGAAAATTTACTTAAATGAAAATAATTAAAGTTGATTTAAAAGTACATATCATAGCTACTTTTCCAACGCTAATGAACAGAAATCTAACATGCATTATTTAGAGATGCCTTTTCTATTTCATGAGTGAGAAAAGCTAATTCGTCTTGCTCGATTTGGAATTGTTTGCCAACCACAAAGTAAAACAGCGGGAATCATACAGGAAGAAGTTTTTCTCAGAAATTCCTTCTTCTTTAGGTTACCGTAGTGAAGTAGAAAACTCAGCCAAGTTTGGCTTTAAAAATTTTCCAGTTTCATAGGTGGCGTTGTGTACAGAGGTGGATTTTCAGAAATAAGAATGAGTTTGATTTGTAATCAAAATTCGTATCAAAATATTAATGCAATCAAAAATATTTTTAGCTTAAAAAAAACAAAAATGTTCATTTTGTAACTGTACGGAGAAAAAATTGAAATATCTTTAAACCAAATTTTGTACAACCTCAATGAAATTAGAATTTGGTTAAAATTTACTTGGATGGAGATATTTTGACATTTTAAAAATATTTGAAAAAAATTTAAACGCTAAAAATGGACGTCGAAGTGACAGTAGCTCTGTTTTTTGTAATTCGCAAAAGACCGGAAATTTCTGTCATGAAAATAGCACTTGTGAAACATTAAAATATTATCCATAGGATTCGATTTTCCCCAACGGAGGTCTAGCAGGGCCTTAACCAAGTTTGATCCTATCTTGGCTGCCCAGATTGGTTCAATGTAGGTTGCCAGGTTTGGCCCCATCTAGGCAACCCTCATTGGTCCTATATAACAAAATGTAGATCATCCAGGACTGGCCTTATAAACTGCCAATACTAAACCAAGACAAAGCCGCGATTAGCCAATATAGGGCTAAGCTGTTTCGCTATAAGGGAAATTATAACACCTAAGCAAACTCGACAACATAGAATGTATAATAAAATAATTATTCTATAGTTATGTATTTTAAAGACAAGAATCAGTTTTTTTCAATGATATTAAATAAATTACATTTAAAATAAATATGTTCTTCTGTGAATTTTATCTACATTAATTTAAAGGTGTATTTAAATATAAAGAAAATAAGATTTTTAATCTCAATTTATTTCCTTTTCAGAAATAAAATTTATATTTAGTATTAATGCAAATTTTAATCAGTCACACATTTCTCAAATTTTTCACAAAGCATAAGACTTTTTTCCTTCAGAACATTTTTAATTTCCAAAATAATTTCTTTTTTGAATTTCACAGATATTTTTAATCTACATAATTTCATAAAATTAATAAACTTTCAAAATTTTAATAAAATAGTGAATTTTATTTATTTTGTAATTATTAATAAGTAACTTAATAACAGATAATATTTATTAATCAAAAATTAATAACCTCTGTAAAATTTTATTATGAATTAATCTTCGTCATAAAAGAATTGCTAAAGTTAATCGCAAACATTATTTCCATAGGAAAACAGATATTTCTAGCTTTCTGGAAAACATAAAGTGTTTCTCATAGTCCCTGTTTTTAAAAAACATTAATCAATCTTTACAAACAATAAGTGAAAGTAGTTGTTCTTGTTTTTAGCTATTTCCAATTTTCCATTGCTTCTTAAAAATTAAGTTTGGTGAAGCAAATAGGTCATTCTTTGTATCTCTTATTGAAATCAATCAGTGAGGCAATTCAATTTAGGATTTGGTTAAAAGTATACAAGTGTTGATTTTTTATATTCTTGTTGATTTAAAATTTTAATTGTTATAGTATAAAAAGAAAAAGTTGAGGAACTATTGTTTTCTTTGAAATGTAATTTATTTTTCCAGCGTGAATTGAATATTTTAAATTTGTGAATATCTTCGAATCTCAAAAACAAAAGGTAAATAATATTTTTATGTAGTTTTCTGATATTTTAAAAGTACTAATTTTAATCAAGAGCTCTGTTTTTAAAAAATTGAAGAATATTTATTGTATGTTTTCTTTTTTTTAATTTTACGTTTTCCTGAGATTTTTTTTAATGCAAAATTTTATTTATGTTGTATATATTCCGAGAATGTTAAAATTTAAATCGTCCATCAATAATAATAAAACAGTAAATAGGTCCTGTTATCCCCATTTTAGCAAGTAAAACATTCTACCATATTTTTCATTCATTAATTTTTACAATAATTCATTTTAATCAATGGAAAAGTCGCGCATTTTTTAAAGAACGTCCTAGGTAAAAATCTTAACCGGAGCCGAACTATCCAACAATGTTACTAATGAATTAAATTTATGAATCCATTCTTATTTTCTACAGCATTTGTTAGCTAAATGAAGATATAAAGAAATCCCTGAATTTTCCTTTCATTCAAATTTAAAATTTGTTATTTCAACTTCTATCTTAAAACTAAGATCAAATATTTCTGACTTCGAATTAATTGAAAACTTAAGATTTTTAAGTAACAGATTACAATTTTAATTTTTAATCTGATCTTTCTATATGTTTGAAAAATGGCAACAAATAAGCACTCAGTTTAAATTTATCAGTTTCATGTTATCTGCAGATTTGACTCTGTATATTCTCAATCCTTCTGAAAAGGACTTTAATTTTAAGTGAAGATAATAAATCCATAAGAACTAATATTTTTATATGTAATATAAAAATATATTATTTCTTATGCTGAGCATATCAAAATGAGCAAAATGTTATGTTAAAGCTTATAAAATAGTTTCTTATCTGAAACTTAATGCAAATTTTTTAACTTTGTCATAAATGTTTTTAATTTGAGCAAATTTAAATTTTTCTAACATTTTTCATTGTTATCCACAATGGGCTATTTAAATCTCTTGTCAGTTACAAAGTTAATAAAGAATTTAAAATTCCTCAGTTTTTGACGAAACTTCAAAAGTTTTCATTTACCTGTTTTTTTAGCACTGTTTCATTCATCAAACTATTAAGATCTGTTTCATTTTTAATTAATATTTTCAATTATACATTTTCTTGATGTTAGATATTTGGCAGTCTAATGTATTGGATACTTTTTCATATAATTTGTACATTATTACATTTCAAATATTACCAAATCTAAGGGCACTGATTTGTCAATAAGATTTATAAGTGGTAATGATAATAACATGGTTAGGATAATATATTGTTGATTTCATTTTTTTAATAATTTGAATATAAATAATAAATTTTAAAGTTTTTTTCACTGGCTGAAATTTTTTAATTATTTTGAATACTTATGTATTAACTCATTGACCATATCTGGAAAAAAATACATGTTACTTAATGATGTGATTTATCACCTCATAAATTGCAAATAAAGTGTTTATTTATTTGTTAAAATGAAAATATTAGTAAACTTCTGCATTTTCTTCACACTTTGAAAAAAAAATTAAAACTTACAAAATTAGAAGAGATATTTTTGTGCAAAAAAGGTCGACAAGATTATGCATAAGTATCTTTTTTATTTTTTTAATATACAAGGGAACAAAGTTGATAATATAGAAATATTTAATGAAAATTATTAACTAGATAAAAAAAATAATAAAAGGACTAAATGTAAAAGCAGAAACTTTATAATATTAGCAGCAGTTAGAAAAGTGATCTGTTTTGATTTCAAAGTTATTTTCACTTATAACATTTATATAGAACTTCAAAATAATAAATTTTATCATTACTTAAGATATATCATTAGTAAACTGCAAAAACTTTTAAAAGATTTAATTATGTGAAGTGATTTTAAACATTAAATACATTTGCTTTTATACTTTTAAAATATTTCTGTTTCATTTTTGTTTCCCATATTTCTTTGGCAAGATCACCAAAATCTCCAAATTTGACTGTTTTGTTATTTTTATGCCCTTAACAGTTGGCATGATTTTGGTAAAACTGTCTTTTATTCCAGGTGAACTTTTCATAGAGAATGGCTTGTATTCATTTAACAATAAAAAAATGAAACTAGTAAACTTCCAAGCACTTTCCCAAACAGATAAAAATATTTAAAGTTGAAGTATAACATTGAATATAAAAGAATACAATTGAACTAAGAATTATTATATTATGAAAGATTTTGAACATTATTGTATTCATTAGTTCATATACTTTTAAAATGGTTCTGTGTTTAATTTTTGTATACCAAATTTCAATTTTACACCAAACTATAATTTATTTGAAAATTATTACTTTTCTTGATAGTCATTTATTTTTTCTGTAGCTTTAAGAAATGATTGCATAAATTATTGAACTCTTCATTGAAGACAGTCCTCTGTCATTATTTAGATATTTAAACTGTTTTTATTCCATTTAGTCGCTGATACAAAGCAATCTGATTGAAAAGAATAAAACTTCAAAAATATATAACACTATTATTTAATTAATAACAGTTCTTAAACAGCCTTGTTAAATATCTTATTATAATGTGAAATATTCTATATAGTTTCTAAAGTATTTTATATTATCTTATTAAGTATGAAAAATAGTTGTTCTGAATGTTTCATGCAAAAAGTGGGAATCCAAGTGCTGTAATCAGAAATTTAATTCTTTCAGATAAAAAAAAATGCATGTATGTATGTATGCATACTTGGTTAATGTAAAGCAAATAACAAAGTTTAAAAAAGACTTTTAAGATTAGAAAAGTAAATCATTTTTTCAAAAATCTATTTTTCTTTAATCATTATAAATCAGCAAATTCTAATAGAAGCTCATGAGAAAATGCATTTTAATATTTGATAAACATTTCCCTAAGTTTAGTTTTATGATTTGCTTAAGAAACCTGTAAAAGTTTTGAAATCCTCATTAATATATATTTAGCTATATAAAAGAATTTATATAAAAATAAAATAATTATATATTTTTCAATTAATAAAAATATATTCTTATTTTCAGAATGTAAATTAAAGACATTGCATTCATATTTGCTCAAAATTTTAATACCAATGGGAATCATGAATTTTATTAAAAATCCAAATAAAAGGATGCGTTTAGATTTACAGAATAATTTTGATTCTAACGTTGGTAATGATGATTTATGGGGTGCAGAAGATATAACAGCTGAAGAGTTTGACATGCTTGAAGTTCAAGCAACACAAGAAACTAGTAACTTGAGCACATTTCGTCAACCATTTCCACCATCTAGTGTTAATGATGTTCAGGTAATAAATTTTTCACTTTTGACATCGAAATTATAAAATTGAACTGTATTATATTATTATAATATATTTACAATTCATGTATACTGTAGCATTATTTCATGTTATATTGTTAATTTTTGCTAGATTTATCAAAAAAAGTATAGAATTATAACTGTTAAAAATTGTCAATTGTAAGTTCTATAACATAATGTATTCAAAACCATAGATCTATTTTGACTAATAAGTGTTCAGATTATTATATGTTAAAATTGTAATATAAAAAAAGCAAGCATGAATAATTCTTCATACAAACAGTTAATATAAGTCATTATTAAAATCATAGTTGGTATTACATTAGTATTGAACAAACTTCTTTTGAAATTAATAAGTCTTGATATACCAGATATAAAAATAAACAAGTGTCAACTGTTTGATAAAGTTGTGCTTGGTAAACAAAATTTGTAGTCAAACTTAAAACAGTAGAAGTAAGAAGAGACTACCAGAAATCTGATTAATTCAAGTGAATAAAAATAGCTTAGACTGTTAAGTCATTTCAAAAAGAATCATATTACATCTGTCTATAGGATCAAGATTTTTTAGTATACCTTCTGCTCATTGAGACATCAGCACTAATTGATAGAGTATTTTCTTTGACTAATAAGTGTTCAGATTGTATTTGATGAATTGTAATGGTAAAGTATTTTCTTTGATGAACTTTTATGAAATGGATTGTTATGATTGGGGTTTGAAGAAGGAATCTACAGTTAAGGGTTTGATGATATTTAAAATTAATAATAACAGTTTGGGAATATTTTTGACAAGATTAAAATCAAAAAAAGATTTTCTAAAAAAAAAATTGCAAGTAATGATAAGTACATGTTAATATTGCTCAATTTTTATTCATTCAAAGTGTTTCTTGCTTCAGTAACATAAATATTAACATCTAAGAAATAAAATGTTTAAATTTATCTGCCTGTGTCATTTATTACTCCTAGTCTATGTTCCTAATCAGTAACCATTTATTCATAGCATTGAAAATAAATTCCTTTAACACACTAAAAACCCCATCAAGATTGTGTAACCTTGAATACTGGAAAGCCTGAGCAAGTTATAAAATGTAGTAAATAAAGGCCAAAGTTGATTTTCAGGTGTGAATGACTTGATTGAATTATAAAATGCATAAATCTGTAAACAAACACTGATTTATTTAAATATATTGCTTTGTAATTACTAAGAATTTTCTGATTTTAATGAGAAATATTCAATTTAATTTCAGTATTTGTATTAAAAGGGGATCTCTTTGTTAGCTTATATATGATGTAATTCATGAAGTTTTTATTAATTATATTTTGAGATGTGTCAGATGACTATGTAGTTTTAAAAAATTTTAAATAAACATTTCAACATTAGTTATTGCAGTTAAAATTTTGAATGACTTTAATTCAGTCTTTTAGTAATACTATGTTTAAAAATTAATTTCTTTTACTTAGTTAATTCTAATAAATATGTAATGTATATGTTTAAAGAAAGATAATAACAAAAAAAAGTTAGTCAAAATGAATATATCAAATGAATATGAATATGTTCATTTTATCCAATGCTTTTTGTGTATTCTAGTATAATTATGAGATAGTGAAGGATCAGGTATTTCTAATGTAAATTATTGTCTTACATAATTGTGAATATTGTTATTTAATAGGTGGACAGTGGGCAACAACAACAATATGAATTAGAAGGAAAAGTTAAAATTCTCAGCGATTCTTTAGCTAAGCTAAAGAAAGATATGTTGATAGAAAAACTGAACAGGGAGAAAATTATTGAAGAAAAAGTTCAAGAATATAAAGAAAAGGAAAAATTATTTCAAAAAGAAATTGAAAAGTTTGAAAGTGCGTTACAATTTAAGGTAACTTAAAACTTTGTTTTATGCATTTTTTCAATTGATATTCTTGTATATAATTTTTTTAAACTTTAGAATACTAAAATAAACAACATATTATGCTTGATCAATTAATAAAAATTTTATCCATATAATTATTTATATATTTATACATTATTTATCACTTATTGTTAATGTCTTCTAATTTAACATTGTATTGACATTGTAATAAATAATATTGTATTTTGAAAATACAATATTTATGTGAACTTTTGTATTTCTCATTATAGGATCAGGAAATGAAAACTGTATATGATAAAGTTTTTGCTCTTGAAATGCAATTAAAAGGGAAACAAACTGGCACGGATTTGTCAACATCTAAAAGTCCTCCCAAGTTTTTAGAAAAGTATGAATTTTCTCAGCATATTAAGAATCTAAGATATAGTTACTTTTTTTAAAGAAATAGATTTTGATAAAAAGTTCCCAAACATTTTGTCAAAATCTGAGTTTTTAAATTTAATTTAGGTTTACATTATCTCACATAAATATTCACATTTAATTCAACAATTTCATTTTTTTTTTCTTTTTTCTAGAATATGCTATTTTAGTAGCTTTAAGTCTTTTTAATAAAATTATTATTTCATTAATCTAACTCTAGTAATTTTAGAATCAAGGGAAATGTTATTATTTTATGTCATTATTTTCCTCATAACATAACTAAAATAATATTTAGGCGAATCAGTTAGTTGAAAATACATTACATTATAATTTGCATGAATTATAAATTTATCATGTAGACTGTTATGTTCTTCTTGAGAAAATACAAATTTCTTGGAAAATTATTAATGTAACTCTTCATTTTAATCTGCTTTTATTTTGGTTTTAGTAAACTCTTATTCATTTACTAGATACAAAATACCAATGTGAATGCAAAACAATAAAAATCGTAAATTTGTGGAAATCTTATGTTTAAATTCTAAATTTAATTCATGACTTCTTGTAACAAGTTGCTTGAAAGGAATATTTTTTTTAATCTATAGAAAGGATTGCAAGATTTCATTTTATCATGTCAGTACATATTAATGAAACTGAAAAATATATACTTCACTAGTTACAAATAAAATTCAAAATGAGAGCAATAATGTCTTTAAAGGTTGATATAATATTATTTTAAATGAGATCACACACAAATTTACAAATAATTTTAATATGATTATATTCCTGATGCCACACAGGAATAACATTAATAACAGATATCAAGTTGCATGAAGTATCTTTATCTAGAAAGTGCAAAAGTATGATATATGAGAAAAGCACACAAACATGTTAAATATCTCTAATTTATGTGGCAGAAGATATGCTTATATTGTTCAAACTTGAAAAGTTAGCATGATTGTATGCAGAAAAGTATTTTGGATATTAACTGAAGATAATTTTTATAGCATGTTATAAAATGCAATTTAAAGCCTATTGTAAGTAACATTATAAACTACAATTTCTTTGTTTAGAATTTTTTTCCTATAGTTCCAGAACTTAACTTTTTTCTTCTGTAATTAATTGTTGGTGTCTTTTAAAATTTTTGTATAAAAATGAACATCAAAACATTTTTCAGACTCATCATGTTGAAGTTAGATAACTGTTGTAATCTAAATGAAATTTCAATTTCAAATTTCTAATGAAATTTCAATTAGATGTCATTTTTGATACCCTGTATGAAATAAGAGAAAATTTTGATAAACTACTAAAATTCAAGCCACATTTTTGCAGAAAAAATTCTAAAATTTAAGTTTGTTTTACAGTGCAAATTACTAAACAAAGTTGATATTCATAGTATTGTTTAAGCTTGGAATTATAATCTTTCTAATGTATCTGAAAGTTCATAGATCCAATAAAGGTTTGAATGATATGTTACTAAAAAGTAGAATTAGAATCTAAGATTATAAAATAATATATGTATATATAAGTTTATAAAAGTGCCCAATAAAAAAAGTGTGAAAGCTTAAAAATCTGTTTTATTTCTAAAGTGAAGGCATTTGTACAATACAAAAATATTTTAGTGATTTTTGTTTGTTACTTTTTAATTAGATGTTGCAATATTTTCCTTAAGAGGGAAAGTTTGATCTATTATCTTCTCATTCTGAAGTTTTAAAATTATGTGAAATATTTTTGATTTTTACGAATACTTTCATAAAAAGCAACAATTTAATTTTTGCCAGGAATTGAAAAATTCATTAACTCATAAAAGTCAAAGCAACATAAATAATTGAAAAATTGTGCATAAATTACAATATCTGCAGAATTTTTTAAAAAATGTTATATCGCCAATTAAAATTCCAACCTATATCCTTGTGAATATAATATAACTCTCTCCTTTCCTAACATTTATGGTGCTTTATGCATTTTTTAACAATGTAATAAAGTAATAAAGTAGAGAATTCATCTGAGAACCTAAAAATACTTCAAAATTACCCGAGATCTATAGATTAAGAGATCAGTAAGTCTTGTAACTATTTCTCTTGAAGGTGATATTTTACAAATATTAATCATAATTTTACTAATGAGTAAATTTATTAAAATCAAGGTGCAAAAAGCTTGATTTGTGTAATAGGACTGACAGTCAAATGACTGCTTAAAATTATTTTGTTTGTTTATTATATAAATGTTTTAAATATAAAAAAAATAATTGCTCATGTTAAAATAGGAAGGATTTATTAATGCCATTAAATATGGGTAAATAATAAACTCAAGTATTTATTTAATCTTCTCTTCTATATAACATTTTTAACTATTTTTTGACATATCACATGTTTATAATTATATGTAAATTTTTTTCTATTTGTAAGATGATACTATTAAACTATGCATTTGATATTAGGTGTATTTAATATATTATTTCAATTGCATTTTGTGTATAATATATTGTAATTCTTTGATAAGTATGTTTGGAAGTAGGATTTATCAAAAAAAATGAGTTTATGCATTAAAGAAACTAGAGGACATAGATATTTTTTCTTTTTTGTACCTTAAGCATTTCCAATTGTTAAACCTAGTCTATTTTTTAAAATATCGCCATTGGATTTAGGCATTTGCATGATGCCATTAAATACACTTGCTATTTAATGTTATAAATTAGCCACTGACCCACATCCTGATATAAGTTTCATTCCATTCCTAACAATCATTTTCTATTCAATTCCCAATAAAATTCAGTGATCAAACATAATAAGGATCTAACTTATTTAGATACACATACTTATTCTGAATAAGTGCTATGCAAGTGTTATGCATATTCTATATTATCACTTAATTGTGTTGTGTGGATTGTAATTCTTTGGCACATTTCCTTTGCTGGGAAGGGTTATGAAATTTTATTTTGTTGTGTGCCAAATGACATAAGTCTAGATAGGAGTGAGAGAGTGTATACAGCAGCTAAAACTGCATCAATTAAAATTTTACTAGCAGTCCTAATGTGATGTAAGAATGGGTGTAAAAACATTTATTCTCTTTGTCGAGATTCTCGGAACATGCAGGACATCAATAAATTACATAAAATCTTTCCACCCTCCACACCATTACCTGTTTTACCTCTATGAAGATAGATGTAACATTAACTTGCCTTTATATCAGGCACTCACGTTTCAAACATCGACGTTTGTTTTTAAATGAACTTAGCCATTGGTGTGAAACGTGAAGAACCATTTACTGATTTTTATATTTAAATTTTAACCTGTAACATTTATTCTTTTTTAATTGTGATATTTTAAATTTGTCTGATTTTTTGGGGGTACCACCTTATAGAAACTTGTTTGCCTTTTTAGAGGCAAATGTTTTTTTTTTTTTTTTTTTTTTTTTTTTTTACATTTTATATAATTTATATTTAAAATATGTAATTACTTTTCTGCTTTCTTATGTATATTTTAATTGTATTATACACACATATTTTTGTTTTTAACTACTTTTAATGCTGCTTGGTTTATTTATAAAAAAATAGTTATTGCACAGTCTTAGTTTTGGTGCTGCCTGCCCATTTTTGGACCTTGCACCATAAAACCCAACCAACCATTCTTTAACACTTCTTTGTTTTAACGTGTTTGTATATTGTAGAAACTGATAAAAACTTTAGACATGTATTTCTAAAAGAAGTCAAGCAGGAATCTTCTTTTCTATTCATATAACATACTAGAGCTCTAGATTAAAAGAGTGATTTTCCTCTTATCTTACTCATCCATAAACTGCCTATACTTTCCTAAAGTTTATGTATTCTAGATTTCTCTGAGGTTAATTATTAATTTAAATGAACATGTATTATTTATGGAAAAATGCATTGTACCCTACTTTGTTACAGAAAACAATTGCTCTAAGATTCTTAATAATTATTGAAGTTCTTGTATTGATCTAGTATTATATTTACTATTTAGCTTATGAACAATACTCTGATCTTCTATTGACCATAGTGCAGTTTTAGGTCATGGCACTAGTTTATCTTTTAATTTTATTGCTAGTTATAAAAAGCTTCTCATTAATGTTTTTTAAAAATTCTTTTGCAAAAATTTGTTAAATATTTTTTTAAAATGTTATTTTACTAAAAAAAAAAATTTTCTGGGTATGAAACTTAATCATTAATCTCAAAATTAAAGCATTTTTAATTCAAAAATCTTTCAAATAAATTATTAGTTATTTTATTTCTTAGTTCTTTATTTTGATACAAAATATGCTTGTAATTTTATGAAAGGCAGTTACCTAAATTTTATAATTTATAATGCTTTCCTCTCAAATGAGTTGTCATAATCATATGATTTAAATTTTTCATTTAGTTAAAAATAATAAGCTGAAAATTAAAGTCATATCTATCAATCAAAAATATTGTTGTAATGGCATTGAAATAATTATCTTTAAATTTTAGTAAATCTGCAGTAAAATTCATAGAATGGGAAATCTGTCATTTTTGTTTAAAATTAGAATATAATTTTCATCAAATAAGCAGTTTATAAAAAAATACCATTTACACTGCCAAATTATACATTTTTTGAGTAAATAGAAATTCTTGTGCTCTTTGAATATTATCAGATATAATAATTGGACCTTTTGTGTATGTATGTATAGTTAAAATCACCTAAATTAATAAGCTTATGAAATATGAGATTATATTTCTTTTATTTAATTCACAAATAAGTATACCTATATTTAAGATTTCTATTTTAGATTTAATTTTAAAGCAGGCACATCTATTCAGTCTTCAAAAATAAGCAGACAACAAAATGCTTCAACATGTCATAGAAAGCACCGATTATGCATAGGTACTCCTCAAGGTAATAAAAATCTCAATTGGATAAAGTGCTAAAAGTATTGTTGCTTCTTAATTTTATATTATAGGTTTGCATCTGTATTACTGAAAAATAATGCATCTGGTTATTAAATAATCTAATTTTCTCTTTTTTGAGAAATTTATAAATTTATTTAATACTTGTTTATCATTTTCATTTAAATGCTGTCTATAAACAAGCTCTTGATACTATAAATGTTATATATTCAATTGCTAATATTGCTGCATTCATATCTTGTGGGCTGAGCTGGCAGGTGAATGGTTAGCTAGCTCTCTTGCCTTTGGTTCTACAGTTTGTGGGTTCGAATCCCACCTTGGCCATGGATGTTTGTAGTGGTTCAGAATCCACTTTAAACCATAGGTCCAGGTCTAATTAGCCCTCGTGTGCTGAAAATGACCGTTAAGCGACAAACAAACTCTCCCAAACCCTCATATCTTGTGGACTCGTACCTCACATTTGCTTTCACATTCGTAAAATGCATATAGTAGATCCAAAATTGCTATTCGCTGCAAAATTATGTGTTCTTTTGTTGTTAATTTAAATTAAATTGATAAAAAGTCTTATCCTTTTTAAAGGTTATTGCTTCTCTGTTTTATTATTCTTTAATATTTCAATTTTCTGATTATTTTCTAGTGTTACATTGCATAATAATTCAATAAATTGAAGTATATGTGTAAATGCTGTAATTGCACCACTGAAGAACATATTTATAGTTGTAATAAATGTTTAATATTTAAAACGTTCTATATCTTATTGATATAAATGAACATTAATATTTAAAATAAAAAGAATTAATCTAAGTTAATTTCCAATTAAACTGTATTTATTATTTAATCAGCATTGCCTATAATATAATTTATAATGTATCATTAATAAGTTACAAATTGGACAAAAAAATTTTTTAGATTAATGCTTTTTTCATTTTTTATATTTTTATGATTAATGTTACTATTAAGGCTCTTCCAGACCTACGTGAGAACTTCTGTTGTCTTGTCACCCCATCTGGTGTTAGTTCTCAAAGCTTGTAGAGGGGAGTATCCCAAACATTATTATTGGTTGAAATTGCTTGTCAATCAATCCTTCGAAGTTAGGGAGTCTGCCAGAATTGGTGCGTTATATCATGAAAAATTAAAGTACTAACGCCATAAAAACAGCCAAAAAGAGAGTTTTAAATTTGCTCCTAACAGATGTTTACCTCAAATTACCCTCAGGTTTCTTAGAATAGGGGTGGGGGAAATTGGGTCAGTACAAATGCTCAACGAACTGACACCGGAATTACCTGTTGCTGTCTTATGGAAAATGAGCTGCCAGTGATTCTAAAGAAAATATTTATTTATATTTTAGAATTCGGTTTTTATTATTCACACTAAAATATATGAAGACAAATTGCAAATGTTGAGTGATTTTACAGTTAGTAATTAAATGGTCAAAAATGATTATCAGAATTCAAATCAAACCTAAAATACTATATGAATGATTAAATTTATACATTTTTTTAAGAGCCTTGGTTCAATTTGATTTTATGAGACTTAATCCATTGATTTAAGATGCTTTTGAATATGAATGCAACAAATAATTAAAAACTATTATTTTCAAAACTAACTCAATATAAAAATATTTAATTTTTTTGAAATTTTTTTTAAATTAACACACACACATATATATATTCTAATTATATAAAAATAGATGAAATGATTATATAAATAACTACAGTTACAATATATATTTTTATGAAAATAACGTTAAAATTTTCTATCTATCTATCTATATCGTCGTATCGTAATTTTCATAAAAATATTGTAACTGTAATTATTTATATAATAATCATTACATCTATTTTATATAATTAGAATTACTTAGAGCTTGAAAGAGAGATTCATCTCTTATCTTTCATCTCACAAGTCCCTAACTTTATTCCTCTATATAAATAAAATTAACTAAGTTATAATTAGAAGTACACGTTTTTTAAAAACTTGATATTCTAGTGTAAAATGTGTTGTGAAATTTACTTTAATTCTGAAGATTTTAAAACTCTTCAATTATTTTATTACATATTTTCCCCTGGCTTGATAAAAGCAAAATTAGATTAGCACTAAATATGCCTTATAAAAACACACAGGTAAATTAGATTAAAATAAGTTTAGAGTAAAATTGTGAGAAATATAAATTATGTTTATATTTGTCAACGAATAATCAAATGCAAATGCAAATTATAGCATAGGAGAAAAATATAATTTCATTGTTATACGAGTAAAATACAATACAACTTCATAAGCATATGGGAAATTTAGTTAATACCTTGAAATATATATGAGGTAAAATAGTAATTAAAATAAATCTGTTAATAAAGTAAAGAAATGCTTGAGCAATTCACATTTCATGAAGGAAAAACAGAAACATATATACACACACACACACAAACAAACACTCTATATACAAACATAAACATACAAATTCATATAGTTAAACTTTTATTTTTTTGGATTTTAATTTTTCAGCTTTTTTTTTTTTTTTTTTTTTTTTTTTTTTTTTTTCTCCTCAATTATATAAGTTGGATTTCTTATGTCCATTGATCTAGGATAACGTGGATCGATTAGTTCTGGCAAAAGACAGTCAAAATAAAAATCATTTAATTTAGTTTTCATTTGTGTCTCCCAAAATGCATCATCTCTAAAAATAATTTCAGTTTTAATTCCTCTTGGGGACCAAATGGCAAACCAAGAAAAGTTTCTTTCACTAATATGTAATTGTCCTTGGATTTCATAGAAAAATTTATTATTTTTATTTATGCCATTAATTTCTTTTGTTTTTCCATCTTTTTGCCAGAAATTGAATTTAGATTTCTTTATAAATTCATTGGGATGTATATCGCGACATGTATATGGGCATTTAATTTCAACAATACCCTATTTGCCAATTATTCCATCTGGCGAGGCAGCTAAATGAGGCATATTTTTATCTATGAATATCCCACATGGTTCTGTTTTAAGTCCTATTTCTTTTTCTAGTTCGAGAATGGCAGTTTTTTCATGAATAATCCCGTATAAAATTGCTTCAGTTTTTACGTTAGAGTATAGTATTGTTTTTACTAAATTTTGGCATCCTGTAGAGGGTAACTTCCGACATACAGCACCAAAATTCGACGCTGTCAATTGAATTCTTCTTTCCTTTCTCCAAACAGCATTCTCACTTTGAAGTGCAATAGCTCTTTCTAAATCTTCTCTTTCTTTCAAAGAAGAGCTAGATTAGTCAATAATTTCGATTTTTTTTCTTCGTATTCATTAGATGATAAATCTGGCTTTTCAGCAGCTAGGCCATAATTTTTGTCGGGACCTGAAAAAATATTTGCTAATTTCCTAGGCTTCGACTTATTTTTGTCTTTATTTAATTTATTTATTCTTTTATTTTCAAACTGCTTGCAGTATTTACCTGGTGACTTATATATTAAACTGACTTATATATTTCATTCGATTTTTCATCGATTTCCTTGTAGTGCAAAGATGAAGTTTTCTTTTCGTACTGTAATCATTTGTTTTTCATGTTTAAAATAGACTAATTTTACAGAGTTTAATTAATAAGAAAAATATCCAAATACATTTAAAATTGTAAAAGTGTTGAAATGAATTCACGAGAATTTTGATTTTTCGGAAAACAGCATTCAACATCAATTGAGAAACGCGTCAAAGTGAATAATATGTTCAACAGAATCTTGCAGTTGAATAGTTTGGAATGGCTGCATTAGAAAGCTGTTTGGAGACGGTATTGTACTGCGTATCCCATCTTAGTGACAACAAGGTGATTGATGATTTAATTATTGTTGTGGCCATACAGAGAAAGAAAGTCATTCAATCACACTATTTCTATACTAGTCATTTTGAGCATATCTAATTGATTCTCAATCTCCTTCCTGATATTCTCTCTCAAGCATTTCTATTCGAACATCAATACTATAACTTCAGTTACTTAATTTATATTGCCTTAAGTGCTACAGGATATTTATTTATTCTTTTGATATTTTATTACTTTTATTCTTTTTTTGTCAAAAATAATGTCATTTGCGTTGCGCAGGACAATATTCTTCTCAAATTTTGTGAGCATAAAATGATTCCCCTAAGAGCATTGATGTCATGTGTATTGTAGTGTGTTGTAATGTATTGCTATCGTTCGTTTGGTTATTGAAATGCTTTTATGTTTTTCCGCTGAAGTTATACTACAAACCCAATTTTTTTTTCAAAGATATATATAATTTTTCAAATTTATAGTGTTTAATTTCTCATCAGACACAATATGCTGGTATCGTATGCTTATTAATCATACCTTATAATGTATTTTTTTTTCATGAAATAAGTTGAAAATAAAATTAAATGTCCAAATGTTTGTGAAGGTAAAAACTCAATTTTGGAAAATGATTAAAAATCAAATTAAAATATTTGTCTCACTATTATTCTAATAAACTTATCATTCTTATTATTAGATATTGTATATATATGTATGTATATATAT
Organism: Latrodectus elegans; assembly: GCA_030067965.1. Classification (NCBI taxonomy): domain Eukaryota; kingdom Metazoa; phylum Arthropoda; class Arachnida; order Araneae; family Theridiidae; genus Latrodectus; species Latrodectus elegans. Next base: position 53,672,282 of record CM057815.1, on the reverse strand, counting down.
GTATGTATATATGTATGTATATATATGTATATATGTATATATATATATATGTATGTATATATGTATGTATATATGTATATATATATGTATATATGTATGTATATATATATATGTATATATATATATGTATGTATATATGTATGTATATATATATGTATATATGTATGTATATATATATATGTATATATATATATGTATGTATATATGTATGTATATATGTATGTATATATATATATGTATGTATATATATGTATATATATATGTATGTATATATATATGTATATATATATGTATGTATATATATATGTATATATATATATGTGTATATATATGTATGTGTATATATATATATATGTATATATATATATGTATGTATATATATATATGTATGTATGTATACCGTAGTGAAGTAGAAAACTCAGCCAAGTTTGGCTTTAAAAATTTTCCAGTTTCATAGGTGGTGTTGTGTACAGAGGTGGATTTTCAGAAATAAGAATGAGTTTGATTTGTAATTAAAATTCGTATCAAAATATTAATACAATAAAAAATATTTTTAGCTTAAAAAAAAACAAAAATGTTCATTTTGTAATTGTACGAAGAAAAAAATGAAATATCTTTAAACCAAATTTTGTACAACCTCAATGAAATTAGAATTTGGTTAAAATTTACTTGAATGGAGATATTTTGACATTTTAAAAATATTTGAAAAAATTTTAAATGCTAAAAATGGACGTAGAAGTGACAGTAGCTCTGTTTTTTGTAATTTGCAGAAGACCGGAAGTTTCTATCATGAAAATAGCACTTGTGAAACATAAAATATTATCCATAGGATTAACATAGGATTCGATTTTCCCCAACGGAGGTCTAGCAGGGCCCTAATATTGAAAATAGAATATCCCTGGTTAATTTATATAGTTAATTCTTGTGAGTTTAGATTTTGTAATTTAATATTTATAATTATATGAAAATGATTTGTTTATTTTGTTAATAAGTTTGTTTAAACTTTTATAGGTGAATCCCAAGGTTATAATATAGTATCATCTATGTTATGTAACAAGCTGTCATTGCAAAACTTATATATTCCATCTTCATTACAAGTACAAACTGGAGAAGTCTCTAGTGTTAAGCATTCTCAGTTATCTGCTATGTCTGTAACAAGAATTGCTTTGGGACAAGAGACAGATGAAATATTTCATTATTCTTATAGTATATTAAACCAATTTTTTACTTATCTTAAGAACTTTTCTGATAAAGCTACAACAAAATCAAATTCTCCTGTACCTGTACGAAAAAAAGATTTTGACGTAACACTAGTGATATCATGCTTAAAAGACTTATCTTTTATACTTTCGTGCCCTTCTTTTTTTGGTGTTGTAAGTAAATTACCAACTGAAAGCAGAACATTGGAGATGGAAGCAAAGGTAATATATTACTTTATTTTAATCAAAAGTGATAAAAAAAATTAACTCACATATATTCTTACAAAACTTAAAATTTTATTGCTTAAAAGATTTAATCAATTTCTCCTGTACTATTTTACTTAATATCTGTAGAATGATTTTTATTAGTTAAATCTGCAATATCCAAATTCTGATGAAATTTAATGTTTTGAAATTAATTTTTTTTTCATGAATTTATGTGTCTGAAAATATTGCTAATGGACCATTGTCATTTATTATATAAAAAATATATACTTTTATTTGCACAATAGTTAAATTATCCACAATAAAACTCAAGCAAAACATCTGTGGTAATTTGTATAACACTTTGAAATTTGGCATATTATCCTGGTTTTGCTTATATTCACATTATTTTTGGCAATAGTTAATTTAAGGAAATTTTGAATATTATCATACCATTCATATTTAGTTTATAGTTTCTTTTTATTCAATGTATGAATTTTTTTACATACATTTTTAATCTAATTTGTAGGATTGTAAGAAAATGGATCTTAGAGTTAGGCAAAACATTACATTTATTACAACTCACATGTTAAAAAAAATAGTCATACAAAGAAAATACTCAATAATTATTAATGAGGTTACATATTACCAGTACAGTACAAATTATAAACAAGGTTATTAATGAACCGGATGGTTCGACTTCCATTCCAACCCCCCCCTTTCTCTATTCTCTTTCTCTCTCACTCTATTTCTAATTGGATTTCATAAGTTCACTCCATTAAGCAGTAATGCCATCTCGTGTTACTGGAGTTAATATGGGTCTGTTACAATTTTGAAATTATATGAAATACAATAAGTATTTAACCACTTAATATGTATGTTCGAGTTAATTTGAGTGTGGTTCTGTGTATTGTTAGTTAACTTTCAGTCATGATATTGGATTACCTAAAAATGTCTCTCTCAGAAAATTATGTAATTTAATTGGCCTTAAAATATTCTGTTATCTTAGCATTATAATTTCTTACTATTGTATGTTCAAAAATATCTGAGTAATTCTATAGATTTTACTATTTATTATGAAATTAATTTTTAACTAAATATGTTAAATCATTTTTTAAGTTAAGTTCTGAAACTTCATGTTTTATTGGCATTAATAAAATGCTTTTATTTTTAGAGTACTTCTGAGTTTATGGATACAGAAAAGGCTACTTCAACTGTCAAAGTGTCATTTTATGACAGAAATTCAAAAAATCCTGTGGAAAAAACTCATTTACTTTTGCATCTGTTATTTGACCTTTCTATTCCAGATAATTATCCTGTGAGTATATTGCAATATATAAAATGTATGACATATGCTTGACTAAATATTCAATATAATATCAAACACCTATTTTTCTTGACTGTTAATTGCAAAATCTTACATATGAGATACATTTTATCTCAGATTATTATTTGATTGAAAAATACATATTCATTAAAATACAAAATATTTTCATTTGGAGTTAACAGAAATACACTTCTCCCACTCCCAAAAAAATTATACTAACCAGTATTTTTAAATACTTCAGAAGATTAAAATTGACAAAACCAATTAATTTCAAAGTTTGCATTAAAAATTTCATTTATAAAATTGACAGAATTATATAACATAGAATACTGTATAAATTATGTTCAATAATTTGCTCATAAATAAAATTTTAGAGTAATATATATTTTTATTTCTCTTAAAAATTTTTTTATTAATGATTTAAAAAAAAATTTATTTATGTTTCCATTTAAATTAAATTTATTGTATGCTAAAGTTTCTTATTAAATTGTCATATATTCATTTATAAATAAAAAATTAATTTTTAAAAACATTTTTTGTAAAATAATTTTGTTGGGCAATCATTATTGTTTTTCTTACATTATATACATAAGTATCAGGACATAATCTGTAATGAGATTACATTATTCATTTTTAAATATAAGAAAAAAAACTTAGTTGAGTTGCTTGGAATTAATGCATTTTTTTTATTAGTTTTATTTATTATTTGAATACATTTATCAAATATCAACAAATTTGAGAAAAAATGTGAATGGGTAGCGCTCTTGCCTTCGGTTCAACAGTTCGTTGGTTCGAATCCCACCTTGGGCATGGATGTTTTTAGTGGTTCGGTATCCACTTTAAACCATAGGTCCTGGTCTAATTAGCCCTCGTGTGCAAAAAATGACCGTTGAGCGTCAAACAAACCAACCAAGCCAAACTTGTGAAAAAATGTGAGCAGTTACAATAAAATTCTTAAAAAAATCTCTCAAATGTGACTTGGAAATAATTTCACGTTATAAATTTCTTAATGGACAAAAATGTATCAATGATTATAAGCAATATGAAAAGATTGTTTTTCTTACTTTAAAAAGTTTCTGTTTTCCCAAAAACTGAATTAATTTCTTTTTTTTTTTTTTTAAATTATTTTTCTGGTTTGTATTGAATTGTAGTAGAGATGTAATTAGTTATATAAATCTCACATGTATAGTTAAAGTGACTTGGATTAAATTTATTTATGAATAAAAATAAATAATATTCCACATTATAAATTTCTCAAAAGACTAAAATCATGCAACTGTATATGTATCTTAATATTATAATTAATATTTAGTTGATTTACTGTAAATCATATTTCTAATTATAGTCTGTGAAGATTAATATGCATTCTCATATTATGAGAAATAGTTTCTATCTCCGTATTCTGTTAAACTTCATATTTAATGTTACCCAAATTTAACTGTTATTTTAATTTTCTACATAAATCTTTATTTTTTATAGAATGAATATGTTAAACAAGAAGAAATAGAATGCTCATTAGCAGCTCTTAATTCTTGGTCATTGGCAGACGTTAAAAAGTTCGTTATTTCTTATTTATATTTTAATAATTTAATAAAAATTTACTTTCTCCGGACTAGTATTTGTATTGCATGTGTTATTTTTTATATATATTTCTTACTTTATATAGGTCAAGCATATGTTATCTTGACTTGTATTTGTTATTTAAATTGAGCATTTATCTCTAAATAATCGCACTTATAAAAATTTTGATGTAAATATTTTTATTTGACCTTACTTGTTAAAATGTTGTTTTATCGACCTTACTTTATGTTTCAAGGTTATTCTTATAAATAATTGCAGTTTTTTTAATAGTAGAGAAATGTAACTAATTGTATTAGAAGAAAAAAATTTTATCATATGTTTGAATTACAATACATTGTTGCATAAAATGATTAGATATAATTATTTTAAAATTTCTTCTATTAAGCTAAAATTCCTTCAATTGGAAGCTATTTAAGTAAATATGCATCAGTGATTGTAAGCTGTATAAAAAAAATTATTTTGCTTTTATTAAAAGGTTTCTATCTTTACAATTTTTTTTATTTAATTCTTATATGATTGTAATTAAATTGTCAAATTATGTAAATCATTTTGTATTGAAGATATAAAGCAGTAAATAATCATTTTTGGTTGAAATTAGGAATTATTACTTTTGTCATTTCAGTATTTGTACAAATTTTTTTGCAACACTATTACTTTTATGAAATAAGATTTGTTAATTTGAACTATATTATAATGTATAATATAAGATGAAATTTACATAAATTTTTAAAGTATTACTCATACTTTCATAATTTTTTAAGTAATGATAGTTAGATTGAGGATTTTTTTTTATTTAAGATCATCATTCATTAAAAGAATAAACTTGTATAGAATTTTATATGAAGGAGTTTTTTAATGTGATTTAATGATTTATGTAAAACAATTATATGATAAAATCAAATTTAGAAAGTACTTCTTTACAAGCATTTTAATTCCATCTATTTGCAATGCTAAAAAATTTTAAAATTGCTTAAAAAAATCAACAATACTTTTGATATCAACAATAATATAATTGGAAATGCTCTTCAATTTCTCTTTTATAGGGGAAGAGGAGAATATAAAGAACACATTTTCTTCACTCAAATAACTTTTCTTTAATTTCAAAAAGGGATAATTTTATATTTAGCACATTGCTTAAACTTGAAAGTGTTGCTTAAAAGGATTTTGCAAATCCTTATAAATGCATGCATCTGCAAATTTAATGTTTCAATGAAGAATCTTAAAAAATCCTTTAATTTTATTATTATTATTTTTAAAAATATACCTATTTTAATATTTTTTGTTAATATTTTTCTTTCAAATAGTAAAATTCATGTAACTCTCAAAGTAGTTTTCAAAAAACTTACAAAATAACATCACCTTTTAATTTCTTTTACTTTTTGATTGAGTGAATTTATTTTTTAAAATAAAATGTATGAATATACTCTAAAAGTTTTTATTTCAATAAAAGAATTATTCTGAAAATATATATTTCAAAGTTGAATTCAATTTTTACATTTTATGTAATAGATGAAAAGAGAGAATGTTTATAAAGATTACTCTTGTGTTTGAATAATTCAATGAAATCTTTTGTTAATATAGAAAAATATAAATGATTTTTAACAATGATAAATAATTGTACAAATTATTTTATCTTTTTGCATAAATCAGTGCCATATTTCAACCAGAAAGAGGTATAAAATTTCATTTTAATTTGTGCATATTAAAATTTTTTCCTCGTTACTTTAATAATAAAGATAAATAAAAGTTGGAGAAATCAAGTGTTTGAATTTTTTATATACATATTTTAATAATAAAAAAAACTTTATCTTTCAATATATATGTTCCTTGGATTGCTTCTATTAATTTTTTAGGCTTGAAATAACAGATATATTGAAATAATGAGACAAATCAGATGTTTTTAGAATTTTAAAAAAATATTTTACAATGCTGCTAAAAGGGGAAAAAATACTTTCAAAGGATAGTCTTTTGTAAGATTTACTTAACCTTTCAGTTATTTAAAAATCTAGCCATTTTAAATTTTTAAAGATATTCATATTTATTAGATAAAGAGGTTATGGTTATAATACTCAGTATTGTAATTTAAATATTTTTGATATTTGTTTACAGTTTTTAGAAACTATATTATGAATTATAATTTGCCTTATATCTGATTGATACAAATCTCTTAGATTAAAATGATAGGAAATATTTCAAGAACAATCTAACATAAAAAAAGTTTTACTGCGGGAATGAAATAAAATGAAAGTCAAATGGAATAACATTTTAAAATGAAGGAAGAACAATTATAGTGTTCTAAGTAAGTAAATGGAAACAATTAAAGAAATTAAAAGTAATTTTAAAGTCTTTCGCAGATATATATATGTATATCTTAAATATTTTAATCGAAATTCATTGATATTTTTTCATTTATTCATAATAAGTATCAAAGTTTAATTTAAATTCTTGTGCTTCACTTTGGCTTCTTTAAAAATTCTCATTTTCATTTGTTGAAATGTTTTTTCTTTTCTTTGTTTTTTATTTATATGGCCATCCTGGCAGCCGAATGGTTCAACAGTTTGTGATTTCGAATCCCACCTTGGGCATGAATGTTTGTAGGAGTTCGGAATCCACTTTAAACCATAGGTGCTGGTCTAATTAGCCCTTTTTTGCAAAAACTGACCATTGAGCGACAAACAAACAAACATTTTCCTTTATATGGTTAAAAACAATGTTTAAAATAGGGGTAAGAATAGAGCATGCTAACATTAGCTACTGTGGAAAAAATCACACATAAATGTAAAAAAGCTCAGAATTTTAGACTAGAAAGTTAATTGTAATCAATTTAGTTTTCAATTAGTTAATTTTATTGTTTTATTTTTGTATGAAAATAAAAATTTATATTTCCTTTCATTGTTTGTGTGTAGATTATCTAAGTATACTCTCTTTGCTGCATCTCATGTGAGTCATTTTGCTTCTAGTTCAACAAATTTATAGTTGATGCCTACCTTACCACATATTTTTGTCCTATAGATTTTACAAGAGAAAAGCAGTTATCTAGAATTTTTCCTTAAAAAAGATGCCAGCTTGGTACTCTCAAAAACAGTGGCAAACTAACAGTACAGTGGTTAATACTCTTTCTTTGATTCAAAAGTTCATAGTTTAATTGTAGGTCTTAGTCAGCCTTATATGCAAAAAATAGCCGTTGTTGACAAAACCCTATTGATAGTGTTTTTACAATAAAAATGTAACTTACATAAAGTATTTTTAATATGCCATACTGAAATAAACCAAATAATAAAAAAATCATCCCTGGCTTAAGTTTCAGTTCATGTTTTTTACATTTAATTTACCACAATACAAAACATATTTTAAATTCTAGTTTTGTTTTCTCATTTTTTTTAATAATTGAAAGAATAAGCATTAAATTCAGGTAGTGAAAATAAAAGTTTCATTAGTCCTTTTTTCTATATAAAATACAGAAATAAGCAAAAACCTAAGGCATAAGATAACCAACCAATCTGTAAGAGTGTTCACATTAAAATTTTTTACACAACAATTCACATTGGAAAATGATATAACAATTTTTCAAAACAGTATTTCCATATTTTGAACATTTAAAAAAACTTGTAAAATATTTGAAAAATGTGTTTGTAGGCCTTAAGTTTTATAGTTTCCCATCAAAAAAAATTTTCTCTTCATAAACATTTTTCCTCCACTTTAAATTTTATGCTCATAGAAAATCTGCTGATTTTGGAATAACATTTTGTTGATTGCTTGGTCTTTTTCTTGTAAATTCTCTGTAATTTTAAAATAGATGATAAGCAATTAGATGCTGCTGCTGGCTAAATGATCATATTCCTTTTCATGTCTGCATGCCTGTCATGATACATTTATCTTAGTAATTTTCTTAATAAATATAAAAATGAAATTAATGAAAAATTTTCATCTTGCTATTAATTTATAAAAAAAATTTGCTTGTTTGGACGCCTGAAATATGATGAAAGAAATATTTAAATAAAATTAATCACATCTTAGAGGCTCTGGTTGAGGTAAAAATCAAACAAGGAAATTTTAACTAAACTTAAAGACACTAAAATACCTTACAATTTTGAGGCATAATGATTTTTTAATTGTGAATTCACTTTATAAAGCTTAATATTTTATGCATTTTTCTATGCATTAATAAATAATTTATCAGCAAATACATATCAATTTATGGAAAGTAACTGCATTCATACACACATTCATGAATACTATTAAAAAAAAATTCCATCTATGCAAAAAAGAAGTAGTTGAAAATATAATCCACGTTTTTATTATGTGAATGACAACAATAGTTTTGCTAATGGTAACATGCATGATATTAATATAACTGATGTAATGTACTCTTATGTTTCTAATACTAGATAAGAAATATATGGCATACTTAGTTGATTAGAAATGGCTATCAGATAATAAAAAAAGAGAAAAAAAAAACTTCTGTTAAAATGGAAAAACTAAAAAGAAATACTTGGGGGAAGAATATCAAAGTTTTGCTGAAGTCTGCAGATAAACTTGTAAAAAGAGCTAAAGAGAATAATAATGCCCTTTTTCTATATGTCAATTTAATAGTTTAAAAAAGTCTCCTAAGTAAAAAAAGAAAGAAATTATCAGAAATTACTAAAACACAATTAGAAATTAGAACAGAAAATTGTGACTGAGTTATTTTGACAATTTTTTGTATTTTTAATTCCAATCATTTGTTTTACAATCATTGTTTTAATAAAATTTCAATAATTTGAAAAATGAAATATATGCATTATTTTGTACAAATTTCAATAATTTGAAAAATGAAATATATGCATTATTTTGTACTAACAGAATTAGTTACCATTTCATTAAAGAGTCATTTAAATTTGCAATTTTATATAAATAATTTTAATTTTATTTCACTTTAAGTATCTGTTAGTTTATATTGATATTTAACTGCTGGGATAGCTTTTAAAATATCTTTACAGCAATGTTTTTCTTGTAGACAAGTTAAAAAGATAATTCATCTTTATAAATCTTCCAACTTTATAGAATGCATATCCAAAATTTCTGTTTTACACATTTTATTAATATTGTATTTTATCAACAATGGCTGCTATTAAATTTGCCATGACTTTTTTTCTCCATCTGATCCCTAAAGATACTTTTTCCTCTCACTTTTTTTTTTTTTTTTTTTTGTTAAATAAAAATTCATGTTTAATGATACTTCAATTAATATTTATTCTGTGTTTGATGTTACATATAAATAGGAGCTTCAGCATATTAGTTTTTCAATTCTATTCTTACTTCCAATCTCATGATTAATAATCCATTTTAAATTCTAGGTTTATATCAAAATGTAAAATGTATTAAAAAATCATAATGCAGTAAACTAAAAAGAATTCTCAGTTAAACTAACAGAAACTTATTAAAGTTTCTGTTTTTACCTTTCTATTTTAAAATGGAAATGTAAAGTGAATAATAACAAAAAATAAATATTTTAATATTTATTTATTTATTGTGACAAAATTCATTGGATATTGGTCAATTTCTGTTGTAAATCACGGTCATTAAACAAATAATATAATCCTTTAAACTATAAACATATTAACTAACTGTATTATTTTTATAGTTTGCTGACTTCTTTCAATGAACAAATTATCATTACACATATAAATAAGTGTTATAGCATCACAGCCACTTGTATTGTTTTGAAGATCTTGATTCAACTAAGCACACACAAGGAATATTTAGCTAAGCTCTGCCATATAAATGGTTAGTAATATTATTATATAAAATAATGAATTTGTGTATCTTCTAAATATATTTTAGGAATGTATGGGAGAATTTTTTTAATATTTTGGAATTCAGATAATTGTACCTTTTATTTGAAATCTATATCTATGATTTTATTTTATATGGTTCTGTATCAAAAACAAATTATTAATCTTCCATTACTTTATGTAGTAATTTTAGCATTGAATACCAGATTAATTTGAGGTGCTTATTATTTTGATTATTTTTGTGCTTAAGAATTGTATGTGGGCTGCATGTATAAAAGCATTTAAAAATTACTTGATGTTAAAGAAATAAATGTTGCATTCAAGCAAAGAAATCAATAATTTAGTTTCTCATAATTTGAAATAATTTCCCTGAAACATCGGCAAATTTTATCATATGTAATGTTTGTTTTCATACCTAACATTTTTGATTTTTATACACAGCTTATAATTTTTAACTTTTACAACAATTAGAGGAAGAAATCGTACTTTTTTTTAATTCTGAATTAAAAAAACATTTAAATCCTTTAACTTAAATTTCTTAACACTTATATTTTAACATTGCATACAAATTTAATAGAGTGAAATTATCATTTTTCTCATTCAAAAATTATGTAAATTTAAATGTCAAATTTGAAAGAATTTAATTCTTTTCATTCTTAATTCACCATTTATAAAACATTCTACCAGGAATGTAATATTTATCACTATAAAGAAATGTATAATTTAAGACAATTTCTTATAACTTCTCTAATGTTTCTTTCTTTTTTTTTTTTTTTTTTTTTTTTTGTTATTATTTATTGTAAAAGATTATTGATGTGTATTAATTTAGGAATTCTGAAATTGAACAAACTTGAAACTAAATTTCAGTCTATTAAGTCCTTATTTACAAAAAAATGAGTATTGATCAACAAACAAAACAAAATTGAAATTAAAAAAATCGTTTTTTTATCCTGCTTTCAATACAGCAAACTTTTTATTTAAGAAGATATCTTTAAGCTAATAAATAATAAAATGCACGTTTGAAAATCACATCAAACTGTTTTTCGATTATCATATTACTAGATTGAAAACTATAAATAAATGCTTGTTTTGCCACATGTATATTCTCTATAAGTTTGTGATGTTAACTACTCCAAATTGTATTTTATATTGTTTGAGAACCATGAATTCCTGCTATAAATTATCAAAATATAAATAAATATAATAACAATTAAATAACAAAGTTCTCATGAAAATTGAATTTTATTTCACATGTGAAAGGACTGTTCAATTTTGCATGAGTAAAAACATTTACTAGTTAACATTTACATTAATATTCATGTTATATTTTTATTAAGTTGCAAATTTTGACATACCATATTATATATAAGAGTTAAAAATCCATTTTAAGTATTAAATATGATTTATTATCTTTTAGACGTATGCCATTTATGCTCAGTTTCTGTTTTATTACTTCGTAAAATTTCTACATGTCCTTTAGAATGTGTCAATCTCATGGCATTGGTAAGATTAATTTGCACCTTTTTCTTATAAGTAAATGTGTTTATAACACAACTAAATCTAAATTTTTTTAGTTATATATTTTCATCATCTTTGCTGAACTGTGCTGTAATTTATAAAATCTGTATGTGAGACATCCAGCTAATATTTACATATTGTTGCATAATTTAATATTAACTAGTTATAGGAAATCCTTTTTTAAAATATTTAATAGTTACTTATTTGTTAAACTAATAATCATTCATTGTTAAACACAAATTTTTTGACATCATTTACTCATATTATTTAATTTTATATTTGTTTTTAAACATGTTATTTATGAATTTTCACAACATTCATTATGAGTGTAGCATTGCATTACTTTGGGAACTATGAACTATGCTATAAAAATGTGGAATGAGATTTGCTATCTGTTTTAGTTCTTAATGTAATGAGAGTAATAGAAATAAAAGATAAGAAAACAAGTTTTAAAAAATTAAAAAGAACTTTAAAATGTCATTTTAAAATTACTATGCATAATTATTAAAAATTTACAAATTAAGCTTTTGAGGGACCAATATATGTTTTTTGCCTTATGTTACATTAAGTCTGTTTGCAATTTAATAAATTAATCCAATATTTTATTATAGATTACAACCTTAATTAAACATATCTAGTTATGTTAAACAAATTAATTATATTGCAAAATATTTAATAATTTTCTCAGTTTTAAAGTTCTAAAAATTCAAATTAAGAAATAGGTGTATGGAATTTAAAGAATAAAGAAATTCTTATTATAAAGTATGCCAAGAAATTATAATATTTCTTGATATTACTGAAATTTTTCCTTTCAGATTTAAATATTTGGGTCTGTTTTGATTAATGTGATATTTATTTTTCATGAACATTAGTATTGAGAATTTATTAGGCTCAATTTTATAACTGTTTTTAGTTAAACAAGATAAATTTTTATTCTAAATTTGGAAAAAAGCTTGGTTAAAATGTCACATTACAATCTCTGCATTTTCCAGTACATAATCTGTAGAGGTGTATTATCCACAAAGTCTTTCCACTGCGAAATGTAGTCTATGGCATTTCTTCAGCTAATAATGTAGAATATATAACACTGATAATGTGATGTGACATAAAATAAATATGCTTTATGATTAAAAGTATAATAAATTGTAGTGAAAAAAAACATCTATTATGAGGAATATCTGCTGGGATTGTTAAGTGTATTCAAGTGAAATGAAAGCACTTAAAGACAAGTGTACTAAATAAGATAAGACAGAATTTTAAAATTAATAAAAGATAAGGCAAATCTTTGCTAGACAAATTAAAAAGCATAGGGACCATGTCTTCATCAAATGGTGAATGATATGCTATCCAAATTAACGCTTTTTCTGATATTTTTCTGGAAGACAAGTGTCAAAAAATATTTGTGAAAATCTCCTGAAAAATGTCTGTAGGTAAAAGAAAACATCAAAGAATTAACACATAGTTCCAAGTAAAAAGAATATTAATAAATTAATCAAATTATTCAAAATATAATAAAATAATCTTTAAACAAAGATTACGCATCAAAACTTTTATTTTAAATGGGGTGAAAGATAACATTCCAGTTGGCTAATTTTGATTCATCAGTATGTTAAAATTAATCTGACTGCCAGTTTTGTTAATGAGGATGAAAATAGGATTCATTTTATCCTCTTCAATATTTTAAGGAATATTGGATTCTAATTCATTTTATTTTTTCCAAATTTCTGGATGATCCTCATCAATTCAAACCATAGTTCAAGTTACACATATGTATATTTTGTGTACTAGGAGTCCCTGAATGTCTTACACAGTGTTAAGGTAAGGAGAGCATATTCTCCACTTTAACTCCCACTTTTTTGGCAACAAATAAATTAGTACTATTGCTGATATGAATTGGTGTATTTTCCTATTGATGTTGATAAATGAGTGTAATATGCTGGAAACTTAAAGAAAGTAAAAAAATTCTATTAATATGCCCTAATATAAAGTGTTATTCATTTTATCATACACAAAAATTAAAAATATTTTTTGTAGGCACAAAATTCCTTAAATAATGCTACTGTCAACTCCAAAATTTCTTGTAGCAAAGCACACATTTTTTCTGTAGTATACGAGTAGGTTTTATGTTCATCAAGTTCAACATGTTTGAATATCTTTTCATCATTATATAAAAGCAAGTAACTCAAGAATGAGTGTGGGTATGAAAGATTAAGCTTAATTAATTTAATTATTAATTTAATTATTCATTAAATTAATTTAATGAAAATAAAAATTTAAATTGTTGTCCTGTTTTATTTTCTATATTTTTCCTGTCAAAATGTTATTTGACATAAAAAAATATTGAGATTTTATGAATTTAAAATTTGCTCTCTTCAATCTTGTGACTATCAACAATAAAACTAGTCATCGAAAATATGAGGTCTAGTTTTATTGTTGGTTTTCCCACATAATGTTGCATACATCTTATTTAATAAATTTAACGGCACATCTTGCATATTTATTCTATTCACTAGCTCTTTAATTTTGAAGATCATTTCTTGCTGCATATTGGGAGTTTCCAATCTGATGCATTATTTTTCTAGTGTCACTTTTTTATGTTAATTAAACTTTTATGTTTAATTAACTCCAAATCTCGCTTATATATGTATATAGGTTTTGCTGCATTATACTGCTTCAAAGTAATTACAAACTAAAATGCATACCATTTTTAAAGAAATATTATGAGTGGCTTTGTATTTGTATAGATGTAGAAATGCATGCATCAATTTGTCTGTAATGATCAAGATGCATGATGTGAAATATAACATGTGTAGGTCTGTGCACCAAGCAATAAATTTCTTTCCATTTTTGCATTTGCAGATAATTTCTTTGGCTTGTTTCTTTGGTTTATGGAAATGTGACCAAACTTAAAATATTGATGTATCTTCCATTTTTTACACATAAAGTGCTCCAGATAATCATATCTTTGATCTCTTATATTATCTTAACTCTAATCCTTATGATTATAAAGTTTTTAAATGTATGAACTATTTTCTATACATTGAAATTATTGGTGCAAATTGCTTAATATTTTCTATTATGTTACCCTTATTTTCTGCAAACCTTACACAGAATCTCACCATTAAAAATATCTATTATTTCAGCTTCTATAATCGAAAAATATATAAAAAAATTTAGCCATTTAAAAAGAAATTATTTAAAATCGTATATCCCCATCAAATATCTCTGGATTTCAGATTAACAATGTGTAGATTCATATCCTATTTCAGATTTAATGTTTGTATTCGATTTGATGTCTTTATTCAGAATCCTTTTTTAAAGTAGAGGGTCCGGTCTAATTCGCCCCTGTGTGCAAAACAGAATTTTTGAGTGACAAACAATTCACCTAACATTTCAATTGTCCATTGTTTGAATGTCTGTTACACAATTATTCAACTGGTCTTGAATCCTAATCAGTTGTGAGAATTTCGTATCACTGTCAAATAACCTTTGAATAAAATTTACTTAGTGGATTACGAAGAAAAGGAAATTTCCACAGTATCTTGATTTCATTTTGTCAAGGTGATTATTGAATGATTAGTTCTCTTTTCTACAATTTATCAACCCTTTGATTTGACTTCCACCTCATATGTGAATGTTCATTTTGCTTTGGCATCTGCTTTAAACTGTAGAAAATAATCAAATTAACTTTTGTGTGCAAAAGTTAACATTATTATCATTTTATGGTTTATTTTATTATATACATGGTTTTGTTACGCTTTAAATCACATTTTTTTTTACATTAACAATTCAATAAAAGGTGCAAATATGCATAATTTGTTAAATTCATGTGATTCCTTAATTTATCATGTTATAGATTATTTTATCAAGTAAAAAAAATGTTGCTTTTGTATAAGGTGAACTGAAAAAACTGCTGTTTATGCATATTAATTTTTATAAATGTATCTTTAATATTTTTAAATACATATTGGTAAAGCTTGCTCCTTAGAATATTTTTATGTTTTGTCACAAAAAGTGTTCATTGAATGATTAGCAAATGAGCAGTAGAAAATTAATTTTTTTAGTGATAGTTTTTTAAATCTGAAAACTTTAATTATATATGGAAAGAAAATTTTTTTTAAGTGCTTATTTTAAAAGTTTAAACTATTGGGTTTTGTCAAAAAGTTACATTCTGAGATGATACAATATAAATTTATCATTTGCTTCATTAAAGATTTGCTGTTTGATATATCAGTTTTTTAATGCATTAAGTTTTAAAAGATAAAATTAAAAAATTTCCCTATCAAAGAATTTTTTCAATCAAAATACAAATTTATTCTGTATATCTCAAGGCTCTTCATACTCATTTATGCAATTTAAGAAAGATTTGGAAACTAAGTAAGTGCTTTCCTCATAAGAATAAATAGCAAATGAAAGAGATATCCATTATATATGTATATATATATATATATATATCTCTATATATATATATAGATATATATATATATATATATATATATATATATATATATATAAATTCCTGCTTTTTACCTTCTTTCGAATCATTTCTTATAAGGTAACTGAAAAAATAGATACATTAAAAAACATAGATTTCATTTGAGTGGTTGTTAAATATTTGATTTCCATTATATAGGTTTTGCTCTTACTTAAAATGTTAAAAATATTTAGTGTGATAATCCAATTTTTTATTCTTCTAAATAAGACACTTTATCAAAATAGAATGCATTGACATAGGATTATCCCCTATATTAGTGACTACTTCGACTAATGTAACCCATTTTGTACTATCATTACTTCATTTGCAATTTGATTTAACATATAATTAAATTTTCTAATTACAAATATTATGAACCTTTAAATAACTTTGAATATTAAAATATGCCTAATTATATACATATATGCATATTCCTGTTTCAAATATTATTTGGAATCTTTGTTCATTTTTCTTTTCATTCCAATTTCCATTTATTAATAATTTTAAATTTAAAATAATTATTTCTGAATCATCTAATTAAGTTCATACTGCTATATGAATTTTATTGAATAATTTGATGTTATTGTTTTGATTTTTCCATGAATATATTGCAATTACCTCTGGGATCCCAAGTACTTAATTGTGTTTGAAACTGCCTATGTAAAACTTTTAATATGATTTTTTTTTAGATTGTATAACATAATTTTTATGTGCAGGTTATAGATTTTTTAAGTGCTGTCTTCACAACACATAGCTTCTCAGATATAAAGTTAGAAAATGGGCCTTGTTCTGCAATGGTAAGTCTTTAATTCATATGTATGTGTATTAGCTATATTTGATAAAAGTTACTCTTTGCCATTATTTTGATGGACATTATTTTAAATAAATATTTAGGTTTTACAAGGATTTATGAGTGCACTGCTGAAATTCGTCAAGTTTAAAGAAGGGCAATGTGATATTAATCTTATTCTTAAGAAGAGTTTTACTCTACTGCATTATCTTTCAAAATATGTTCCAGATTTCAAAGAAAGAAGAAAAGCTTTTGATAATTTATACATATTATTAGTTTGGGAAATGTTGACATTCAGTAAAGAGAATGCATTGTTTAAAGATTTTTATGGTAAAGTTGTTCTTTCCTTTACAATGTATACAATTCTATCTTTTAAAATATTTTTATTCATTTTCTTACTCTTTTTCATAATTAGTAATAGCATTTAAAATTTGTTGAAGCAAAGATTAAAAAAACTGTGTCAAAATAACTATGACTACTACTATAAAACTGTGAGAAAAATTTCCATTATTTGCTTTTGTATATTAAAATTTAAAATATGCAGTTTGTTGCAAAATTATAAAAGTAGACTAATATTATTCATTTTAATAAAATGTTACATAAAATGAATAATTTTAAAAGACTAGAGCAATTGAAGTAAACCGTATTTTCTTTTAATTGAAAAGGAATAACATTAGTTTCAATTAATATTAGTAAACAATTTTTTGAAATCTCAGTGCTACATAAATTGTATACAACCAATTATATTTTCTTTAACTAAAACTATTGTTTTAAATTTATATTCTTTTTTGTCTTGTGTGAACAATAGGGTTATGAAGAAAGCTAGAATTTAATCTTTGAGCATTTTGAAATTATTATTCCTATATATATAACACTACAAGTAAAACATTTTTATAGAAAATATTTAAAAAGAAGCATAAACTATTATCTCTTGGTAATAGGCAAGTCTTAGAACTTGCAGCTATACAGAACCTCTCTACTTGTAATGTATCACTGCAGGCAAGTAAATCTATTTCACCCAAAACAATCCGATTCACCTTATGATCAAATTCAAATGTTTCTCGTTAGATAGTAAAAAGAAAATCAACACTATTAAACCATCAAGAAAAGTAATTAAAGTAAAGATAAGAGGACATGTCTTAAATAGGTATTATTTTTATCTGTGAAAAAATTCTTTGGGTTTTTGTATATAAAAAATTCTTTGGTAATGATTATAAAATTTGCTATTAATATGATTTAGGAACATAATCTGAGTATGTCTTCAGTTGACAGATGGATAATTCTTCTGTGGAGGTGTGGGGTTTTAGTCTTTGATTTGAATGTAGGTTTGGGAGATTTCTTAGGAAAGAAAATGGAAGTTGTCAAAACTCTGTGTTATTAAGACGTAATACCTAAAAGTCCACTTTTAGGTGAATCGAATTATAAATTTTAATAAGTGAATAATCCATATCACTTGTCTAAAATAAATAAAAAATGTTAGAAGAAAACAGAATCGAGATCTTGTTCCAGATTTGAATTCTGTCAAAAATTCTGGTTTCATTTGGAACATCAAAAGTATGAAAATAATCGTGAGTGTAATTCTCCATAACAATTGTAAATAACTATCATAGATAAATAGGACAAAAGTTGAAAAGATTTGCTAAAAACTTGCTTAATTCATGTGCATGACATGGACAACAATACTTAACATTACCCAATTTTTCAGAAGAATGATGAACCAACTTCTTATTGGTTTTGTTTAAAAATTTGTCTCAAGTAATGGCCTCATAATTTTATGACAGGTACTTTAATAGGAAAGTTTTTTAATTGTTGTTAACATGTTATTAATTTAATATTTTTCTTAAATTAAATTTAATGAATTTAAATTCACATAAATTTAATTTAAGAAAAATATTTGCTATTTATGCTGCTGGCCATCAAAATGCAACATTCTGATGGAAGTATTCCAATCATATGAAATTCATATATTTGTGGTGATGTAATATTCAAATCATTAGCATTGCAGCATATCCACACACTATAGGCAATTGTTGTGCTATATAAAAACACTACATTAAAGGGTAAAAGTGCCAGTTTAAAATAAAGTGTGAGAGTGAGTGAGTGAGAGAGCTATTTAACTATGCCTGATAGAAGACGTCGATCATTTTATGAGTAAGTATACGAGTTGGATTAAAAATTAGTAGCCTATTTGGATTAGAGATCATTCTTCTGAGAAATTATTGATATGTTGGAAACATTGTCCACTGCCATTAAGTTAAGGAAAAAATGTTAGACTGTATTATAAAATCAGTTAAGATCCCTGAATTAAAAGAAATAATAGACCTGCTGCAAAGGGTGATTGAAAAAAAAAATGAACTGAACAACTATGATGAATATCTATAAAACCAATGAATACATGCAGGAAACATACCGTGAACCCTTGGGACGGATTGCGCCACAGCTTGTGATGTCAGTCATATTGTTTGCATGGCAATAATGGATCATTAAGTCACACCATGAACCTTAGCACAACAGATTCAGTCTGTAATACGTCACTTGGTGCCCAATTATAGAATCTGAGTTTGCAGCTGAGCTGAATATCTGCAGTACATCCATTGCTTCATTATCCATATTTCTAAACACATTGACTGATGTTTGCATCGCCAATGGTATGATGAATGATTGACATGAACGATAGAATGGAACAACATTGTCTCTACTAACAAATCTCTGATATTTCTGCTGCATCATATGATTACATTCGAATCTGGAAACATCATGTTGAAAAAAACTGAATTCTTATGTTATGCAGTGACATTTTAGTTCTGCGTCCTGTATCATGGTTTTGGATTTTACTGCCACAAATCTCTAGTATGTTATGGCGAATATATTAACTATTGATTTTCTTGTTTTGTAAACTTTACAAAAGGCTATAATTTCATTCCTTTGATCTTTGTTATCTGCAAAATAAATTTTGCTGTGATATCTCAATTCTCTCTTGGTGTTGCATTTTGGGTGGCTAGCAGTCTATAATAAATCTCTCACAACTTTATAATGAAACTAATTTTGTTACAACTATATGTAATATTTATTTTTAGATATTGCTCATGAGTTATGGGATTTTCAAGAAGATATGAGTGAATTTGATGTTGAAGATCTTGCAGATGATTCAGTTTCAGCTGTAGATACATCAAGTCAAGACTAAAACTGAAATTGATTGAATCTACAAATAAAATGTGTAATTTATAAAAATACATGTAATTTAATATTTATGTAATTTGAGATTACATATTGGAAATTATGTTTATCATATAAATACTGTATATATTATTTTCATATTAATAAATGTAAGCTTCATTATGTAACTTGTTTATAAATTTTTTTATATATATTTAACTACAGTTTTAAATGTTTATGTTAATATTACATGTTATACCTCAAAGAAGACTATATGAAATTGTTAGATTTGTCTATTTGTTTTGTACAAATATCACATTAAAATTCCCTTATTTGAAGTACTTGATTTTTTATTTTCTTTTATGCATTAAAAACTCAAAGGCCAACAGCATAAGGTACTTACAGAAATAGGAATAAATGCAAAACAAAATAATGTTTCAATGTTTTCATGATAGATATCCCAGAAATTATTTTGTAATTTTAAATAGAAAAAATATTGTATTACATTAAGGAAAATAAGTTAAGTTTTTAAGAAAATGAATTGTTGAAAAATGTGTTTAGACTTCAAAAAACTTTAACTGAAAAATGCACAAATATTTTAGTTGCATCTTTATTATAATTAATTTTGTTTTGTTTTCTTAATATTAACAATAAATGTAATTTCATAATTGTGTATGTACCCAAACTGAAAAACTAAATTTAAAGTTTATTTCACATAATTTCAATTATGTTCTTAAATAATATAATTTTGATTAAAAAATAAAGAAATGGTATTAATTTAAAAGATAAAATGAGATTAATAAAATAAGCTTTTATGATTCACACACACATGTAAGGAGGAATTCTTCATTTTTATCAAAATATCTTTCCTTTGTTTTAGGCAATCATACTTACCAACTAAATTTATAAACACATGGTATTTTTATTTATTGTAAAGATATTCCTATTCTACTATGAAGCTACAGACTTAAAAATGCTATGCACTTAATACATTTCGTAACTTCGCCCTTTAAATTTTATTTTTATAATTTCTTCATGTCTGTACTGTTATTTCATTTGCTTCAATGAAAAATTCCAATAAAGTATATTGAAAAAATAATTAAGTATCACACAAACATTAAAATTTATCCATTTTAATTCAACTTTTTATGAAGTTCCTGATGACTTCGGGTAAATTTAAATTTCATTAATTAACAATTTGAATTCTTTATAATATGTTTTTCTTTTTTAAAAAAAGTGATTATAACGGTAAATTGTTATTGCATTGTAATAAGTACCTAGATTATCACACTTCTACCATTTACTATTAATTAAATATTAGCTTTAATGCATAAATATAGATTTTTATATTTGCATATTCATGTAAAATGCTTACATAGGTTTGACCTATGCTTACATAGGATGATACTATTCTATATTAGGATTAGTATTCTTTACATTAAAAATAACCAGCAATAAAAAATAAGATAAATATTTATTTCTTGAAAAAAAAGCTGACTAAAGTTAAAGATTTTCTTGATTTTCTGCTTAGCTAGTAACTATTAGCAACCTGGTTTTCATAACAATTTGTGGGTACAATATCTACTTTGGGCATAGATATTTATAATGGTTTAAAATTCCATTTTAATTACATTGTTTTCGATCGAATTAGCTTCCATACATTAGTCACCATATCTGAATTTCTAAAAAATTAAAATGATTTCCTAAAGAATGTTTTCCTTGAAAATTGGATATCAAACTAAAATGTGGTTTTATTTAGAGAAAATAGTTTAAATCAAGATAATCTGAGGAGATTTTGAATTAATGAAAGAATTTTTCATTAAATTATCCAACTTGTCTTTACAAAAATTATAAGTTAGATAGATAGTCAAACTGTTGTAGCGAATTTGTGTATTTATAAAGTTTGATTATTGTTCAATTATATAGCATTTCATGGGTAGGAAATACAACTATTTTTGAAGCATTTTAGTACATAAAATATTAAATTATTAAAAATAAAGTTAATTGTTTTAACTGGACTTATTTACTTTAGAAATTAATACAAGTGAATAAGTTAAAGATATATTTTAAGTATTATTACTATTTGGTGTTTTTTTATATCACAGATTGTACTCATCAAATATGTTCGTTTTAACAGATATTACTTAAGCGCGCGCGTTTTTCTTGTCTTTTATATATGTGATTAAAAAATTTTAATTCGATGTAAATTCATAATATAAGAAAAATACAATAAAATTTGGATTTAAAATAATAATCTAAAGCCTTTAAAAAGAATAAATTGTATTAAGTGCCAATAAATACGTTTGACAACTTTAGGAATGGTGAAATTTGTAATGATAAGAAACTAATACCCACTATAAGTTCTCTAATTATTATGATCTATTTGATAAAGCCATTTACCATGTTTCACCTTGTTGGTTTCAAGGCATCAATTTCTTCTTTGGCACGTCAGCCCAGGGTGGGCCATGGCCTTATGCAGAATAGATTTCCCTGCTGCCCTATTCCGTACTTGCCTTCTCCAGTTCTGGATCTTAAGAGTCTTTACATCCATTTCAAGGCTGTCGATCCACCGGGTCCTTGGTCTTCCTCTTTTCCGAGTTCCAGATGGTTTAGCATCAAATATCTTTCTCGTTGCTCTGTCCTCTTCCATTCTTATTAAGTGTCCTGTCCATTTTAGTCTTTGAATTGAAATGGATTTTATAATGTCAGGTTCTTTGAAAAGTGTGTAAAGTTCCGTATTTGTTCTTCTTCTCCACACTTTACACCTCCCAGGATGCTTCGGAGTATTTTCCTTTCGGACACGGCCAAAATATTTTTGTCGTAAGGCATCAATTTCAAAACTTCATAATGTATGTAAAAGTAATTGTTCACAAAACGTTGAATCATCGTTGATTCAATACAAAACTCTTAGTGCACATTCATATTGAAACCAAATTGAATAAAATTTTTGTTTTGAATTTGTAAATAATTATTTTTGAATAAAACTACCATTATGGCTTGTTTGGAGTTACCTGCTATTCACATTTGCTCAAATTATAACCGAGTGAAATGACTCGAGACCTAGAGCAATTATTATGCCCTTCAGAGGGGAAAGTTCGATCATATTATACTTTTGAATCATGAGAAATAGGTTTCATTTCTGCTTTTTTTATGTACATCTCATTTTGAGTATTAGAGAATTATCTTAATTTTCTCCCTTACAATACATGAATAAAGCTATTTATGAAAATTTCTCTTGAAAGAGCAAAAGAATTGTTTTTGATAAATATTCGAATATCTTTTAGCTGTTAGTCTAAGTGTTGTTATGTGAACTAGACAGCAAATATTCGCTCTTTTCTGCATTTTTTAGTTTGGGAAATTGGGATTGAAGAACTACATTTTATACATTTTCTATTAGCATTAGTATGGGCTGAGTCTTGATTTATACTATGATCAAAGTTAATAAATTAATGATCAACATTCTTGTCTTAGTTTAGTAATTCTTGGATTTGTTTCCTATTTCTGATATTTCTATTTTTAGTGCTTTAAAATCTACTGCAAATCCCTATCAAATATTACTTTATGTGCAATAAAAAGACTAGAAAATACCAACTCATAATCATGCTTCGGTCTTTTTTTTTTTTTTTTTTTTTTTTTTTTGCACACCTTTTGTAATCTGAATTCTTGAAGTTGTTTCGGTAAATCAATGTTTATGAATAATGCATGACTACATCACTATATATCAACACATGTTGGTAAAAAAATGTATTTTTTTTATTAAACTTAAATTAAACAGTCAAATAAAATATTATATTACTGAATTATAAAGATTCAATTTATAGTTATTTTAATTTCAACTTTTTTATAGAATTGAAAAATCCCTTTTTTTAAAATTATGATCCCTAAAAGTTCACAGTTTATAAATTTAATGAAATTTAAATATTTTATTATAGCAAGTATTATTAAATATATTATAACAAATTGTATGTTACTTTTTATCTTTATTTTATATTAAATTTGGCAAATAATTCTGATAAGATTCTTCTCTTTGAGTTCATACCCAACAAAACTAGATAATCAAAAATGTTGAAGGAGTATTTGAAAAGTAAAATGAATTTACCGTTTATTTTTTCATATTTTCCTTTAAAAAAATACATAAATGATATTTAAATTTTGAAATTCAGATTCTTTTAACCTATTTCATGCAATAAATTATATTTAAGACGTACGAGAACATAATTTTTGAGAATTTCGTGACTATTAATAGGATAATGAAGTATAATAATAGGATATATATATATAATGAATGTAGTTAAAAAAATGAATGAATGTTACATAATTATTTTACTTTATAATTTATATTTTGATAAAAAAAAATTATTTCATTATTATGTTGAATTGTAAAAAAATGTTTTTATCATTTTTTTTTCTTTTTATAAAACATTAAGGAAATTTTATCGCTTTAAGGATGTTAGATGTATGGTATTAATAAATGGAAACATGGTTAAATTTCATGTAAAAAAAAGTTGCTTTAAAAAATACATAATACTATATATTAAAAATATTTCAGTACATTTTTCCCCGATATAAAAGACTGAAAACCTACAATCTTTGTCAAATTACGATTTCACAATTTCTTTAATGGAGTCAAAATCCAAATTTAAATCTGGATATTGAGTGTGACATAAAAAAATATAAAAATGTCTATGGTCTTGATCGGTATCACATATTGTGACCGTGATTAAACAATCTATAGGTAAAATAAATTAATGGAGACTTCATAATATAAACATTTTAAAACTTAAAACATATTTCAGTGAAATATTTATCCCATCACTTACGTAATAAACAAAAAAATTTAAATTCTTTAAAACTTTTTATAATTTTTTTTATGATCAATAACATAAATTCATAATTACATAAAAAAAATATTAAGCTCATACATGCTAGGGTCTGACCCAACTTTAGGTAGGTAGACTGCCTAGAAGACATTTTAAGAGCCATCAATTTGAAGACCCTGGCCAAAAATAGAGAAAATTCTTGAGAAAGGCAGGACTGTCATGCTTCTAAGAAGAAATCTGTTGAGTTAATGATTCTAAGCAAATACTCAGCAGTATTGCTTATAAATCATTAACTCAAGTATAAATATGGAAATTATTTATTTTCATCAAATTAACTTGAATTAAACCTGCCGAATATCTAGAATAAAATGTTAGAAATATTGCAACATTTTATTCTAGATATTCGGCAGGTTTAATTCAATTTCAATTCAATTTAACAGATTTAATGGATGAATTTTGAGTTATAGACGATTTTAGATAAAAACATACAATTTATAATTTTCTATTCTATACTTTTCATTTACAATTTAAAGGATTTAAAATTATTTTCTTTTTAAATCGGTTGAAAAATATAGTTTAATAAGAATATCTTGCAATAGAAAAAATAAAAAATTGATTTAATAAATGTTATTATACCACACACAAATGGAATTCTAATAAAAACTTGTGAGGAGAAGAGTTTTTTTAAGGGGAGGGGAAGACTCCACTCCATGCTATGCATTCATTTAGACATCAAATTATACGGATAAATAAGTTAGAGTAACTTATTAATTATAAAACATGTCAAAATATGGATGAAAATATTCAACGTTTTCCTTAATATACTGCTCATAATTTAAGCAATAATTGCTCTCGGTTAATTTTATTTTCTTCAACTTTATACTAAAAGTTTAAAATGTATAAGTGTTTACAAAAAATCTAGCTAGAATTTTAATGCTTATAGTGAAATGAAAAGTGAAATTTGTATACTATTTTCACTTTCTTAGTTAAACCTAATTTGAACGAAAAATTTTGTTTATCAATTACATTTTCTTACTTCAAAGTATAATTAATATGTTTTTACTGTACATGATTATTAGAGTGAATGATTTGAAGTTTCAAGGAGTCCTCTTTCTTACAACACTTAACTACGAATCTTAAGTCCTTAGCAAATTTCAAATCTATTGATTTTAATAGTAAATAGGAAGATTTAATGACGGAGCATGTCTAAGCTTAAAATAATAACACTGAAAAATACAATAAATTATTACATCAAAAATATTTTATATTGCATCCCAAAATTTGTTCATATTTTGGATTATTTGAATTATAAAATTTATTTCATGGGGAGAGGGTTTTTTTTTTTTTTTTTTTTTTTTTTATCCTACGCCCGTTTTCGGCATCTCTGCCATTACTTTACGAGCAGCCCAATAAAGTGATAGTGAAATGTACAAAGAATTAATAGTAGCGTAGTGTTGTCTTCAAGAAACTTAAAGCAAATGAGTAATGACTGAGGTGGTCACCATCCGTAACTCCTGCACAAATGGCAACTAGCCGAGTTTTTGACTCCTATAAGATGTAAATGCTTCTGCAAAATAGTCATGCTCAATAAGCAAGCAACTCCAATAAATCAAGACAAGGAATTCTACTACTTTTGTTGAGCAAGGCGATCTAACTCTTACCCACAACTGCAACAAGAAGGTTCTATCCCTTTTTAATGTACTGTAAATGATTCTTTTGATGCTATGCAGAGGAGAATATGATGGATTAAAATACATATATCTTTTATTTGAATTCGTTTACAGTATATCTATCAATTTCAGAAAACTAAGCATATCGATGTTAATATTCGAAAGCCTATGTAAACTGGAGAGACTGCAGTTCTGTTTTTGTATATAAAATAAAAAATAAACTAAAAACAATTGTATGAGGTTATATAATATAAATACAGACTGCTTTTTTTAGGATAAGAAATTCAACTGCCTATATGATGTTTGATTCTTTCGGGTTCAACATTCTTTCCTTCGTGATTATAGGAGCAATTTCAAACACGCAAAACAGTTTTCTGAAGACCCATATCCAGTCTTCAACGATTGCAACTCCAAGGATGATCGATATGTTGCTGTAGTAATCAGGCGGAATCAAGGTGATTAGTGATGGACTTTATACTCTAATAGAATGTTTTTTTCCTTATTGGTCCAGTTTAGAGAGGCATGAATAAAATACCACCAACATGCCAATTGAATTTTATCTGTTAGGGCAAAATAATCTTTACAGAAGCATAAGAATTTTTTCTGAAGCCTCATGACGTATATGTAAAAACTAGAAAGCGCTAGAAAGTGCAGTATGGCCTGTAGGATCACATATTCCAAGATGGAAACATCATAGTCAGAAGCTTTATTGGGAATATGACATGAACCACCCTATCTATAAATAAAAAATTATGATTTTAAAAGAGAAGCAGGTTGAAATCCTGGAGCCCAGAGTAAAATTTAACTCGGTGGCAGCTGATTTAGCTGTCATTTTAATGAACGAAAATGCTCGGCTTAGAAAAATTCCTATTGCTAATGATTATGTGGACAATGAATGGATTGTATTGAGTATCTAACATACTTCCGAGATTTAAAAACCAGAGAAATTTTTTTGTAATTCTCAGGTCATGCTATGCATATGTTTGATGACTGTTATAGAAATCATTATCACTAATTTCTCTATTGGAGGTTTGGAAATTATTTGACTTACATTGATCATGGACTTTTCTGAAAGCATAGGTAAACATTAAAAGCTTTGTACGCAAATGAGGTATGTTTTCTTATCGTTATAGTCTTTTTATTAATTTTTACTTTTAAATCTCCTATTGTTGGTGATTCCAAAATAACTTATGAAAATTTAATTTTTTTTCATTTTTTGTATGTAATTTTCATTTTGTTTTTTGAAATAAATATATTTGTTACTTTCTTAAAGTATGTTGTTTGCCGCCAACCAATACTGCTTAGATTTAAATTTAAATCAAAGCAGTCATTGTCGATTTTTCGTATTTATCTTTAAATGCTTGCGTTTGGTATAAGTGAATAATATTTTTTAACATTAAATGTAATTTCATAGCGAAGATTAAGGTGAATTTACATTTATGCGACGTGATTGAACAACTGCAAAGAAAAGTATTCAAAATCATGATTGGGGGATATTCAATCTATAAATAATTTATCGTCAATTTTTAAATGTGAATTATCTTAGATGGTTAGTGCATTCCATTTATCAGAAATTGTTGCTATTAAATTTGCATATAGTCAGGAAATTTTTGGTTAACTAGATACTGACTAGGGATGACTAATTCTCGCAATTTGCTAAAACTATTTTGTCGAACATAAATTTTCAAAAATTTCTCATACAGATAATCATTTCCCTTTTATTTTTCAAACAGGAAAATTTATTTTCCTCATAACTTAGAAATTTCTAAGCGATAAATTTCTTTACTATTAAGGGATAATATGATTCAATAATGTTGTCATCATTGTTTTTAGAAGGTCTTTCAGAACACTGATCATCTTTCAGTGAAAAATCACCAAAAGAAAATTTTTAAACTGATTCTGACACATGTCTGTTAAACAAATAACACCATAAAATAAACACATTTCTTTGTGAACCTTAGCTGCTTCTTTCCTACATAAGAATAAAAAGTAAAATTTATCAAAAATGTTTATATTTTTGCTCTCTGTTTTAGAACCGATTTTTTACTGAGAGTTGTAAATACATGGTGCGGCAAGATAACTTCCATATTTCGAATTGCAATAACACGAAAAGTATTCAGGACATATTTTTATTTGTTTTTGCATACAAAAGTTTATTTAAAATTTTAGTTTATATACTTTTAAATATCATATTGGGCAAGTGACGCCCGCCATTATTCATATACTGGGGGAACCTAATTCTACTGTTTTCATCACTCTTTCTCTAGGACATTGGCAGATATGTTCACCATTTTTCTTTGAATATTTCTTTTTAGATCTTCCAAAGTTTGTGGGTGGTCAGTATAAGTATGTGACTTTAAATGCCCTGGAAAAAGAAATTACATAGTACAGAATCGGAAGAACGCGCTTTCGACTTGAAATTGTTTCTTATTGAAATGAGTCACCCGTAAAAAAAAGGCCTCTACAACAAAAGCGCGGTGTTCATTATTCCAACGTAACATGGCAACTGAACCACAATGTCACAAAACTTTATGATCCTTCTGAAACGAGACCACGCTAACTAATCATCTTTACTATTTTTTGAGTTATTGCAATTCGAAATAAGGAAGTTATATTGTCGCGCCCTGTAAAATAAAACGAATTAGATTTCTGTAGCAGCCTAATGTTAAAAACCTCTTCTGTTGAGACCATTACATCTCAAGAGAAAAAGTTTCTAACATTTAAAAAAAAAAAAAAAAAAAAAAAAAAGGAAACAAACATAACCTTATTTACGTAATCAAGGCAAAAGAGTTTCGTATTTTTTAACGCTTTAAATAATATATTTGTGAATAATTTTCAACATAAAAAAGTTATATTTTTTTAGGAATATTAGCAGCTTTTGATATTTTTCATTATTTATGTAATTTACATCACATTCGCTCAGTTTAATAACATCCGTCTAACTTACAATACATTTTAAATGATGAGGTAATTTGGCTTAGAATTTCCAGCAATGCAGTTCTTCTTTAACAAAAATGTTAATAATTGTTGAAATATTTCAAAATTCTCTTTTTACTGTATGAGATTTATCCTTATTACAGATAATTTTGTAAAGTGATAATGAAAGTTTACTTTTATTAGTTCAAGATATATATTTAAACAATTTAAATTTTTTTCGTTTTACTCTTCTGATGTACCATATTTGAGAAAATTAAAACATCTAACAATTGTTTGTGTTTACGGCAGAATGACATTCACCTGATTTTATTCCTTTATTTAAAAAAAAAATTTTTATGTGTCTTTTGCTTCTTTCTTAATTGAAAAAAAAAAGCAACTTAATGCTTATTTACTCACGTTTTAATTATTCTGTGAAGTAAGCGATTTTAAAATGTAAATATTATACTGTTTTATTTTTAAAAAACTAATTGCAAATGTTCGTAATAATTATCTTCACACAATACATTTGTGTGTCCTATAATACGTTAAAGGGGAAATATATACTGTTCCTTTAAGAACTTTTTTGACACCAAACTAAAGAGCCATATATGCACAAAACTAAAGAATAATCCAAGCTATAAAATCTGTAGCATACCGGATTTTTTTGAACTTTCATCTCAGATTATCATCGAAGAAACTTTTTACATGTAGTGTTATAACACTAAAAGTTAGGGAAAAAATTTAGAAAAATCTTATATTTCTTTTTAACATATTTGTATACACAAATTCACTATTGTATGTCGTTAAATATGAAGATAAGATCAATATAGTTTTATACTGAAATAAAAAAAATAACCAAGTACAAGCGATATACGTGCTCGTTAAATCCGCGGAATCGAAAGTCATGTGGTCGTTCATTGAGCAGTTACCATGGGTGCAATGGTCTGGAGAAAATTTCCTTCCCCTTCAGATCAATGTCAAAATTGAGTGAGTAGATATCCTGGTGGTGCCATCTATCGAAGAATTTAGAAAGAGCAAAGACGAACTTCGTGGTGCTCTACAACGAAAGATGCACCCTATTGACTTAAATTCGCATAGCCAAGGTATAGCGAGCTTGGCTTGTACAAGTATCAGAAGTAACAACATAATAATGTACAGTACTTGTAAGTGCCTTAACATGCGTAAAAGTGTTGTACACTGATCAAAACAATTAAAGGATATTGCGGTTTTAGGTAAATCTTGTGGCTGGGAAACTTTTTAGTAGATTGATACGTGGTCGACAGACGTAGTAGGTTATATGAGAATAAATTACACATGTTTGGCAGAAAAATATGCATTTTACTGCGTATTTGTGTACAAAAGGAAAAAAACACAATTTGTGAATATGAGAAAAAAAGAGTAAGAAAAAGTCTTGCCTTCAAAGGAAGTCATTTTCAGTAGGTGGTATGGTTTCCACGGACGGCCAGCAATGTTGAACACCTTTGAGGCATGGAGTCAATGAGACTATTAATCACGAGTTGGTGTATTCTATCCCACTCTTCCAGAAGAGCTCTTTCCAGTTCTTGGAGAGTTTGTAGGGGTGGTTGGTGGCCAGCAACTCTCGTCTTCCTAGAGCGTCCCAAACGTGCTCTATTGGATTCATGTCTGGAGAACACGCTGCCCATTCCATTCATACGATTCCTTCCTTGAAAAGGAAATCCTCCACCAGGTTATCACGATGTGGCCTGCAATTATAGTCCATTAAAATGAAGTCATCTCCGATTGCTGCAGCGTAAGGGACTACAATAGGTCTGAGGATCACATCCCTATATCAGCGACCAGTCAGAGGTCCATCTCGAATGATATAGAGGTCTGTGCGCCCGTCAATAGAGATGCCACCATACACCAGCTCTCCCCCACCGCCAAATCTGACACTTTCGTGCACGAACGCTGGATTATTCATACTGCCACGGTCCCTCCAGATGAAAATACGCCTATTATCACAGAAAAACGGCACTCGTCAGAAAAAAGAGCATTGCTCCATTCATTTCTCTTCCAGTTCACATGCCCACTCCCTGCGGTCGCGACGATGCCTTTATGTTAATCTAACACATACCATCGGTCAGCGAGCATACAGACCTAAACCATGGAGTCGGTTTCGGACAGTTTGAGTTGAAACCGTGGTGTCAGTAGCCGAGCGAAGGTGTTGTTGGGGAAGAGGAGCGTTCCTATTTCGGTCTCTCCGAGCCGTTAACGCTAATAACGATCTTCATTGGGTGTTGTTGCCCGTCCACGACCTTGTCCTGGTCTTCGGCCTGTACTTTTAGTCCCCAAAAAACGGTTCCAAATCCTGGAAATCACACTTTGTGACACTCCAATGGCTTGCGCTGCTCCGGCTTGAGATTGGCCCTCTTCTAACCTACCAACAAATCTCCAAGCTTTTGAATCGGTTAAATGACTTCTCTGAGGCATCGTACTCATCGAAACAAAGCAGTCACTGAACACCAATCACCCCTGTATTCATTGTCTTTTATTCAATTGAAAGTCAAATTTCATTCACTGCCGCTGAAGTGACGTTTTTGACGTCGAACTCAAAATTAGCATACTCCACAGTTTGAAAATCAGAAAAATTTTCATTTGTGATTCCCTTCTTCCATTTTCAGGAAAAAAATTTCGTTTATATCTTTATTTTATGTAAAACTTACAATATCTTTAATTGTTTTGAACAGTGTATTTTCATTTAATTGATTTTTAATCAATTCTCTCTTTCTTTAAGAATGAGTAGTTATTTTTTTTTCTCCCACTTTCCATGTACAATAATTAATTAAAATATACCCATTTTGCGAAAAATCCAATTATCCGAATAGGGTCCAGCTACAATTGATTCGGATAGTTGGAGCTCTACTGTATTATATGTGTCTTAAGGGGTTGCAAAATACACTTATTTCAACTTGTATTTTTTAAACTGTTTCTTAGTGTATTATATTTGTTAATCAATTAAATGTCTAAAATAAACATTATTTTATTCAAAACATTTTTTTATACTTATTCATTAACTTTTTAATAACTTTTCAAATGTCTTCAGTTTGTAAAATTTTAAAAGCATTCACGGTCACGCCAAATTTTCTCATTTTATTTAGGATTTCACGATTCATTACCATATAATATTTTTAACCCTAATTTGTTAAAATCGATGTTAATTATTTATTATTTAATAAAGATCTTATAATCAATATTTAATTGCATTTTTAATCCAAATATGTAGCCGCCCACCTGTCTAACTACTGATAAGGAGGTCCTTCGTTCGAATTCCAGCTCCGGGATGGATGTATTTTCTTTCTCTGTCTATCCTGTCTTTTTCCCTTCCTTGTATGAATGGGTTGTGAATGGTTGCCTAATCTACAAACGAGTGCCTATGGCATGTGTGTACTGAAGAAGTCGGACTCCACACCAAATACAGTTCAGTTAGAAATGTGGAGCAACACACCCCATGATGCCAGCCTAGACAACAACCACAACAGTCCAAATATATCAGTAATATAGCACTTATTTAAATCTGTAATTTCTAAATAAGTAAAATAACCACACTGAAAATATTATGCTTTATTATCCAAGCTGAAATCACTAAAAATATTCAAAAGACTTTAAAATATTCAAAAGACAAATCTATGACAATATTATATTATTATTTTTAAACCTCAAGATATAAGCAATTTATTTAATTTTTAAATTTTTAATAAGCTCACTATTTGCAAATTTTGTAGTCATGTGCAGTAATAAATGTAATATTTTTGCATTAATTTTAAATTTCGAAAATTAGCTAACAATTTTAAATAGTTTCAAAATTCAACTTGTCTACAAGTCTTAAATTAAAACGTAGACTGGCATTACTTCGATTAATATTAATGATGTGTAAACCATTTACTTTACTATTTAAAGTAAACACCAAGGGGAAAAATATTGCCATTTTAGTATATAGTAAATTTTATTATACTAACCAACTTTAGAATATTAATAGATTAATATTGTGTGTCTTAGTAAATAAAGAAGCCTGTCGCCTCATTTAATTTTTATTTAAAACTGTATTCTAATGCAAAGGAGGGTGGAGAGGAGGATGCCAGCTCAGGTGTTGTTGCACCAGCATGCTCACCTGTTCCTAATTATGAGTTGAGCTCTATCAATTAGACGGAAGCAAAGTAGTGGGAGTCTTCACAACATAGAAGCAGAAACCAAGCAGAAGAACCTTGAATACTTAAACTGTCACCCCAAGAGGTATCCTTGCACCTGGAGGACATTGCGACCACGACCTATTTAACACTAACCAACTACCCTTAGTGAACAAGATGGATCTTCGGTTAAGCAGAGATTAGAATTCACTACTATCCGATAATGGTAACTAGCCCTAATCAAGCACCAGCTGCCAAGTGACAGCTCGGGGTTGGACCACTCATCTGATCGTGGTTCAAAATTACGAGGCTCTAGGTGATCAGCGAATATTTCAAATCCGTTCATTTCAGGACTCGCATGCATCGCTAGCGGTAATGGAGATTATGTTCAATTAATAAAGTAAGCTGGTGCGTTTCCTTTATTCTTCGAATATAATCTATAACACCACAGAATACAATCAATGTTGTGATCATGATCACAAGGCATAAGTCTTATGCACATATGTTGTGGCCAAAGTGGGATGAAAAACTTTTATTTGTCCTAATCTACTTTTGTTGATGAATAAGTCAATCGCCCTTCTTTTAAAGTAAAATGAAAATAGGAAAATAAAAAAAATGAATAAAAAAAATGAAAATAGGAAAACTGAAAATCGCCAAAACTGATGCTATTATAGCTTTTTTCCTGGATTTACCAAATAGTTAGTTACCGTAGTCACGCTGAGAGGGTCTATGAGGGGTTTTGAACTTTTTTACAAACAGCGACTTTATTTATTCTTTATTCCAAGTGCTCGTTTAGGTCCGAGGGCGTAAACGACCCTACCCCTTACTCTGGTGCTTCTTTGATAAAACACGTGTGCCTGGCACACCTTACAAGAGGAGGAGTTGCAACAATAGAGTTTTTACGATATTTTGGTGAATGTATTCATTCAGGTTACTTGAAAAAAAAAAATCTCAAAAGTTTTCTGGAGGGAAAAAAAAGGGAGAAAAATCAGCCCATTTTATTGGACAGGGAATTTCCAGCGACTATTGTTTGTCCTGCCTCGTCAAATTCCTTATCAACTTATGTAAAAGCTGCAAATAGGAGCTATTTTGCTGAAATATCCGCATAATCATTTATTTTTATTTATTTAATTATTTTTGAAAACTTATTCTTAAATGGATTAAAGGATATTTGATATTTTTAACAGTTTGATAAAAATCCTAAAATTGATCCAATTAAAAAAGTAAATTTATAGATTAGTCTAATAGCGTACACACAAATTTGAAGCTTACTGATGACATTAGCCAGCGAATTATTAATATTGAAGGTAAACATTTCCATGGATTCTTGTCTAATTTTTTAAGTCTATTCTTTATATCAATGAATGCATACAGATGAGAGATAAAACATTTGCCAACATTTTGCGCGTACTGATTAGTGATTGTATTTTTGGGAAAATAAAGCATTCAATTATTTGTGATTTCTAAAAGAAATTTCCAAAATCGAGAATTATTGTGTTCGTGAAACGTCTGCATTTTGCATGAAAGGGGGGAAAAATGTTGCAAAAGAAAAGAAAAAAGAAATAAATACACATACACATTCACTCTATAAATTTATTGCAGAAATCCTACAAAATATAATAAATTTGTTAAAAAAAATTATTAGCATGGAAAATAAGGAAAGAATTTCAACATCTATATTATCGAAAGTTAAAAATTAATGCATGTTATATTGACTTTCTTATAGGGAAAATATATATATATTTGATGGATGCTAAGATCTCATACATCTAAAACTTTTAAGTTAACCATAAATATGAAGAAAAGATAATGCATATTGTGTCTTTCAATTTGTTTCAAAACGGTTATAAATATTAAAATTTTACGAAATTCCAAAAAAATATGCCACTCTAATTTTTTTAAATTTATATCTATTTCATTGTATATATTTTAAATATTAAATTCATTATGAATGTCTAATATTGGTTTTAAATTATTATGTTCTTAAATTTATCACAGAATCTCATTCATTGTTTAATTTACTGTGAAAGGATTCTCATAACTAATAATACTTATAACCGAACTCTTCATAAGTGAAGAGAGAATTCAGTTAGATCTCATGAAAAGTTATTTCCACAGATCAGTTTAGGCTTCATAATTATAATATAAAGAAATATTTGAAGAATAAGTTTGAAGAGTGGTGATAACTTCTTTCATAACTAAAAATATTGAGCTGAAACAAATGTCGTTCATATGTACCTATACACGCACTCACAATAAAAAAAAAAATCCAATTTCAGAAATTCTGAAAATTGCAGGTGCTTAGTAAAATTCCGTAACATTTGAGGTGAAGCATAAATGGGACATAATTGGATGATTATTTTTGCGCTATTTGTTATATAAACGACGGCTTAACATTAAACATTTTGACTTATGTTTAACTTAAATAAATCAAGGAAAATTGCTATAAATTTTGAATTTTTAAGATATTTTGGTTAATTTTTTTCACAAAATTGTATGTTGATCGATACATTTTGAAATGCATTGCACTTCATTTTATTCCCAGTGACTATTGGTGATCATACAGCAAATTGACCACTTTTCAAGTTTGAAAAGTCACCACCACTCCAATTTAAAGTTCCCCTCCTCCTTGTGTAAATGGCCCTGCGCCAGCGCAGAAAACGCACAATTCGCCTTTGTGATCATCCTCAATGTGTTCTTCGACTTCTGTAAGCATTGTACAGTAAATTCCAATTTAAGTTTCGAAATATAATGAAGAGATAATTATATTACTAATTTAACAATTATGAGAGAGAGGTGGCGTCACTTTAAGAAAAGAAACTTGGAATTTGCAAAAGTATATTTGAGAAAAACAGTTTATAAATAACGAATTATCGTTATTTTTTTTTACCAGCGGCGGCCACTTAATGATTAACTCTTCTCCAAAACAATGCCTGAAACTGCCACTCATTTATCGTTTGGCACCAGTGAACCAAGTCACGAAAGCGAGTAGCATAACCCACGTCACTCCATCGCAAATCCGTTTATTGGGTGAACCCCATTTCAACATCATAACAAAAGAAAGGACAGACAAACACAGAGAAAAAGCATCCATCCTGACTCTGGATTCGAACCCGGGGACACTCAACCATCGGTCAGTACGTGCAACGAACTAGAGGTCAAATAATCAGCGCCATATTCCAAATATGGTGGAAAATTGTGTTTTGATTTTTTAAGCAAAGGCATGGTTACGCAACTCCTTGATGTGCTAGATCGAATAGTGGTGTAGAAAAAATGAACTGAAAGAAGTTATTTACAGCTTTAATGACTCTTTAATGGAAAACTATAACAAAACGCCGATCAGCAAACAGATGAAAATAACTGTTTCTAGTTTTAAGTAATTTAATATGTTCACTAATTCACTCACAAAACAATGCTGAATGGATAACAATATTTACATGTATGCCGCGTGATATAAAATATTCTTCCGGTGAAACATTCTAAAAATAACTGTAAAAACATAGAAAAATATTATGATAGTGATTTACATTTGGGCATTTATTTAATTAAATAATGTTTCTTTTATTTTTTAAGAAAAATAAAAATAATGATTGCTAAAAAAATATTCAGAAAGGACTTCTTTGCGTTTACGAATAAATATAAAAATAATTAAAAAAGGATTCTGGTACAGAGTTATAAAAATTTCGTTTCTAAATTTCTGCACAAGGTTCACTATCGAAAATTCTGGATTAGAATGGATCATTTTCTCAAATTCAAATTTTACAAGTTCCTAGTGGTAGGAAAGCGCTTTTCAAAACGAAAGGTTCCGCGTTCGATCCCAGTTAATGTTGAACTACGGGAGATGGATGTTGCGTTTCTGTCTTTTCCATGCATATCTGTTGAGGTTGAGCAGGGAAGTTTTCCTGGTTTTTACCCTTGTGACCTGTCAATACGGCCCACTATCTATGAAAAATCCTCCCTACATTTTCAAGCGACGGATATTGAAATCCCTTAAGACAGCACTAGGCCATTAGGTTGCCTAGTACGCTGGTAATGAGAAGCTAGAGATCTACATGACGACAGTTGTGTTTCTGTCTGCGAAAAATATTTCGAACTATTCTAGATTTCCTACAGTGTGACAAGTACATACGGGGTCTACTATCTCTGAAAAGTTTTCTCAAAAGCCTATATGTAAACGTGCTAATGCTTTACACCAGTGGTTTCCAACCTGTGGGGCGCTCCATCCCCCCAGGGGGACGCGAGACAGTTGCAAGGAGGGGCATGCAGCTGTTTCCAAAATATCATTTTCGAATACGAACCAAAAAGTAGAATAGGTGTCAAAAAAGTGAATCAGCAGTATACGTAATCCACATTTTTTGGGTACAAATGCTAAAACATCCCCATCCATATTCTTCTTGGAACGAAATATCTCGCTTTCGCGTTTGGAGCCGAGCACCGGTGGGGCGTGGAATCAAAAGATAAGCACTCGCAACATCCCGGGAATTCTCGTGCTTACTCGCGCCTAACTTCAGTAAACAGAAGCATCTGATTGTTTCTGTTTTTTATGAACAGAATTAGTTCGTTAGTAGTGCTTGCCATAACCACGTTGATATATACAGGGCCGGCCCCAGGGTAGGGCGATCCGGTCGGCCGCTCGGAGCGTAATCATCTAGAGGCGCCAAAATCATGGAAAATGAAAATAAACTGGTAAAAAAAAAAATAAAATAAGTTACAGGCTTTTATAAAATGCACTAAAAAGTAAAGAATATTTTTTTATCATTCTGATATCATATCAATAAATTATTTTTCATAATATTGCTTGGTCATCGGACCATTATATTGTAAGTTTACCAAATATCATTGAAATCGGTTCACGGGAATTTTCATAAAATGCGTTGCAAGGTTTGACTGATAGTTTTGATTTAACTAACTCCGGTTTCTTAAAAGGAAAGTTGCAGACAGTTAAATAAAAAAAGTCGACTTTCGAACTTCTCTTTCATAACAAAAATTTTTTGACTTTAAATAGGGAAGATGAAAATAACTCCAATCGGGGCACTGGTTGATGAAATCCGAGATTGACTTCTGATATCATTTAGAATCTCCGAGTTATATAAATTCAGAGGGAAATAGAGATTTAACATATGGGAAAATCAAATGAAAGTATCATCTAATCTAATCTCTTTCTCTAAAGCTTGTATTAATTAAAAAAATAGCAAGTCTGTGAATCTTTATTTGATATTTTAAAAGAAAAAACTTTTATTTAAAACATTGAAATAAAGCGCTGAATTTAAATTTATTCTTGTAACAGATCCATATTAACAATATTGACAGTAGATGGCGCTGCTGCCCAATAGACTTACAAACAACATGAAATACACCATGTAGTGATGTGAGATGTAAACATGTAGTGATGTGAGAAATGGCAAGGAAGAACCATCCGGTTCCTAAATACGTTTGTTTTGTAAAACCCTGGTACTATGTAACCTTGATTTTATTTTATAATTATTAAGTGTTTTCTTTTTGTAACTGTGATGTGAGAAATGGCAAGGAAGAACCATCCGGTTCCTAAATACGTTTGTTTTGTACCACCCTGGTACTATGTAACCTTGATTTTATTTTATAATTATTAAGTGTTTTCTTTTTGTAACTAATCTTAATTATGTGTAATGTAATAAATGTTTGTTTTGTTTTAACTTCCATTTTCTTACATCGCTACATTCTAAATTTTATACCGACCTTATTGCTTGCAAAATTGAATACATTGAACTATAAAATATAAATAAACGATGTTTAAAATTTTCTCATTTAGAGCAAAATATATTTTTATAACAATTGCAATCATTTCTCGATCTCCAACAAAATCCGTAAGAATAAAATTTAAAAAAAAAATCTTTTTTAGATTCATTAGTTGTGCTTATGGTTGTAGTTAGCGATTTTCTAAAATTTAAACTCTGTTATAAAAAATGCCTATTTCGAATAAAAAGAATAAAGTATTAATTAAAAATTAATTTTAGAACATCATGCAATTTTCTTCAAATTTTTTGAAGTAAAATAATTTTTTAAGAAAGATTAATTGTAATTTTTAATAATTTAATATTATTAATAATTACTTTTTTGATATCAAAATTAAATTTTTATCGAATAACAAAAGATTTTTTATTCTTAAGCGGAACTAATTTCGCATTACATTTAGTTAAGATATCGGTTACAATTAGCATTATATTGGTGAAATTAAAGTTAGTGGCACGCCAGTTCCCGTGGGGCCAAGGAATACAATGCCCATATCTGTTCTCATGATCGAGGGCCATGGGGTGAAGCATATGTCCAGATTAGGTGGACAGCATAATGCGAAACCCCCAGTGTTTATTTCCAAGCATGCTAGCATTCAGTTTTATCGATTCAAAGAAGGACTGGATAAAAGGTTGACATGCATTAATAAAAATTAATAATAATAGAGATATATTTTAGTAAAATATGTATTGTACTGGTGTTATAGAAATATTTAGGTAAAATGAATATTTAAAATTCACCTTAACTGTAAAAGTTATATAAAAAAATATGAATTACGTCAAAAAATTAATTTTAATTTAAATCTGAGATATATCGAAAAATTCATTGCATGATCTAAAAATAAACAGAAACAAAATTAAAGCATTTTTCTAAACAAGAGCAATATATAAAATTTGATCAAAACTATAAATATTACTTTTAATTTAAAGAGGAAGAATATTATTAATTTATATAGTTCAACACACAGGTATTTCATGGCAACAGGCTTGTTGACTCAAACATCACGAGAACGCACTTAATTGGGAAGCAAGTAGTAGCTCGTTGTCATGTGACAATCCTCTACTGTTGGATTCGCTGAGAGAGGGATCTCGAACAGTGTTGCCACGTGGGGGCCCCCTGCCGGCCTACGTCTGCTGCCACATTCGCCTCACATGGATCAAGGGCACTGTTTCTTGACTCATAGAATCGAAAGCATCCGTTTTGATTTGTAAGACCTCAGAAATCATTTCATATTTTCTTATTCTAAGAGTTTGCTGAATTTTTGTCGAGGGTTTAATTAAGAACATTTGCAGCGAACGAAATGAAACTCTTATCCGAATGTTGAATCGTAACTAACTTAAAATATAGGCTTTGTTTAATTACAAAATTTTGATACCGGCATTGGTTATAAAAACCAATGCCGTTATCAAAATTTCGACCATAATTAAATCTTATTGAACTCCGTTCTCATAAAGAAAAAAGCAACGTAGTTCTTTCTTCTCCTTTAAAACTGTAGTCTCTACAAATAACCGTTAAATATAAACAAATATATGCAAGGCATTGGATCACCCTTGTTCCATATTCTTAAACTGCAATTTAAAAAAAAAAAAAAAAGTAAGAATTTTTACTTTCTTTGTTTTTGAAAAATAATTGTTTTTACCCACTACAATAATTGCTGAATAAATTCGGGTGGGACAGCACGACATCTTTTAGAGTTACCCACTACAATAAACATGTTTTTGATTTTCCCAATACGCCATTGTTTAGCAATGTTTTGGAAAATGGATGAAAGGAACTGAAGCAATTAGAAACAGTTTCTTTATCTAATAATTCGTAACCTAAGGGAATTTTCAAGCTTTTATCAAATATAATTTATTTTAGCTGATGTATATGAGGCATATCTATTCTGTACAAAACAGCCCTTTGAACAATACTGGATAAATTGAAAATATTTTTTTTTCTTCATATAGTAGATTTTTCTCCCCCGAGAACTTAAAATACATTGTAATGATAATACACACACACACACACACACACACATATATATATATATATATATTTGTATTTTGTCCAATAAATCTGAAACAACTTTGTTATTGGACAAATATCAATTTAAAAAATAATATTTTTGTTTTGTACTAATTAGTATGGAAATAAATGAAGAAGTTATAACTGAATTCATTTTTATCTAAATTATTAAGCCATCATAAGCATTCTGACAAGAATAATACTGATTTAAGTTTTGCAATTTTATAAAATCAAACTGTTGACAAATGTATACAAGTTTAAGGATAATGTTTACATTCATGTAACTGATATTGGAGCTAAAAATTAAAAGAAAAATGAATTATTAAAATATATTGAGATTTTTTCTCCTTTACTTCCTCTCTGCAACGCTATCACTGAATCTGTTTGTATGAACGCAAATTCTCCGCGAAATTTTCCGGTACAGGAAATGGTCAGATGACAGACCTTTTTGAGGTCAATGACCGACATTCGAACAGAGTATGTTATTGGGTTGTTATTTGTGGACTCTTGAAAGCGTATGATTTCTGCTGGCAGCATTTTCTTTACTTTTAAACTTACTACTGAAAAAAATTAATTGCTTCAGGCAGTGAT
Source organism: Latrodectus elegans (assembly GCA_030067965.1). Classification (NCBI taxonomy): domain Eukaryota; kingdom Metazoa; phylum Arthropoda; class Arachnida; order Araneae; family Theridiidae; genus Latrodectus; species Latrodectus elegans. Next base: position 53,630,341 of record CM057815.1, on the reverse strand, counting down.
ACACAAATAGGTGTACATAATTAATTTTGTATTAAAGTAAATGTTATTTTTAAATAAAATTTTAGATTTTCTTAGAGCATTTATTAATTTTATTGATAAATTGGAGTCTGTTATCGCCCCACATAATTTTTAAAAATATTAGTTTCATAGTCTAAAATGATTTTTATATTTGTTATTTCCTTGTGTTAAAAAATTATTTGTTAATTTCGTTTCAAAGGAATTCAAGTGACGAAGGAGACAATTTCTCTCACAGATATACATTTATTAAATTATTTGAGCAAAGAAAATTTTGTATTCAAATAAATTGTAAAATTTAAAAATATATAATTTATTGCTGTTTTTTTATTTCATTATAATTGCATTGCCGTTTATATATTATGTTTTCATTATAAGTTTATTTTGCTATATACATATTTTTACAAAAATTTTATCTATTTCATTTTTTATCTTCATTTTGTTTAAATTTACTTAACAACTTCTGTCTTTAAGGGATAAGAGTAATTATTTTTTTTATATATAATTTATGTTAGCGTAATGATTAGATTATTTACAGAGACAAAAAATGCTTACATTTTTTTTTGTTTTTCATATTGATTTTTTCAAAAATTAGAATCATATTGATAAAAAAAATGATTTTAAATGTAAAAATTATTATAGAAATCATTTATTTTAAATTGTTAAATACAGTTGATTAAATATCATTTAAAATAAATAAACCACCTTCATAGAAATGTGATGATTTGAAATTTAATTCTACAAAAAGATTTTTGATGAATGAAAATAAAATTAAATGAGAAAACTTAATTTTCTCTAACATAAAATACAAGTTTTACAGGGAGGAAAAAAGAAAGAATGTAAAAAGAATATTTCTAATATCAAATTGGTATTATTTTTGATAGTTAAGGACTTTTTTTATTGCTTTGATAATTCAAAAATAACTATAACTTTGATTCCAAATTGAAATATATTTATTTTGTAATGATTGTCTTACAAAGTTTGCTATATATGGTTATTTTTAAATTTGAAATAGAATAATAAATTTGAGAATTAGAATTTTTACTTAATTTTGTTTTCATGTAATGCACATGTGTCTAACCTACTTTTTAATAAATAATAATTATAGTTTCAAATTATGACTAAAATATTCAATAAATAACTTATACATACACATTATATATTTCAAAATACGAATAAAAATCACCAAGAAAAATTTATGGCTTATAAAAAGCCAGTAATTTATTTTTTCAGTCAGAAAGGTGTGCCTCGATGTTTTGAATTTGTACATACCTTATTTCAGAATGTATACCCAATTTTTTCTTCTTGTCGAAATGAAAAGTAATATAATTGTCTCTTTCTTAAATGGAAAGATTTTATGCTTTTGAAAAACTTCAGATTTATTTTTATTTAAACAATATTAAATATTGTCATTTTGTAATTAAGAAAATGAAAGGAAAAATAAAATCATAAAAATTTAGCCTGAACATTTTTTTGGCTAAATTTCATAAATTCTAATTCATCAATTTTCTATATTTTCCAAGTTTCCAATTAGTTCCAAAATATGGATGTATAAATATCGCTTTTGACTAATCAGTTGAAACCGACTGCAAACTTATTTACTGCTATCTTCAAAGCAAAGTTCATAAAATCAGTCCAACATTTTAATTTTTAAAATTTATACCTGTAATGTATGACTGACCGAAAATGTATATCTGCTTTTATTTTATTATTTTTGTACGAATATATAAAGTTTTTTTTTTTTTTTTTTTTTTTTAAATACTTTTTCAAGTGAGGAGCTGTGTGTGTGCTTCATAAATTTTTTTTTCAAAACTTCATTTTTATAAGTCACTTAGAAAGTTTGCTGCCTAAATTTACTTTTTACAATTTCTTTTTTAAAATCATAGCATTTTTAACTGAAATTATTTATGATATAATAGTATAGTTAATTCTAACGGTAATAATACATAACATTAAAAATTAAGAACAAATCGGTAATTTCAACAAAATTCATTATGATTTTATATATTTTTTCGGTTATGTGCCACATACAATATTGCTTAATGCACATATTATAAGCACTCAATGCTATCTATAAGTATGTAAAATATATGATTAACAGGGATTCCGTTTTATAGAAAATTGTAAGTGGGGAAAAAGAAATAATTCACTTATTTAAATTAATAGCAGTCTTTGTTGAACAAAACATGACATTGCGTGTCATTTTCAAAAGGAAAAGTTCTAAACTCTATAATAAAACTCTTTTTTTTTTTTTTTTTTTTTTTTTTTTAGCTTTGTTGTAAGGAAATTTTCTGCTTAGTAACATTTTTAAATTTTAGAAAAAATTTTAAGAGAAACTTCATAGTATGAAAGGTTAGTGAAAACTTCGCTTTCTTAAAAATAAATTATTTTTATCTAGGTTGCGTGTTTCCCGCCAATTTCTTTCCAAGAGGAGGTCGTTCGATTGCGTTTCGCCTTTTTCATCGCCAGCAGCGAGAGAACTCATATTTTTTCCCCTTCCTTTCATGTTTGAATCCTGACGTCATCACGTGCTACAAACTGGATCAGTGGTTCCCTACAGGTGGTCTCCTTACCACCAATAATATTCAAGAGTTCATAGGGGGAAAAAAAAAAAAAAAAAAAAAAAAAGGAAAAGAAAAAGAAGGAATGACGAATGAAAGAAAGAAATCATGAGACTAAAATATTATATTTACTGGTTCATGGTGAATAGGGTAGGAACTTTGGTTGGGGTAAAAATGGCTCTCCGTATTTTCTATGAAAAAAAAAAAAAAAAGAAAAGAAAAAGGAAAATTCAAATGCCAACAAGGGCATTGCCACTATCGATAAAGCTCGACCCTGTTCTTATTTCTTTAAGAAATTAATAAATTTTACTTAAAAAAATTATGATTTGTAGAATAAGAAGTAATATTTTAGATCATTACTGTTTATTCTAAATAATCAAATTTACAGAAAATTGTAAATTATTTTTTAAATATTAATATTTATAAATATATGTTCTTCGCACAAAAGTAAAGTTCCGTTAAAAAAATATTTTTAAATTAAAGAAATTAGACAAATGACAAAACAAATTGGAAAGTTATAAAAAAAAAAAAAAAAGATTAAACTTTAAAGGTTATGAAACAGCAATGTCCTATTATAATGAAAGGAAAATATCCTAAATCAACAAAAATAGAAACAACTCGGTATAAAAGACTGTTAATTCTGCCCATGGAGATAATAACTATATATTTATTTCAATAAACAAAAATAATTTTTGTGGAAAAAAAAAAAAAACACTAAAAACTTTTATGTTACTTAAACCAGTTATCTGGTATTTTTCATCCACATTAGAGGAACCTCCACAGTAAAAACATTATATTAATTCAAGCATTAATAGCTCATTATAATCAATAATAATAATATGTACTATAACACAATACAAGTAAATGAATTAACGAAATAAGAAGATATTGAATGAAAGATAATATACAAAAGCATTATGGCACATTGTTTTATATGTACTGAGAATATTGTTTTATATTCTTATTTCACTCATATTTTCAAAAATAAATTTAAAAAGTATTCATTTATATTTATTTTTGTTTAAAAACAGTTTTTAAGAGACAAGCCTCCAAAGTTGAATTTTTTATCAATAATTTTATTAAGGAAGTGTAATTTTTTTAAATTATTAGATATTAATGTAATTTAATTTCTAAACTGAATAATGAATATAAGTGATTGAATATTAATGTCTATTTCTGTTGTAAATTTTATAAATTGGAGGAGTGGCACAGCAGAATGATGAACAAATATGTTACCCATGACTAAAAGACAGAGAGTTTGATATTTGAACCGGCTAAGATTCATGTTGAAAAGGACAATGAACGTCAAACAACCTGTACAATCTAATGTCGTTCTGTAGGTGTAGAAAATAGGACATAGTTCAGGTATATTAATTTTGTCATTAAACTATGATTTAAATTGAGGCTTCGAACAGTAATCTCATTAGTTCCGGTTCAGTACTACCGTTTCATTCCCGGTTTCGTTATTTCAAAAATAACAATTTTTGGTTCAGTTTCGAAAGATTAATTTCATTTTATGTATATTTTTTATTTCTACTAAAAATATTCTATCAAACAAAAAATTATCAATCAAAATTAAATCGATTTTATCATTTTTTTAATTGGTACACTAGGTGAATTGATACAATTAAACAGCATGAACGATAAAAGCGGTGAGCATTGTCATCCATCAAAATCATTTGACAACTATGTTCACAGTTACGTCGATTATGAGTACCCACGTCGCTTGACGCTCACATGGTATGTTTAGTTTTGCAATAATTATGCAATAAATGCTTATTTACCAAACTTATGAAAACTGTCTCTAATTATTAATGTCTCATACGGTTAATGAAGTATAAAGAGGAGAAGAGATACAGCTTCTGTTGATCCGTGGATTTGATCACTATGATGGTAGACGTCTGTCTTGGCTCGAATTAGTGTTCTTTTTTCGAATTAGTGTTTTTTTTTGTGTTAGGTACCTCTCCTTTGGCCTGTTTGGCTTAAGAGACCTTGGCATAGCTTCCCGGGTCATTGGTCCACGTAAGCCTCACCGCGTCTCGGACAACAGAAGCTCTCTTCAGCACCTTCACAACTTTATTGAAATTGGTGATCAAATCAGAATATCTATCCTTCTCAAACTTATGCTCATTTCGGAGTTCCATGACGACTATTTTCAATGGATTCCGTTTCATGTAGACATATACAGCAATGAGCAAGCGAATCGACTAGACAGGGAGGGCTGTTACCATGATAATCCTTCCTCTTCAACACTCTCCTTTTTAGAACATCAGTCAATTGTTGATTCTGAAATTTTGAAGAGGTGGAAGACTATATATGCTATCATTGGTACGTGGGCAAAAAGCCTGGCTCTTTATACGCCGACAATTGTAAAGAGCCTCTTACACCGTAATTTCCAGATTAGCAACCGGCCACAAAGGAGTCTCTCCTGTCTCAAAGGCAAGAAAATCTTTGGTCTACTCTAAATGTAAAAATGAGTAGGCTTCTCTTCAACTCATCCTGAACTGTTTGGGACTTTCCAGAAAGGAAATTTACTCAGCTCCGCTTCTGGTCCTCGATTTCCTCAGGATCAATGATCTGATGGACCTTGTCTGACTTCGTCTTAGACATTTGGAGGATACGACAACAACAACAGCAATTAATGTTTTCGAATGTGGTTTCACTGAAATTTCAATAATCCTTCCTATAAAGCGGTATCTTAGTTCCGCGTTATAGGAAAACACGTTATACGATCATTCTCGTTAAACGCGTTTGTATGATCTTGCATAACATATTATGTACACATGATTCCAGTTTAATTTTTCTCGTTAGTCTGTGTTCTCCATAGTTGACTTATATATAATCGGAGTTCTTGCAATTCAAAAACTAGGAACAGAAATTTAATAAAATAATTTAGTTTTATAAAAAGAACAATTGCGGCACAATGTGCAAATTGGTTGTGAACTGTACAAAATATTATAAATTTCACAGCACAGAAATATAACGTGGAAAATCCTTACATTGTATGGGGGGGGGGTAAACGTGTGTAATACGAGGGACATGAAATTACCCTGTCATAGGGGGGAATATTGTATTTCTGTCGTCCCGAAGGATAAATTTCAAATATGAAAAAAACTTTCCTCAGCACTACCTTGTGATGCTGGAGTTGCTAATGCTATCTTAATCAAACGTGGATAGGTAACTTAATTTTCTTCCCAGAAATTTAAAATATTATTTTTGTATGTTGAAGCTTCCTTTATTGTCAAAATTATTTAAAATTAATTCGGTGACAACCTCTACAGAAATGGGAAATTAATGTTTTTATTGCCAATTCTTTACTTTTTAAAGAAATTTCTCAATCATCATTTTCAGAAGAAGATTCCACCTCCTCGTTTACAACTGAAATAGATTTTTTTTTTTTTTTTTAGAAAAATGTACTTTGTTCTAAATACTCTTTAAAGGTTGCACAGTCTGTACTTTTTATAACGAGGAAACAAGGATCCATATAAAGTTATACTAAATTATCATTTTCTATTAACAATGATTTTACACTGTTAGATAATAGATTATATAAAATATCTGGAAAGAAATTCTTAAAATTTTGTTACTTTTTATTTTACAATTTGTTCAAATTATCCAAAAATTGATTAAATTTAATTCTTCACTTCGTATTGTAAAAATTGCTTCCCTTATGATTGTGGGATATCATTATTATTTAATTTCACCCATTTACCCATTACCCATTATTTGTTTATTTGACTGTTTGTATAATAATTTAAATTACTTTCCGCTAAAGATGAGATAAGATCTTTGCAATAACATAAAGATTTTATCTGTAAAAATATTTATTGGCATATCATGGACACAACTGAGTTGGGGGGGGGGGGGAATAAAGACCCGGTTGAGAATTAAACGTGATTTTTAATTTATTCTTTACTCGATAATTTACTTCTAGTTGACCAATGTATTTATTAGGCTTCTTTCACACTAGACGACTTTTATCGTACGATAAAAAGTCGTCCAATATTTTATCATGAGAGAAGTTAATAAAAAACCACACAATAGACAGCTCTCTGTCGCACTGAACTGGAAAACGATATTGTGTGACCAGTCAGACCGGAGATGAAAACTTCTTTGGGATTTCCCTGTTCCTCAATAGCAAACTTTCCATTCGATTTGACAAACGATTCTATACAAATGCTAGCGTAAATTTTCTATATGAGTTGGGGGTTCCTCTGATGGCCCGGGCAACTGCCCCCTGCATTAGTTAGGCTCCAATCGCAATTACCTACTCATTAATCAATAAACTAAAAAAAAAACATTCAAAAATGTATTAAATAAAATTTCCTTAAAAATAAAATTAATTAGAAACAGGTTACCGTAAACAAATCATTGAATTCTACGAATCTTGAAAAAATTCAAGATTTGAAGAATTAGAATTTTGCATCATTTTTTTGATTAGTATCTTCCAAAAATTGAAATATAAAAATCGTTAAATGTTTACTACTAAGTTTTTTTTTTTTTTTTTCTTTTTTTTTGGATTAAATAAATGTTAGTTTACATCATCGCTCATAAGCGAATGATATTATAACACATGATTAGAAGAAACAGTCACAATTTATGAATTAAATTTGCATCTTTTTAACAAGTAAGGTAAAACACTTATTAAATTATTAACTTTATTTAATAAAGAAATTAGAACATTTATTAAAAACAGCCAATAAAATCCATTTGTTATACGCGTTTTAGAGTTTTTTTTTTTTTCCCAGAAAATAATTTAAATTATCCATCATAAGACGAATAAGAGCTTTCGGCAAACCAGAAATTAAAACAGAAATGTTAGGTAATAATTTGTACAATATTTATTGCTTAATTTTTTTTTTAATTACGTCCTTATGTTGGCTCTTTCGAGCATAATAAGTCTTGCAGTCCAATAAAGAAAAGAAATATCTCCAGGAGTGGAGAGCGTCTTGAAATGTGAAGAAGAGCGGGCTTCCTGGAGGGCAGAACATTTCCAAAGATGCTCGCCATCCATGTCAACATGTTCCCTACATAAAATGCAGTCTGGTGAGTCCACAAGCCGTATGTGATATAGATGTTTCTGGAGAAAATCATGCCCAGTAAGTAACCTGAAATAGGAGACCTCTATATTATTGCTTAAATAAAATATTTTTCATTTCAGAGAGAGAATTAGATTTTGATACAGTTCAAGGTTAATTTTGTCTACTCGTCGTGAACCATAAATAAAGTCCGTGTTCTGTTCCGCTGCCGAATTCTGGGCTGATGAAACACATTAACTATTTATCAGGATTTTGGATCTAGTTAATATGAAATGGTAAACTATTTAAAAATTTTAATATGCTTTTAATCCTTTTACTAAATTATTGCCATTTATTGTGTCAGTTATTTCTTTGATGTTTTTATTATTTTAGCAGTCGAACAAAGTAAAAAACGTAGAAAAGTTTGTAGCTTTGTCTTCTATGTTGAAGTTTCTTAAACTTAAGCAAGGTATAACAATTACATCAACAATTATAACATTCCAGTTATTATTACTCATTTTTATTCTGTATAGTATATCAATGTCAGATTTCCATTAACATAAATTTGGCTGCTAAATACAAGTATCTGCCACATTTTTGGTGAAATCACATAATTTTAAATCCTGTCCATTGGAGAAGTCAATATTTGAGCTGATATTATCTTTTTTAAATTTCTACGCAACAAGAAGATACAGATTCGACAAAAATTAAAATGCATTTCACAAACATTATACACCATCCTTTCTGGACACGAAAACATCTCCTTTCCCCATCAAGTTATCGCGATTCTTTACTTCTCTTGAAAAATTATAAGTAAATATTTTGCAACAAATTAGAAACTAAATCCAGATGTTGTTTTAATTGAATATATTAAGTGACAGATATTTCTGGAAAAAAAAATTGTACGAACTGCAAAAACATGAAGTTTTATAATGCATCCCAAAATCCTATTTTCACTGCCCAAGCCTTAGATTTCTTATTAGCAGTGAAAAAAAAAGTCTGTACAAAAGCTCAAGAGTAAGAGATTCTATCTAACAGTTTATCCTGTATCTTAGCTCTATCATACATCGCTGAAGAATCTCCAACTGCAATACAATTAATTTATATCAGCAATCAGGGATATAATGTCGATTAGCATTTCCATTCACATTCTGTAAGGACATTCTTGAATAGACGTCAATAAACGAGCCAACTGTATTGCTAAATCTGCTCTCCACACTCAATATATTGATTGAACGACCTCTCCGGAAGATCTCTCACGTTACGTACGGATTCATGTTAGGAATTCTTACCTACTATTCTTCACCGCAAAACTACTACCAGTTTTTTTCATGTGCTGTCTATAAAGAACTGGTATCGTCTCTCTCCAAGATCTCGTATCTGGATTCCTTGAGCTAAAACAAGGTTATTTCCAACTAATGTGTTATTTGCCCGATTCAATTTGTCCAAATCAGACAAAACTTATATGCGAATTTACTGAAACTATTAACCATATATTATTTGAATGCTTCTTATACAAGCGGCTATGGGAGTTCCTTCGCTAAAGATTGGATTTTGAAGCATTATCCTTTTCATGGCTGTTTGAACTGTATGTAGATCCTTCCAATAAAATCCAATGCATCGTTGACTTCATGAAACGTTCCAAAAGTTTTTAACCTAATGAGATGGAACCAGTGGTAACTTCTTAAACTTCACAGTTTTTCCTGTGTGGTTCCGGGCATTTCACTTACAAAAATCTATCTCCAGTAACATCATTTCCCTATCAACTTTATCATCAGACCTATCATAGCATTTGCAACATCCTCGCCTTGGATTTAGGGGAAAGACTACTCGTGCCATGTTCTCCCCTTGAAAAGATGGAGACTTCATCTACGAGAGACTTTTTGTATCAAGATTCATGTTATCATTATCAAAATGATAGTATCAATCTATCCAAAGTTATTAATTGATATTATGCCTTTTTTTTTCAATGCGAGCTAAAAGCATCCTAAGATGTTCTTACCACGTACTATTATTTCTACTTTCATAAATATGTTTATGTATCATATATATTTTACACATTTATAGTATATTAAGTCCCTTCAAACTGTATAAATTAACAGATAAATCTAGAGATACATCCATATACTATTCAAGATTGTTTTGAAAAATCATTAATATACAGCCTATACTTCCAAATAACATTCGAAACTTATCTAAAATTATAATTTTATTGCAGTGGATTGAAGTATAAAGCGTGCTTCATGAATATATTTCTAAACTTAAACTATTTAAAAAACTGTTTGAGAAAATTCAGTACAAAATTATTCACAAAAATGCCATTTTGAATTTAAACTAATTTCGTATTCGTTTGTTAAAGAGACAACTCAAAAACTTGAAATGTCTGTAGAAATACATGCTATTTTGTGGTTTCTGTTACAACTTATCATATTTTTCCAATATTAGGATGGGAAAGCACAGATCTTCCTAATCGAAAAGAGAATTTTCAGTTAGATATTCCTTTTACTGTAGGTAATAAAAGGTGATTTTAAAAAACGCTGTCACCTAGAGATTGATGTAATGGGAAGAGATCAATGGAATAAAGAGAAGAATCCATCGCGATGATAAATTAGTTTTCTTCCTTGAAAAAGTGGAGATTTATCATCTACGAGAGACCTTTTGTTTCAAGATTCATGTTATAATTATCAAAATGATGAATAAAACTTAACAATTTCTTTTCTGAATACTTTAATTTCGTAGTTTCTCTTCTACGATTCTAATTAAAATAAGTCGAGCAAGATGTTAAAACAAATTCGGTACAGGCAAGTTTAAAAGATAGCACTTCAACGGGGCTATATTAATTGCCTACCTTAAATAATAAATAAATCGCTTATATAAAAATAAAAAAAATAATAAAAATTAGTGAAATCTTTTAGTACAAGGAAAAAATTAAAGGATTGGTCTTCTGATCAACTTTTTTTTTTTCCCCGAGTTCTAGAAGTTGATAAAGCTACTGAATGATTTGCGCAACAAGTTTCAATTCAATTGTTCATAAGTTTGAATCCCACTTCGGGCGATACAGAATAACCACAAAGAGATAAACCAATCATATCAAACCTATTAACCACCATTGTAAATTATAAAATAATATTTTATTTAAAAATGTGCAAATATCTAAAGTAAAACGAAGCTTAAAATAATTTATTCAATATAAACAGGCATTTATTTTCATTATTGTATATAAGAACTTAATATACTAGGAATCATATGCATTCTATATAAAATGATTGACGTTTTAACAAGATATTTGCATATTTTAAATAAAATTTCAATAAGATTTGATACTTCATTATGTACAATGATGGTTAATGGTTTGATTTGGTTGGTATAATTTTGAGATAATTTTATTTAAGCAACATTGAGAGATACAATTCATCCATTTTTCTGAAATATTTTACTTAGCTTACTAAAATACTGTACAACGTCACATTAGAACATAATCAATATTTGAAAATTCTTCGTAACTAATGTTATTTAAATAAAAATTAATTTAAAATTAGTCTTATATATTTTCGCTAATATTTTGATAAACCGATTGAAAATATAAATATTGTTGTAGGTATATGAAACAAAAAGACGTAGTCTACTTGGTCAAACCATACTCCTTCACGCCAGGCTCCATGTTGCACAAGTTCGTCAAAGCCGCACTCCAAGAGCTCGAATGGGAAGTCCTTCAGCATCTCTATTCTCAGGACCTTGCTCCGACCGAAGCAGAAACACATTCTAAAAACTTTGTTTCACTAATTCTTTATATATGTGTATATATATATATATATATATATATATATATATATATATATATATATGTGTATATATATATATATATATATATTCTTTTTAATATATTAAGAGCATTTGTGTTAACTTTGTGATCGTAAATTTTAAAAAAAAATACTGTAACATGTTATAAATTTCTATATATATATATATTTTTAGATTTATTAATTTAATATTTATCTTCATGTTATCTTATTTTAATCAGAAATAATTATTATAAAATTTAAATTTTTTGTGGTAACACACAAAACTACGACATCAGAAATTTTTTAGAAAATATAGGCATATTACTTAAGGGATTTATAAGAATTGTCGAAAATCAAGTTTTAAATATGTAATAAGCTGATTTAAAAAAAAAAAAAAAAAAAAAAAAAACTATTATAAAATAAAAAATTTAAGTAAAAAAATTTTGCTTCACATAATCCTGTTAAAATTTAATAACTAAATTATAACCAGATAAGCGTACAAAATTTCTGTCTAGAGTTTTAAGTAATCCCATATCCTCCAAAATCTAGGCAAGAAATAAAAAAATTTTTTATCGGTGCTTCTGTATTCTAGACACTCTTTTCATACCAGAATTTACTGAAAAACTACATAAAAGAGACATTTCAGATTTAAAAACAATTATTATTTATTAGTATTTAATTTCAAATAATTTCAATGATTTTGTGACATTTTAGGAGCCTTTCAGCCTATCATTGTCTTTTAGAATACTTTTAAAGAACAATCTCATAGAAGCATAAATACTTAGCTCTATTCCACAGAAGTGATAAAATCTTAAGTAATAAAAACCTGAACCATCATAATTTAATAACTAAATAAATAACAAAATGCATATATTTGTTTCATGAAATCGTAAGGGTAAAAGTAAAAAAAATAATAAGAAAGGTGAAGTTTAGAAAAAAATCTGTGCGCAACTATTACGTGAGCTTAATATCTTCAAATTTTGAACCGCAGAGAAGATATAAAATATCCTTTGAAAAATTTGCAATATCCAAGCTGTGTTACTCGGTTTTAGAAAAAGTGGAAAGTTGTAATATGGAAAAGTTGTTCCACTTTAACTAATAGCACATCTAATTCAACAGACAAAAAAAGATATTGATCGATTTCCCCCATGAATCTCAAATCTAGCTTAAATAAAATGAATTAAAAAAATTCCTAAACATAGTAATATTCTTCCATTATTAATTACAATTCATCAAAAAAATTGAATTAAAATATTTCAAAAATAAAATAGTTTACAGGATCAGCCTTAATTTGAATTGCAATAATTATTTTCTTACCAAATGTTTGCTGGAAATAGAAATTTTATTTATCATACCGTAAAAGTACAATGAACAAAATTCGAGAAATAAATGTAATTTAGCTATTTATGCATGATTAGTTCTAACTAATATACTATCAATCGTTATATTACATTATATATAAATATGATATCAGGAACATAAAACTAATTTTTTTAAATGATCTCTAAAATGTTATTTTTGAGAAGTACATTGTTATCTCTATTTTAACAATAACTGTGTCCGTATTATATAACTATACTGCCATAGAATCTGAATTATTCAAATGAAAAAAAATTAAGCTAATCTATCCATTGATGTATATTTCACAAAATCTTAATTATTAACTCTTAATTCTTTTCTTAAACATATTTATCTTAAAAAAACCTTATTTACTTTAAAAAAATATGCTCCATACTCTTGTAGTGAATAAGTTTTATTTAAGAAAGAAAATTATTTGAAAGAAATTTATCATTGAAATTATTTTTTAAATAAATTTAATATAAACAATCATTCTTAGGTATAATTTTAATGCAGGAAAGCAAACATTTCTAATTTTTTAAAAATATAAACGCTAACATTTATTCAAATGTTGAATGCACTTTATTTGAATATATTATATGTAAAATAAAATATGAATAAATTTCTTTGGATTTAATTAAAATTTTTAAAAAAGGTTTTTCTAGCAATTGATTTTAATAACAAAATAATTTAAGGAAAGTGGATTTAGAAGTATATAAATAAATGATCTTATCTTAATATTAAAGCATAAACTAAAGTGAATTCTCCAAGTAATCTAGTGTGGAAATGTACTAACTACATTATAAGAATGAAGAAAAATGATGTGTACAAATGTAAAGAAAATTTTAAGTTTCTGAAAATTCAATTCTAAAGTCATATAAAAATGCTCCATACATACTTTAGAAATTCCATTTTATGCAACATTCCACTGGATAAAATATTATTAAAGTCTAAAAAAATATGTTCAATTCTAGAATTGCCTAACTGTGACCTTTCGCAAAGCATTTAATAATTTGTAGTAGAACATAATGCATTTTTTTTCTAAATAATTTGCAGTTTTTCAAGAGACCAAAGCCAATTTTTTCAGAAAGGAAGTATGAGGCAAAAATTAATGCTTTAAATTTTCAAAATTATTCTGTTTATTTTATTCATAAGATTTTCTGGTAATTCCTGAACGGTTAATGAGTCATTTAACCACTGGTTTAAAGGACTTATCGACTTCTACAGAGAGCAAAAAAATAATAAAATCCAATGCAATATCAAACCTTGACGCATATTGAATTTAATTTGAATCACAGTTTTTTACAATATTACTTGGTAAAGAAATATACAAAGCTTTGACTAGGTTACTAATAACCAAGTCAACATTGCTTCAGTTGGAGCAAACAGCATCCCTCAAATTATGATTTAATTTGTAATTCATAAGAAACTTTTCTAGTTAATGTCTTTCCAATTTCATCCGAACGGTTTCTGAACGGTTACAGTTTTGGTTTTCAGTTCAATAGTTCGTGGTTTCGAATCCTACTTTGGTTATTGCTCTTTGTAAGTGGTTCAAAATTTATGCTAAATTACAAGTTTAAGTTTAATTAGCCTTCGTTTGCGGAAAAAAAATACCGTTAAGCAACAAACCTGATTAAATCCTAATTTTCTGTCTTCAAAAATTATGTTGGCCAGGAAAATTGGATGAAAAATTTAAAGTATATTGCTTAATCGTCTGATGAAATGAAAATCTCTGGAATGTAAAACTAAATTTTAATATTTATGTTGATATGTGTGCGATGAAATACTTTAATTATGATTTACACATTAAATAATCTCATTATAATAATAGAAATCATATTTAACACACATTTCATTAATTAAAAAGTGAAACATATTTACAAAAAAAAATCATTTAATTTCAAACATTAATGTATTCATAAAAAGAATTGGTTTCAACGGAATTTAAAATAATGAGTACAAATGAATATTATAACTTAAAAGTTATTTTTTTAACTTATCTCTAATATTTCTAGATATGCTTATGCTTTATTTTATTTATATTAAAAAGTTTTTTCTTTAAAATTGTTCTTATTTCAAAGTTATGAAAAAAAAGAAAAAACTTTTTTCTTTCATTTTCGAATCAGAATCGCGCATTTCATCTGGCAACTCCGGCAGCAAATTCAAATTTCAAGTACAGCGCCATCCTTTGCCGTTTTTTTTCTGTTTCCCGATAGTATTGCTTTCTTCCTTGCTTCATCCGCCATCTGCCGCTAACAATCAAAGCGCGGGAGAGATTTAGGCCGGCATCCTTTTCGCTACATCGGCATATTCAGAGTACCTTTAGCCATTTTCTTTGGGAAGGACATTTATTTGGTAAGATTATAATTTAATTTCATAAAATTGTATGGAAAGTATATTTTTTTTTAAATTTTAGTACATCGCTTGAAACTACGTAGTTAATTTAGAGTTATTTTTTGAAAATAGACTTCAGATGCCGCCGAGTTTGTGTTTGGCGTCTCTTGATAGCCATTGAATTGCCTTCACTCATATAGAGGAAAATTTTTTAAAATATTAATTCCAGGTTTAAATTTTTTCTAATTATGTATAATATAAATATCAACTTTTGTTTTATTTTTTTTCTGTTGTGGTTTATCATTTTTTGTTTCATATTTAATTTTAAAAAATGATTATTTTTTCATTGTACGCATAAAATGGCTAACATCGAAACCCTCCTCCATTTTCAGAGCTAGAAGCTATTTTTATTTCTCCTGCATCTAGCAAGAATTTCGGATAAAAAAGTACAGACCTTAAACTTTTTTTAGATTATTTTTCTAAACACCCATCTAAATTTATAAATTATTTGCAAAATTTTTAATGATGGTTCTGTTACAATCGAAACTTGTAATACATAATTAATATTTCCAGTTAGATAAATTTATTATAATTAACTGATTTTTTTGAAATTATTTCTGATCTGAAGGAATTAAAATATAATTATTTTAAGTTATTAATGCTAAATTTTAGGATCCTTATAATATTTTGTAATTTTATGTTCATATAGATAGTAAAATTTTTGGATAAATTTATTACATTTGATACGTTGCATAATTTGTAATTAAATGTTTATTTTACATTATTATTATTTTTTTACTATTGTTGTTAGTATGATTGATTATTTCAAATAAATTACTAAATTATTCAAAATCAAGCTTATTAATAAATTTCGTTTTGTTTTATTACATAATTTTGTACTATAAAATTCTTGTAATACATAAATTTATCCTTTATAATTAGGTTATAGTTTTGTCAGATAAAGCAAATATTATAATGGATTTTGATTATTTTCTTGAATTTATGTTTAAATTTATAATTTTTATGGCTTAAAAATTCTGTGTTCTGTCATTAAAAACTATTTAATTGAATATTTTTAAGTATTAAGATATATCAATGAGTATATAATGAATTTGCTGTTACTTTTATTATTTAGATAGAATGAAATATGTCTTAAAATTTGGTGTAAATGTCTGAATTTATCAATGTTATATTTTCTTATTTTTCACTTACAAATTCTAATTTTTAATTTCACAATAAAAAAATCTGTTAGAATTCTATGCAAAAAAGTAATTTTAATTCATGTAAGAAAAAATATTTAACTATTACATAAAACTGAATTTATTATTATAATTTTATAAAGAATAAAAATGCTAATAGAAAAAACAGACCTAAGCTATTTAATTTACAAAAGAACTTTGAAAAATTTAATCATAGAAATATGGAAATTCTCTGAAGTTAAAAATGTTACCAGAAAATATTGTCCTGTTAAATCTGTCATACTTTGAAATAAAGATTTTACTCTCTTAAATTTCTCTTAAAAACAATGATTATCTTCAATTCTCATTTTTATCTGTAATACACAGCATATAAAATATTAGTATCTGCATATAGAGTTCTTAAAGATAAAATTGATAGAGAATATAGGAAAAATATACTTTATTGTTCTTTTTAAGGAACAAGTTGGGCTTGAAAATACGATAGGCCAACCAGAAATGTGCTAACATTGTTAACCAAATTGCTAAATTAGCCATTAAACTCATGGAGAAATATAGATCTTTTTAAAACTTTATAAGCTTTCTTCAGAAAGGAATTTATTACTTCACAGTTAAGTAATCTTGACTACATTAATCTTGGAAAAATTTCTTGTTGCCAAAATAATTCAGAAATATTCATGTTCATATATAAAAATAGAAATATAGATCTTTTTAAAACTTTATAAGCTTTCTTCAGAAAGGAATTTATTACTTCACAGTTAAGTAATCTTGACTACATTAATCTTGGAAAAATTTCTTGTTGCCAAAATAATTCAGAAATATTCATGTTGATTTATATGAAAACTAAGTTTAAAATTCTTTAAAATTACATATTTAAATTTTATTTTTAATTTCCATTCAAGAAATATGTGCAACATTTTAATTTCCATAGTAATGTGTTTAAATTGATGTATTTTAGTTTACTTTAAAAATAAACTATCATATAATTAGCAGGTTTAATTTTACTCAGAATATTTTTGAGTATTCACATTATACAGTTATTATTATTATCAAATTTCAATCATGTCTTGTAATCTTGCTTTGGGTTCAACAGTTTGTGGGTTTGAATCTCACCTTGTGCTTAGGTGTTGTTGTGGTTAAAAAGATATTTTAAGCCAGATGTTTTCAGTCTAATTAGCCCAATGTGAACAAAAAATAACCATTGAGAGCCAAATCTATATTTTAAAACAATAGTTTATATGTCTCTGATTAGTAGAGAATTATATAAACAATTGAAAGTAAAATCAGTCATAATTCATAATGTGTGAAAAGTGCATTTTGGAGATTAATTTGGTACTGTTAAAAGTCTGGCAAAATAATTTGGTATTTTCTAATGTTGTCAAATAAAAATTATAAATTTTGTGTTGTTATATATTTCAGAAATCCATGCTTTATGTGGTTTTTTTAATTATACAATATTGTGTGCTTTTCCACCTTAAACATTTGATTAGATTTAATCCAAAAGATCAATGAATAAAAAGTTAAAAAAAAGTCTCTTTTGTGTGTTGTAAAAATATAATTTTAATATGCATTATATTTTTATATTAAAAAGAAATTCCAGAATAAGTTTAATTACATTTGGTGTTCTTAATTTATGTAATATATGTTCATGATAGTTTTGGGTTTTTCCATATTAGCAATCTCACAGTACTATTAATATTTTTTCAAATAAAACTTTGAGCAAAAGTATTTTCTTTTTATTCCTTTCTTTTGTTGTATCTAGCCATGATTTCTATGGCAATAATTTCGCTTTCCTCATAATTAGCCGCAATCACACTTGTATGTAAGTACGTTGTTTTGCATAGATACTCATTTTTTATGCAAATAATTACAAATACATCTAATGACTATATCTCCAATGTTTAGCAATGCTGAATCAGTTCTATAGCATGTGACTCTAAAAAATCATCTAACACTAAAATTGGTTTGTGAAAAGATCAATTCTGGAAAACCCTGTTCAATCTAGAATATGATCAGGAGTGACCTGATGGTCAGCACACTTCAAATCGACTGTGAAAACCTGACTTTTATTAAAGAATATGACATATATCTCAAGTGTTCTTTGATAAGCCTGGTGAAGGCCATCTGGTCCCACCGACAACACTTGAGTGAAAACTTAACCCCAGGACACTTTCCCTGGTATCATTGGCGAACAGGTGAGATTGTTCAAGAAGCAGTAACAGCTTTTGTAGCTCTTGAGAACAGCTGCAAATGAGTCAGTGACTCGAACTTGTCTAACGGCCTATGAGCATCCACTGTAGTTACCGTGTATGTCAACATGGGAAGGTTCCATTGAAAGTACAATCGCAAAAAGAATAAGAGATGCTCCAGTTAATAATTGCTTTTCCTATAGTATCGAGTACTTTATGTAATTAGGTACTGAATTGAGCTTCATCTGTCAGATACAAACTGCAGACACGTTTGTAGAAAACACTTTAATCATGCCCAACATCAATGATAATTATACTATTGTATGCATTTAGTTATTGTATTACACCAGGTTTTTATTATATTTAAACGTGGATTTTATTTTTTTCTTATCCAAATCTTGCATTCATAAACAAGAAATTAGAATATGAATAAAATTATAAATAACTGCTATTTCTTCCCTCTGGTTTTCAAAATATGATTAAAATTTGTAATATTTGGTGATATTTCCTAGCAAAAATGATTGATGGAATAAATTAGAACTAACAGTGTTAAATTACTTAGATTAAATTAATTAAATAATTAAATGAAAATAGAATCCTTTTTTTAGGAAATAAATTACTACAGTCTTAGAAATTTCAAGAAACTCTTTTATTTAGTTTGAACATGATTGTTTTTACTTTCAAATTTTTGATTACAATTTGTTTTGCAAATTAATGATATATCTTATTATGGGCATTTGTAGTGATTTGACACATTTTTACAATAGATTCTATTAGAATTAGCTATTTTTTACAAAAACTGAATATAATGGTTTTTAATGAGCTGTCAAATTTACTTAATATATTTCATACCTTATTTCAATGGGTAACTTTGTTTCTAAGTGGTTAATATCTTATCATTTGTTCTATAATTTGTAGGTTTAATTCTCACCTTAGTTTTGAATGTTTATTATGACTCAGCACTTGCTTTAAACTATAGGTACTTTTGTAATTAGCTGTAGTATATAAAAAATGGTATTAAATAACCAAATCAAGATTCCAGAATTTACTTTCCTTGAAGTTGCTCTTAAATTAAACTTACTAATTGGTTAATATTCTTTATTATTATAAGAATTTAAAATTTTTACTAAACCAACATTACTATTTAGCTAGTATTACTGATTAGAGAGTTTAGTTTTAATTTTATAAAATGTATATACTTGTAAAGATAATCACATGGAATAAGTTTGGTTGTTAACAGTATTATAAGAATAGCCCTCACTCTTAAGTAGTCTGGTTAGTGGTGGTTGCTATAATGTATACTAAGAGCTGCCCATTCCAAATAGTGATTAAAAGTGTTAAGAATTACTAGTATTTTAGGTTATGTCTTGTGTTATTCTCAACCTTTACAGTTAAGTCAAAGTTAATTCTTTTCTTGCTCTTTCTGTCACAAATAGAACATGTTTCTGTGGCAACAGACAAGCTCAAACTAGCAGAGGAACTCTTGTGATAGACAATACTTCTATTGTATTGTAAAATTTTCTAGCACATTATAAAAAATGAGACTATGCTTATTTTTACTAGTTTGATATACTGATTAAATTGTAATAATTGATTCAGTATTTTGATTAAACAAGTCTACAACTTGGTGCTATTTTAAATTTTTAGATGAAGAATTTGCTTTTTAATTAATCTTCAACTTTATAGTGTTGAAGGTTGAATATTTACTTAAACTTACACAAACTATATTGATTTTGTGGGCAATAAGATAAAGGTTTAAACACATTGCTGTAAAATGAACCTAAAAAGTCTATAAAAAAGTAATTTGTATTGACTAAATACTATTGGCTTTAAAAGAATTAGTGTAGGCAAGATAAAATTGTAAAGGTAATGGTAACAAAATTTTCAATTTTTAAAACTTTTGATATGTATATTAAATATTGAACGATTACACTTAATTTTTTCACTATACAGTTTTACACATTTTATATGCAGAAAAGATTAAATCATCCATTCATGTTATTTTAAGCATATACTACATATATTTTATTTATGAATTTATGCAAACATTTTATATGCAGCAGAGATCGAATAATCCATTCATATTATTAAGCATACACATTATAAACTGGATTTTAAAAATTTGTTCTATTATCTTGCTCAAAGTAAAGCATTAATTGCCCATGAGCTCTTAATTATACTTCTTTAAATATATAAGGATGTTTACATTTATTTCTTTAATAAGAAATTCTTTATTTTTAAAGCCTGTATTTAAGAATGCAGTTTTAATGAAAATAAGTAGTTAAGAAATTTCTTATATAGGCTAATACAAAAGTATCAGACTTTTACTTTCACTTTTGATGTTGCTGTATAACTTAATATAATTCCCAATTAGTTTTATGGCATTGTGTTTTATTAAAGAAATAATATCTAAATTTTTTTCAGTGCCTAAAGTAAACATGTCTGATTCAGAAACTGGAGGTGAAACTAAGCGTGGCCGCCGACCAAAGAAAGCTGCAGAACCACGAAGTGAAAGCAAAGTAATACAAAAAAATTTTTTTTTCAGTTATAAATTATAATTGAGATTAATTTTTTGTAGAATATTTTTATGAAATTTAACACATCTAATAATTTATTTTAAATCATAGGACAGTGGAACTGATGAACCTAAAGCTAAGAGGGGTCGTGGCAGACCTAAAGGAACTGCTAAAAAGCCAAAGAAGGTATGCAATTGAAATCTTACAATATAGTATTCAAATTTTATAGTTGATTCTCATTTTTATTTAAGAGAATAATTTACTGACTATTATTGATTTCCATTAAAAAAATTTTGTATGAGTATTTTTAATTGTTTTTTTTATATTCTCATATAATATATTCTTTGTTTTTGCAGGCTACAAGCAGTAGCTCTTCTGGAGGAGCTAAACGGGGTCGTGGCAGGCCTAAAAAGAGTGTAAGTTTTTAGCTGATAATATTGATTTTTTCCATAATTGTCATGCAGTGCAAAGATTATGCTTAAAATCTTAATTCAGAATATTTCATTTGTCACCTTAGAATATTAAAAATAAAATAAAAAAAGTAAAATGCAATTTTAAAGCATAAGTGTAAAGTATTTGTTATTTGCATATTGTAAATTAATAAAAACTTATCCCTTTCATAAATGCTTGAAATATGCATTGTTTTCCATTGTCCTAATTTTAGGTAGTTAATATTATTTCACTCTTAATTTATGATTTTGTAGGATGCAAAAGATACAAAAAGTTCTTCAGATCATGATGGATCTGGCGATGATAAGGATGACTAAATCTGGCCAAAATATGGTATTTTGAAAGTTTTTGGTATATTTTTATGGTATTTTTAACAGTTTGTTATATTCAATTCCTTATTAATCTGAACTCCAATAATTTACATTTTAAATAGATTTTAATTTTTTATATTTCATGATTTATCTAGAGTAGCAAACTGGTTTTCTTAATATTGATTTACTATATTTCAGGTTTGTGGGAAAATCCACGCTTTTGATCTGAAGCACATCGGCTAGTTCTTACAGTTAATGATTGCAATATGAGTTAACTGTCTTTTGTAATCTACTGGAAAGAGCTGCAGTTTTTCTCACAAACCATTTTAAATGTAACAGTACAAGTCTTATCATTGTTTTTATTTTGTAACATTTTGTATCATCCTTGAATATATGTCTGCTGCAGATTTCATCCTGCATATATCATCTCACACTTAAACTCATTCCTAGTTAAATAAAGAGAAACATGTCATGAAACATAGTTTTTAAAGCCATACTGAGTTTAAGCTTTTCTCACAATTTTAGCAAAATATATGTTTGTCATTGTAGTTATCATGCTTGCAGTTTGTATTTTCGTGTTTCAAATGCATAGACCTTATTCAATTTAATCTGCTTTTGTGAATTGTATTTTAATTTAAATTAACAAGAATCCTTTTAGATTTAAATATTTCAGTTTTTAAGTAAGTAACATCAGTCATTCTGTCTCATCAGACATTATCACTGATGATGAATCATAGTATTAACTCAGTGTTGTGTGCATTTTCTGTTACAAGTAGCCATTGTGTGAAGTGGAAAAACAATTTTGTCAATAAAATGTTTTCTTTAAAACTTTTCAATTTTATTATTGTGTTTTACTGATTTTTCTTAAAAATTTTTTTAATTAATTACATAAAGTTTTTACATTTTAAGTACCACATTTTCCTGTATATAATCCGTGGATTATGTGTTAAAAAAGTTCCAAATTTCATTGTGCATATTATACTTCGCTGCGGATTATCTGATAAAAAAATTTTACCTGAAAAGTTTACATAAAGTTTTGAAAGAAATGTTTGTGTTTCATAAAATAACAGATGGCACTACGACTCGGTTGAATTATTTTAACTGTAATTCACATTGCCCAATTATGTTCCGTTCTTAGCGATATTAAAATTCCAATTCATTAGCATCATTTCGCATTTTATTTTGACCTGAACTTTTTCATTCTGAAAACATTCAAATTCGTATATCCTCATGGTGAAGTAAAAATTAAGTTACTGAGCAAATTTTGAACCGAGAGAGAGAGAGAAAGCTAAAGATAAGATAAATGAAAAAAAATTTCAATAAACGTGTAGTGTAATGTGAGAAACAAAGTGTGCTATGTTCAAAAGAAAAAATGTATTTCATGCGCAGTTTAGAAAATAATCCATTTCTTGCATTTAACTATCAACCAAACAAATATATTTTATTTTTATAATATATCTAACCTCATTTTTAAAGTTATTAAAATCTAAAAATCAATAAGATTTACTATAGAATTTTTTCGTATCTTGATCAATGTTGTGCTTTCATCTTAGTTAATAGCACCTTTCGTTGAGGTGGATTCAAACAGATCTTAATCGCTATAGATATCTTTTTTCTGTAGAATTTATTATGTTTTTAATCATGCACATATAATGAGTATTTTTATTCTTTTTTGAACCAAATTATCTGCAGTATAAATTTTTGACTATTTGTCAGAAAATTGCTGTATATTATGCGACGCTTTTTTTTCTCTTTGTTCGAAAAACCGTTTGTGGATAATACACCATTATGGATTATATACAATAAAATATGGTAACTTGCTTTTACATCTGATATATAAAAAATATTTGAGTTTTCAGTGTTTATAAGTAATTCAATTTATATGTGAATAACGGAATCCCATATTCATCATATATTTAAATGATACCTATTTTCTAACTTAATAATTTTAAAGGTTAAATTCTATAGCCATCTATGTTGATGTTAGTATATAAAGTAAATAAAAGAATGTCAACTATTTTTTATCATAGGAGCTGTATAATTTAAAAAGAATATTGATAAAAAAATTAACAATTTAAAATGCTTATGATTAAATTAATGATTTAAAATGCCTAAATCAGGACAAGGTTAGGTTTTGTTTAGTAATTGAAAAGTCAAGTTACTACACTTGCATTAATTGTTTGGAATGTCTTGTCATTAAATAATTCTCAAAACTACATTATCAAGATATTTAAAATAGTTATGTGGTATTGTAACTAAACAGCTTCTACCATTTGCAAATTTTTCTTTTCTCTTGTCATAAAGGTTAGAATTTCTGTCTGCAAAAAATGCAATAAAAAATATATTTGAAAAAGTTTCAAAACAAGGAAAATCCATGAACTAACTGGAAAATATTTAGTCTTTTCAGCTGATTTCACAATAGTTAATATCTAGTTTGCATTAAAATGATATGAAGGATAAAAAAAATATGTAATTGTTATTTAAAAAGTTGATGCAAGATATATTTTTATTGTAATTGTTTATCTTGTTAGCACCTGCAAGAAGTTTAAACTCAACTTTAAAATCTGATTCTGGTTTCAAAATATTGCAATTATTCATTTCCAAAATGGTTTTTATTGCTCTTACTATTGGTAGAAACTTCTAAAAATAACACTTAATGAGTATTTAAAGTAAAATACTTCATTTCCAAAGCATAAAATAAGATTGAATTTAATATTTGAATCAATTACAATGTTCTAAATTTTAAATATATGTATTGAAAATAGGGAGTATTTGTTTTAATGCCATTTTTTTCTATGAATCCTTAGAAAACATGTCAACATTAAAATCTTGTATTTTTACTCTACATTATGATAGTTAGCATGCTTATGAATTACAATTCTTTTATCGTATAGTTATCAAATTATGTTGAGAAGATCAGGTGTGTTTGTGCTCCGGGGAAACCCCAGAATTCCGGGGATTTTAAACTTCGATACCCGGAAATTCCGGGGATCGTCGTTCAAAAGGAACTAATTCATTGAACTTTTATAATTAGATCATTCAATACTTAATAATTGTAATTTTTCATTCCCCCCTCTCTCGAAACTCCAAAATGTCGGTAGTAAGTCAGTAAAAGTTTCAGGGGATTTTTTGGGTCCCACAAACACCCCTGGAAGATAAAAATTTGAAAGCCACCTTGTACAGTCAGTTGAACTTATCAACAGAAGATATCCAGTTATATTTAGAAGATTTTTTTAATATAGTTTCTACATGAAATTCTTAAAAATTGGAGATAAACATCTTTGATTTTTCATTTTTAAAAATAAGTTTATTACACTACTTTTAGAAGCAGAATCTATTGTGTTGGAAATTATAAGAAATCCCTGATGAATACTTCTTATATTGATTAAAAAAAATATTTGGGAAGTTACACTAACAATCTGCATTTTTATCTTTAATGAAATTTTCAAACATTAATAAGTATGATAAAAGATAAAAAATCATGTTGATGTATATACCCAACTAAAGGTTATTTAAACTAGAGAAAGTTCTTTAGCTAATCATGTAATTGTGTTTTCTAAAATAATGGTTATTATTTCAGTGCTTCATTTAGCAATCTATTGACTCCATAACACAAGCAGTTGATATAATTGTTCCACGGAAACTGCTTTTTTAATAACAATAAAATTCACACCTCTTGCCATTTTACCTTAGTCAACTGCACTTATGACCTTTAATCAAGCTCTTTTTTGATATGATAGTAACAATGTTGATTGCATTTTATATAGGCATGTGCTAGGTATACAATCCTGATTTATTTACATTAAACATTTTTTGCCTTGAAAAATATTTCTAAAACAATTTAATGCCTTTAACTGATAAGTTGGAAAGGTGCATATGTGTATGTATATTTCCATACATATATTCATATTCTATGTGAAAAATGCATAATTTATTTAGAATTTTATTTCCCATTTTGATTATATGAAAACATTTATTAAAATATGTTGCTTTTAAAAGTATTATTATTCCTATCTAAATGTCTGAATTATTTATTTATATAATTTGTTATTGATTCAATGCCCAAAATTTTTTATAAAACTATTTTAAACACATTTTCTTAGCTAAAGGAACCAATTATAATTTGTGAAGGTAGAAATAAATTACATTTCTATCTATCATACATAATTTCAATTTATAAAAAATACACAATTTTTAATAAATTAAAAATTGATATGTATTTTATCTAAGTAAATGTTGGTGCATGCCTGTCAATTGTGCACCTGAGCTTGGTGTTAAAATGGGATAAGGCATTTGTATTATGCCAAACTGGGAAGGTGTGGGTATATAACTCGTGAAACTCCACCCACAATATGCATGCCTGTCAATTGTGCACCTGAGCTTGGCGTTAAAATGGGATAAGGCATTTGTATTATGCCAAACTGGGAAGATGTGGGTATATAACTCGTGAAACTCCACCCACAATATTCTATAAAAATTCCAGGATTAATGTTGCTTTTTATTTGTAAAATAAATGTTGCTGTCTATAACTGCTGTGTGGTCATCTTTTTATTAGTCTGAATTGTGTGTGTGTTGATAGTAGATAATAAATAATGTGCAAATGAAAGAAAAAATAGTAAATTTTTACAAACATTTAGCGATATTTAGTAGAGCAAATTAAAATCCATAAAATTACGTATCAGTTATTTAGTTCTAATTTTTTTTCTTCTATTTAAGCAGATTAATGTTAACAATGAAATTTATGTGCCTTTGAAATTATTTAGTTCTAAGATTTCACAATATTAATTTTATAGTTTTACCTTTTCGAATATTTATAACAAATTAATAAAATTAATAGTATTAACATATTTTTTAAATATAAATTAGTTTATTAAAAATTTCATTTTAATTAATTAAAATCCATTTTAATGTGTTTTCTCATTTATTCATTTAAGGTGTGAAATTAACTTCATAATTTGTAGTAATAAATTGTAATTTTATTAGGAAAATTATGTGTTTTGAGTAGTTAAGTTTAATCCAGAGAAACAGTAAATGTCTTTTATATCATTACTATTCCAATTTCATAATTTTTTATCATTAATACTATAATCGTTTAATGATGGTTTGCTTGTGGCTTAACAGTCATTTCTAGCAGATTTGAGGTAGGATTTGAATTCATGAACATTAGAATCAAAGACTTGAATGCTAACCCATTTAGTTGCCAGCTCAGATATTAAACATGACACAGACTTTTAAAATATTAAGTTTATTTCTGAAAAACTATAAAATGAATGTATACTAACTGATTTGATTTTGAATTAATTTTTTTACATATAATGTAAATTGAAATCTTATATTTCAGTGAGCACTAAAAAATATTTGAAACAAACAATACAAAAAAAGTATATATTTCAGATTTCATAAATCTTCTATTTTTTGCATATACACAAATAAAATTCAGTAGAAAGCATTGCTATGTTCTTGGTTCTTAAATATGACTTTCGCTCTGTGTAAAAGATAGAAAAAACGAAATAATTATGGAATCTCAGGAAGAAAAACCTTAATGAATGTAAATATCTTTCAGATAAACTGATTAAAATCTATCCATTTTTGAGTAATAAATTTTAATATTTATGACGCTTCATAAATGTTTATTTTTCACTTGATAATGTAAATTATGTATATTAAATGATGGTGTATAAATTATTTAAATTGTTCTAATTCATATCATGCTCACTAAAAATGAAGATAGATTTGTATTCATAAAATACTATGTAAAAATTTGTACTTGGGAAGATAAATGTGAAAAATACGGAATAAATTAAAAATAACAAGATAAAATTTTGTTTTAGTTCATTAAATCTAAAGACAAGAAACAGAAGACAGAAAAACATATGAATCTTGCATAATGCATCTCAAATATTAAAAATTAGAAAAATTTTTGTTAAGCGAAAAATAAATTGATTGAGATATAATTAGAAAAACAATGTAGCAAATAAATTGCCATACATATTGAAAGCAGAAAAGCATTAAAGTCAAAGGAAATAAAATGTAAATTATATAAATGAAATAAATACTATTTAAACAAAATCAAATAATTTAAATACATGAGAAAACAGTTTTGTATTGACTAGTACATTAATAGAATACAAATTTAATTATTAATAAAAGTTTAATGAATAAATGTAAACATAGTTAAATGTTTTTTAATCTTTTTTACCCAAGTTTATTCTCACAGGATATTTTTTTCTTTAATTTATTAGTTTGTATATAAAATTTATACAACTTTTTAACTTTATATTAACAAGCTTTGAGAAAGTTTATAAATTTCTTGTCAAATGACTTATTTGGGATTTTGAAAGAGTCAGTTATCTGCTTTCTATTACTTAAAATTTATTTATCTAATTACAATGAATAATTATTTTTCATTACTTTAATTTTTTAAATGAAAAATATAGTACTGAAGATATAAAAATTCAATATAGCATATTTAAACTGAGTAAATTTTAGATTAAATGCAAAATCAATTTGCTTTTAATCTAAAAATATATTTAATTAAAAGTTTGAAGCAATCGTTTATAAATACTGATTAGTAAAGAAATGTATGCTACCATTAATACGTAAACCTTAAACAATTTTTCATTTATTCATAATTAGATAAACATGAGCATTTGTTACAAATTATGAGGAATAAAAACATTCCAATGGCACTCAATTATTTGTCATAAACACAAAAATAGTATTTTTCAATAATAACAAAAAATATCTATTGTAGATGAAATTCAAATACAATTTATGGAAACAATTTAGTAAACATAATATTTAAAAACTAGTTATAAGTAAATAAGTACATTGTGAATATTTTTATAAATTTTAAAATATTATATAAAAGCTATCATATAATAAAATATGGTAAAATAAAAAGTCATATTTCCATTTTCAAAGCAATTTTTTTAAACAAAATACAACTACATTTAGAAATTCAAGCTGAAAGTGTCTCAATGGTATCTAGTGGCAAAAGTAATCGTAGCTTTAAGTTATGTTACTGTACTGGATAACATTGGAGGCATGTCTTACACAAAAATTCTTCATATTTTTTTTATGCAAGATAATATACATTAAATCTCAAGAAAAATGCATTGAGTATAAACATGGTTTAAAATCCATGGCTTTTTAAATCAAGTTCATATTCAATGTATTTGAAGAAGCAAGTAAATGATATATAAACATAGTAATAATAAGTAAGTTGTATAGTTAACTTAATTAAATTGCCTTTTAGTGAGAAAGTAATGATAAAAATATATTGTATATAATTTTCTATTAAAATTATAGATAGTTATATATTAAAATAATGTGAAAACAAGTCTTTTTATTTGAGATATTCAGCTAAACATTTTTTATGCAATAGTAAAATAAAATTATACAAATTTTACTAAAATATTTATTGCATCACAATATGTCTAGACTGGCTAAGACTTCTCATACAAAAGATAAAAGCAAAAATTTTAATTAACTTAATTTTTAAAAGCTTTACCTTTTTTAATGTCTAAAACGATTTTTTTATTGTTTCTAATGTGACTTTTAATCTCAATAGGTTTTATATTCTAAACATCAAAAAATTTCAGACTTCAATTCTGTAAATGCATGTAAAATAAAAAATATTTCTTTAAAAAAATAAATAATAAAATTAAGCTGCAATGTGAAGAATTATTAAATCAAATGTAATAGAATTTTTTAATTACATTTGAATCACGATTTTTTATTGAGACAAAATTCATCAATAAAAATATCCTTATATTAAATTGAAAACACATCACATTTATTTTTACATTAATATACAGAAATAAATACTAAAAACATTATCTCAACAATAAAAATGTTGAACAACTAAGTGTAACTAATTATTTAAGTAATTTCTCAAAGTTTGAGAAAAAAATATCTCACTTGTCACAAATGTTCAATAAAAAAAATTTACTTTTGAATAGCACCAATTACAAAAATTCCTATTATTTTGAAAAATGATTAAACATAAAATAAATTTAATATAATCAGGATATAACTCTTAATAAAATACATTGTATTCCATAAGAAAAAGTAAAAATAATAAATTACACTGGATGTTTATTAATATATATTCAATTTTAAATGTAATTCTTTTAACATTTGTGAAAATATAAAAGAAATAATTTTTACACTTTTCATCTAAAATAATATTAAAATTCATTAATCTAAGGATAAATTTTTAAATAACTGATAGTCTATTTTCCCATTTATTTTATTTCATTAATATTAAATTTTCATGCAAAATTCTTTTCAGATGGTTAAAGTGCACTCCATAAAAATATGCAGAAAACGTAAGTTTACTTATATTTATATTTGAAATAATATTCCTAGTTGTAATATTTTTCATTTCTGAAATTATTAACTTATTTATAGCCTTATGCTTGTTATCATTGATTAGAAATATGTTTAAAATAGATAAGAGGAAAAGTGTTTAAGTGTCCAGCAAACCTAATTTTGTTAATAATGAAAAGATTCAAGGTAGTATACCAAAATTTATAAACAAATTTAGCTCAGCAATTGGTATAAAATTTTCTGTAGATCTCAATGTTTTAAGTAATAATATTTTACAGAACAGATACTTAAAATATAATCCGAAGAGTTATGCAGATTAAACTTTAAATTCTGAAAATGATTTAGAGTTAATTTTAAAGAAATATAGCAACCAGGAAAAATTGTAAGATTATTAATAGTCGAAACTGCAGTTTCAGTTTTTAATGCCATCACTTATCAAAAACTAATATAAATAGAAATAATAATTATTAACATTCAAGCTGGAATGAAATGTAGTATGAATGGTAAGAAGTAATAATAAATAAAAATACTTTATATTTTTTTGTGAAGCTGAACTTGGATGGTAAATAGATTATTTATAAAAAATTCTGTTGAGAGTTTATATTTTTATTACTTAGATTATTATACATTTGTAATGTTAAAGTGATACTGATGAAAGAAATTTGGAAAATATATGGGCCTAATAAAAAATCTAAAAGAATATCAGAAATTATAGAAATTAATATAAATAAAGAATTTACATAACTTTTATAACTGTACTCAAAGTACTAACAGAATATAATAAATAAATAAATACAATACATTTAAAATCAAAGTAAACTATTATTTGAGCTATTTTTTTTTTCCTTTAAAAAAGTAAATAAAATAAGTATACTTCCTTTTTTTAAAGTTGCATTACAGATTATTAATTAGATAGTTAACATCTAATAATATAAATTATACTATTTATAAATTAAAATAAACTAATTAACAATACATATAATAATATAGTAAAGAACATTCATTTATCAAAATTTTAATTATATTAATTAAAATTTTGAGTCAAATTTTTATTCTTAAGAAACATCACAGAATATTTGACTGAATACAGTTCTAAAAATATCAATTATATTTTTTCAATGATGTATATAAAATAAATAAACTAAATGTTAAATATATTTAAATATAATCGCATACTAAAAATCATCTCATTTATAAAATATATACAAAGCGATGAAAACAAACAAACATTTATTTGTTCCAAAGTATTTATGTAAATAAATATATTTATATATTTACAAAAAAAAAAAAAAAAAAAAAAAAAAAGTAAATTAGATATGGAGAAAAAACTGCAGGTAAAAGGAAGTATTAAATTGTATTTTTATATAAATATATAAAGTAAAATGATTTTTTTTTTGAATATTTATTTACAAAATTGTGTGTGCTAACAAAATTAGTATCATAAAAATATCTCTCCACATGAGCAATAAATAAATATGAAAAACAAATTTTAATGAAAGTATTTATCTCTTTTATAATTCATCTCATTATATATAAATAAAATAAAAATGTTTCTTTTAATTGGTAAAGGATCGCTATAGATTTTAATAAAAAAGGTAAATTCATAACTTTTATGTTATTGTTAAACAAAATTATTCGATAAAATGTATTTACATTCCCTTGTTTCTTTTATAATGCAAAAATTAAATCTTATCAGACGCTAAAAACAGAATGGCTCAAAATCAAATTTTAGCTACAATAAACTATTAAATGAAAGTAATATTATGGAATGTATCTTTAAAATTCTACTTACAGGTGGGTAAAATGATCATTAACATTTTAAGTAGGAAATAAAAAATATGTACCTAAAAGTAAATACATTAAATGCTGAATTTCTATACGATTATACATACAAATATACAAAAGTTACAAGTAAATGAAACATTGGCACAAGCACTTCAATATAAGCTTGCAGCTACTTGAAAACATGATTTAGATAAAGAAAATCACATTATATTGAAATAGTGGAGATATTTCTTTTACAAATTGCTGCGGAATGATAACTGAGGCTGTTCTGATGGCCTTGAATTCTAAATTAAAAGAAATTTTTTTCATTTTTTTGTTAATTGAACAAATAATAAAGAATATGTGCATAATATATTAATAAAAAAACATGTTTTAATGTAAACAATGCAATAAATTCAAAATTAAGTAATAAATGCAATAAAGTAATATAAATGACAAATTTAAAAGTAAATTATGTTAATATTTTATTTATAAAAAAAATAAATAAAAAATATAAAAAAATAAATAAAAAATAAAAACCACCATTGAAAGTATGCTCAACTTATGGTATTCCAAAAATGTTCAAGAATAATAATTCATCATAAAGATTATTGATAGTGCAGCAGGGTTATTTTGTTTCACTTCTTGAATGAGAAATAGGAAAACTATACATACAATTTGTTGACAAACATAGGAATATTCAAGATGTTTTATGGATATAAAAGAAAAAATAAACTGCAGCAAATAAATAAATGCATTCTCATTTACATCTCAATCAAGCGATTGGATTTCATTGATTATCTAATTATGCAATGAAATATCATTTGGTATGACACTCATTTATAGTGAAATTTCATTTTTAATCAAATCTCTGTATCATGCATTGTATTAAAAGTTGCAACATAAAATGTTTTACACCAAAAATTAACTTAAGTTTTCCTATTTTTCATAATCACAATTTATAGAAATATATTCTGAGTAATCAATTTTATCAAAAAATATTTTTTAATTTTAATGCAATGCAATACCACACATAATATTGTGGTGATAGAGAGAAAAATATAGTTGTAGTCCTATTAAATAAAAATTTAGACCTTTGAAAGTAATTGCAAGCAAATATTTCTGTCAATGATTTTCTTTGCTGGCATTCATTAGGCATAAATAAGTTAACACTATTGTTATATTTCGTTTTATTATTTGTGTTGTGTTTCAATTAAGTTTCACACTCACTATGCTTAGGAGTAAAGTATAATTTACAAATAATTAATTCTATGCTTTCTTTTTCCCATAATGTGGAAAAACATGGGAAAATAAGTTCTTTTATTAAATGACTAAAGAAAAATACACTATTTATTTAACTATTTTATTCATTAAATTTTAAAAAAATTAAAAATTTCTTGTGAAAAATCATTACAAAAAAATGTGTCAATTTTTTTTTTTTTTTTTTTTTTTTTTTAAAAAAAAAAACAATTTTTAGGAAAGTTTATAGTAATAATGAGTTAGCAGAAGTTTTGAGGGACAAATTTTAAGACATATTTAAAATTTTCTTTCATTATTATTAATCAAAAATTTAAATTATTATAAATTTTATGATTATTTATTAATTCATTTCTTTTATACATGAAAAATAAAATTTAATGTGAATTAACTTACAAATTTTATCACAAAACACAATTGCTTTTTAAAGAGATGAATTCTATACAGTGAAAGTGAAGTACACAATTTTGCTGATTTCTATTATAAAAAATCAGTCACCAAAATTATTCTGCTGATTGAATTTACATTAAACATTAAGACTACAGGCCATTTACAGATTTCATGTAGTCCTCAACAAATTTTAATGAAGACACCTAGCCTTTTTTAGAGCATAGATTTTCAATTATCAATAAACACATTTATTTTGAATCCTCTATAAGCTTGAAACTCTCTAACAATTTGGGTAACTGTTCCAGGTTATTAGCAGCTATGATCAGTTGTAGTATATTTTATTTGAGTTATAGACCAAAGAAATCTTTTATATTAAAACTATTATCTAAAAAAAGAATACTTTATCATTAAATGTTACTGGCAACAAGTGTTATTTAATAACTTAAAAAAATCTATAACATTTTGAACAAAGATGAAATAGCTGCAAAAAGAGTTATAAAAGTACAGCTTTTTAAAAAAGGAGGATTTATTACATTTCAATCAAATACTTTGCCACTTAATTAGAGTGATGATTTGGGAATAAAAAAAAGCAAGATTCATATCAACTTTGTATAAATTGAACTATTGAGTTGTCTTAAGAGTTTTTTCTTTCACGTTTATTTATTATATTTAAATTTCCTTCCTTCCTTAAACTTCAAGTTAAACAATTTGCTATAAAATCATAACATATCCAGAATAATTGCATTGCAGGGTTAATATTGTAAGCTCTTCAATTTAAGATATTTTAGGATATACTTATAGAGTTTCTTCTAAAACAAAACTTTTTTATTTTTGATGTATTAGAGAACTAGGGTGTTTATATTAAAAGAAAATCTGAATATATTAGTAAATCAAAAACCAAACTCATGATACATTTAATTTGAATTTGCACTTCAGTTTAACTAGGAATTTATAATAGCAGCATGTTGCTCTATCTTGGAGTTTAAACTAAACTAGTGACATAATAGCCCATACCTAGGCTAAAGCCTACAGTGCCCATAATTGCCAGGTATATGTGTGTGTGTGTTCCGGTTAAATCATGCAAACTCTACAACTATGTAAATAATTTAAATTAATGTTTTATCATTTAAGATTTCTTTCCACTTGATAAGTAAAATTAATACTCTTTCAGAAGAAATTCACATTTCAAATAGAAAGCAATTATTAAATACAACACTAAACAAGTGATACTTTATGCTAACCTTTGTTCTTTGTTGATGATCTGTACCTTCCTCAAGAAGTTCTGCTTCCCAATCTTCTCCTTCTTCTGCTGGATCAAAGCTATAAAGAGGCATTAAATGATGCCTCAATTTATCAAGTCTGTAATGAATAATTTTTTTTATAAGATATATTATCAAAAAAATTCTACATAAATAGATAGTAACAAATTTATTTTGTCACAATGATTTAATTTTATTTCTAATTCTCTAATATATTTTTGATAATTCATCAATATTGCAATCACACATTTGAATTAAGTCATGAAATTTACCCAAATATAATTTTCCAAGCAAATCCTGTGGGATCTCTGTACAAAAGCTTAATTATTCGTTACGATTTACTAATTCATGTATTCATTAACACATGCACCATGATTAATAAATTAATATTTTTAAATACAACTGTATGATTATTTATGCGGTAGACAAACTTTTTGAACACTCATGTTTTTAAAAACTAGTGACTAATCCCTACCCTGACACCATGGACACAATGATAACTTTAACTAACATTTAGAAACTAAAATTTAGAAGAAAAAAAAATGTGAATGTTTGATTTGACAAAAAATTTCTTTTCTGCTTTTTTTTACATTTTATATTTATTAGTTACTTATTTGATTCTTTTTCATATAAGAACAGTGAACTTGATTCCATTTTGAACCTTGAAGGGACATGTTACAAGCATTCCAGACATAGTGGGAACAATGCTCGAAGACATATGGATGTTAGACATTTGAAAGGAAAGAACTATGGTGCTAGATTCAACTTGTGTGTTCCCTGCACATAAGGATACAGAAAAAAAGGAAAAAATTTTTTCTCCTACCAGTATGTTAGAAGATAGAAAGGGGAAACACTCTTTAAAAGTTTATGCTCTCTTGTTTGATAGTTGATTTTGTTTAATTTGAATAGCTCAATTTATAGTTTCATTTGTCAAGAAAGAGATTGAACTGATTCTGTTGAAGATTTGTAGTAGTTGAAGAAACAAATGTGTTTATAAGTTGAAATAAAAAAGAAAATCCTAAAAGAAGATAAAAATATTAGAGAAAAAGTAGTGTTTGAACAAATTCTAAGATATTAAATTTTGATATCAAAACACACCACAAAAAACAAAATGAAAATAAATTTATGAACTTTCAAAATAAATTTTACTAAAGAAATTAAAAAAATTCACTGCAAACTAATATTAAAAAACTTAGCTTTCAAAAAAATTTCAAAATATAAGCATTAAATCATCCATTTAATAGTTTAAACTGAAAATAAAAACACATGACTAATCAAATGCATCAAAGGTTAATACCACAAAAAACAAAACTTGCACATGTACACTATCATATTATGTCATACAAACAAATTCTGATGAAGTAAGACTGGCGCATTTATTGCCTGCACTAGACGGTGGTCTTCAACCATATTTTTATCCATTTCCTTTAGAATCTTCTTTTTACTTTAACTGGTAAAAATATTTGTTTCTTCAACTGCAACAAATCCTTAATGAAACAAGCTTACCCTTGCAACACACGGAACTTCATACATTGAGTTAAGTTGAAACTAACTACATAACAGCAGAGCTCAAAGTTTTAACAAGCTTTTCATCTTTCTATGTTCTTAAATACTAGGAGGAGAGGAGTCATATTTGGCAACTCAGTTTTCTCATCTAATGGGTGATATTCATGCATATGTATCTTTGACTTATGTTCCCAAAATATCTGGACTACCAACACATGTCACTTTATTGTTAAAGAATATTGAATCATAAAAAATAAAAGAGATTGAAAATGGAAAAAATCTACTTATCAAAAACTTAAGTTCGCAAAATAGATTTTTCAAAATTTTAATTAATAAATTGGCGTTGCAATTACCACTGTATTCATGGTATCAGTGTATGGATTAGTCATTAGTTCATAAAAACATGAGTGTTCATGAAATATTGCTTCACTAAAATGAGTGTCTATTCTATGTAACTTCATGATTTAAAAATATGCTTCACTAAAAGAAAAAAAATTGACTTAAGATTATTGAGAAAACCAAGCATAAAAAATTAAAAATTTGGGGAAAAAAAAACATTAAAAAATCAAAATTTTTAATAACTATACTAGACTTGAACAAACTAAAGATTTATGTTATAATAGACTTGAACAAACTAAAGATTTATATTAATAATAGACTTGAACAAACTAAAGATTTATGTTAATAATAGACTTGAACAAACTAAAGATTTATGTTAATAAATAGAATTAAAATAAAAAGTCCTCATGAAGAATAAAAAGTAGTGAAAATGGGTACTATTGCATTATACCCTCACTTATGATCCTAAACAAATAGCATGTTTTTTTACAAAGAAGAGAAAATACCATAATGTAGATATGATGATTTTATAAGCTCAAACTTTTATTCTAAATCTAATATATAACAATTGAATTTTTTTGTGCAAAAATTGACTAAAAAGGGATAAACAATGGTAAACAAGATAAATAAAGCTAAAGCTAGTTGGTGCAAAAGCTACTGAGGGCTAGTTTAGTTATGTTTTAAAAGATTGCTTTTAAAACTAAATTAAACTGGCTCTCAGTACTCAGGTTGCCTTATAATGGTGCGAAAGTCTTGAAAGAGAATAATTTATCTAGGATATTATTATTATTATTTTAATTGCATTCTTAAGTTTAGAAAATGAGCTTTAATTTTACAGGCATGTGATTTAGAATTTTATTTATACTTTCTGGAATAAAAGGGAAAAATAAGAAAAAGAACATTTATAAAATACAACCATTATTTTTCATGAATTTTGTTATTTAAAAATATTTTTTCATCTTTCATTTTTACATTAATTTATTTACTCCTTTTTTACATCAGTTTGTTATTATTATAGTTGTACCAAAAATATGGAAGATCAATCAAATGCTTCCTTTAATTTCCATATCATAGCTTAAAATCCCTTTTAATCTTTTGCATCAAAAGACTTATATTTTAATCAATGAAAACTATAAAAATGATTGAACTTTTCATTCATAAGCTAAAATAAAAAAGTTTAAATATAAAATTTAAATATTTAATTTTGTTAGTTAAAAAGAGCATTATGGTCACAAATTATCAAAGTCAAAAAGCAGCCAAATACTGCAAACTTTTTATTTATTTTCAATGAAAAAAAAAACTATTACATTATATGTAAACAATCAAAAATCAATATGAAACAGTTTCAGACAGAACGCAGAAACATTAGCGTTTAAATAAGTTTTCTTTATAAATGATAGTTATTTAGTTTTAAAAATGTAAATATAAAATATATGTATTATTTTTTAGTAGATTCTAAGCACATAAGTCCTTTTAAACAATACACAATGCATGCAAATGGAATATATTTACGACAGTTATTTATAAATTTTTTATATTTGTTACAGCGATTATTGTACAGAGGTATAATGGAAAAGTAACTAAAAATCTTATTCTTGCTTATTCACATACACACAGATTATAAGATTTGTATGATTAAATATCTATTTTCGAGCAAATCTACTTTTTAAAAATAATTACTATTTGTATCACATCTTAGTGAAAATAATTGTGATGAACATGTATTCAATTAAAAGAACAGATATACACAATTATATTTTTAAAACTTTTTTTTCCAAATTTAATACAGCTTCGGCCTTGAAAAGTTTAATGAGATTCATATCTATTCTAAATAAGTATTTCTTAAATAGACGATTTTTTTCATCACTATGGTATGATTGACATTTTTGATATACATTCAGTTCATGAATAAATGTTCTTTAAAATTAAGAGGTGATGTAAATTAAAAAATGACAAGTGTTTCAAATGTAATGAGAAAATGAAGGTGGCATTAAGGAAATAATATTTATTAATTAAAATTTGAGTTTTCATTAAAATGCTTTTTATATTTAAGTTATAAATTAAGCTTCATTATTGAATTCAATGCAGTACTAAATTGCACTACAGTGAAGTTTTTTTAAAGTGTCAGGTTAATTAAAATTCAAGTATTCATAAAAATGCATTCTACTATGCTACAGATTTAGCTTTATTGTCCTGTTGTCACCCATTAAAGACTGCATGATATTCTGCTTATAAATGTTTTTGCTTATGAAATCATTGGGAAATTAGTTTCTAGTTATTAAAATTTTTATAATTCTAATTAATTAATAAATATATAAAATTAATAATAATAATTTATAATTCTTCTTATAATTTTTAAATTTTTAATTTTTATAATTAATTTCTAAAATTCTTATAATTTTTAAAGACAACAGGACTCTTTTAAAATTCAAATATCAAAATTTTTAATATTTCATTATGATTATAATAACTTACTTCATTATGATTATAATTACTTACTACAAGTAATTATAATCATAATGAAGTAAGTTATTATAATCATAATGAAATATTAAAAATTTTGATATTTGAATTTTAAAAGAGTGCATAATTGCAAAGTTAAAATCCGAGCACAATCAGTATTGAGAAAGTAGACATTGCATGTAGTGATATAATTCAGTTTGGCAAGATAATTGTGGAGCACTTTATCAGAAAAATTGGTAATTGTGTGAAACCTGCACAGTTATCCAGTATTTTATCAAAAACAAATTACTAATCAAACCTTCAAGAACTAATAGCACAAAAAAAATTTTTTTTACAAATACACAATCATGTTATGGTATAAAACACAAGTTACATCATTTAAACACAAGAAAATATTCTAATGAAATAAATCAGTTTGGAGCATTTTATCATTCACACTAACAAAGGAATTTACAGAAATATTAGATAATGATGACATTGATAGGATTTGAGAGGAAACAAAGTAAATTCTTTTTAATAATTACAAATGAATAGAGGTAAAAAAATTTTGATTGAATAATTTAGAAATAACATTGAGTTAATAATTATTATTTACTCATATGATGAGATTGAACCCACAGAAGAAAAATTTTTAAGAACTGTTAATTGTAAAGTTAATTATTTGAAGCAATCAATTGACATGAATGTGAGTAAAAGCACTTCAGAATCACGTGAGAACATTGCTCAAATGTACAATCAACAAACATATTTTTAATTTTATTTAACACTTAAATAATTTAAAAATAAATAATTTGATAAATATTTCATCAAAATATAAAAAAATAAATTGTGAAGAGAATAAAACATTTATAGTATAATAATTTTTTTGCAAGATACACATATTTATTAAAAATATTACGCAAGATAAAAGGTAATTTATTTTACCAAATAATTACAACTTTTTAGTAATTACATTTTACCAAGAAATTGGTTAAATGATTTTTTATTAGCTAAATCAAATTTATGTTTAAATAATATTTATAATTAATTAAGATTGTTTCCATTAAAAAAGTAATATTGCTCATATTAATTTTCTGGTCTATGATAAATTTAGACTCTTCAAATGTTTGTACTTTTCATTAAAGATATGTCTCTTGTTTTCTGGCATCACATTGGCTCTATTTAAATTTTTTTTATATATATTTTAGCAACAAAATATCAAATAAAACAAAAAGTTATATTAAAATGTACATATTATCGATATTTTTCATAAAGAATGTTAAATAAACAGAAATGAAGAAAGAAGTTAATTGCATTTAAAATAAGAGGGTACAATAAATTATAAAATTAATAGATATTAAATATAAGTTAAAAATATGAATATTATTTTACACAAAATAAAACATGCTTCTTTTTTGTATGTAAGCAACATTATGTGAATTCTATTAGACAAAAATTACAAACAGTGCCACTTTGACATAAATAATGACTATTAAGATACTTATCATATTTGGTAAAGGCATGAGTTCAACAAAAAACAAAAAAATACTTTAGAAATCAAAAAATTACAAATTGAATATACTTTAAAATATTTATAGACAAAATTTATTGCACATCAAATGAAATATCTTAAAAAATTATAGGAATGAGAAAGAAATAATCACCTTTTTTTCCTTATGATGAATGCAATGAGTCCTACAATTATGATGGCTGTAACAATAATAGTCAAAGGCAGAATTACAAAATCTAACAAGAATGAGTTTACAACCACTTTATTCTCATCATTCAAAGTACTGTTTGTCATTGAAACATTAAAATCATCTTGTGATACAGAAGTAAAATCAGATACATTGAATGAACTCTTTTCAGAAACCATCAGAAGTGAGATATTCCTAAAATGTATGAGAATGCATTTAAATACAAAAATTTTAATTATATTTAATTAAAATATGTATTTATATTATGGATTTTCAGCAAGATATTTAATCAGAAAAATAAAATGCAAATGGGAAAAGGAACAAAAACCAAAAAAGAATTATGTGGTAAAAAACCTTCTTTAAAAAAAAAAAAAAA
The DNA here is from genome assembly GCA_030067965.1 of Latrodectus elegans. Lineage (NCBI taxonomy): Eukaryota > Metazoa > Arthropoda > Arachnida > Araneae > Theridiidae > Latrodectus > Latrodectus elegans. The sequence goes on along the minus strand of CM057815.1, from coordinate 53,589,267 downwards.
AAAAAAAAAAAAATCCCAGTATATGAATCCATTTAAAATAAGAATTATGATTGCATTTGAAAGATGATCATTACCACACAAAATAAAAAGTTCAATTAATCAAAAAATATTTTCTTAAATTCTTGAAAAAGTATATCATATAAATGAGATTCCATGCCCAAGTACATAAAAATACCTAACACTTTTAACTAAGAATTAGATGTTTCTTTAATATTATTTTTTCCTTTAACACAAAGTTCATATACTCTTAAATAATACTACAATTTGTAGTAATAATATTTTCGAATGTCAGAAAATGATGGAATATTAAAAACTTTTAATTCTACAAATAATAGAACCTGATATATTATTTATCTCAATAGCTCCTCAAAATATAACTTTTCTGAATTATATATAATGAAAAATAAAAATAATCGCAAACTTACAAATTTAATATACAATGAATTCTAATATTAATCACAGAAGCACATATCAGCTGACATGTTTGTTTACAGTTTCGTTTTCCATATGTGATGCCAACACAAAACTATTTAATTAAGTGTAATAAATATTGCAGACAAAATGGCTTACAGACCATAAATATTTCTTTGTGGAGTCCTTGGAATAAATGCAGTAATGATTCCTCACAGAAATATTTTCTTTGTTTAAAAGTTAAGCCGTAGTTTAAGTTTAATAATGATTATTTATAAATATTCTTGATTAACAGTAATGCAAATGTGTATACATTTCAACTCGTTGTAGGTCAAAATTATTTCAAAACAAAAACATGGCTTTACTTGGTTGTAGATGCATGAATTCTATTTTTAAGTTAAATTTTGCTAGATTTGTTCGTAATCAGGTAGCTCTTATATCCACTTCTAAAGGTAATAAAGATAATGAATTAGTATACCCTCAGGATTTATTTCCCAAGAAACCACCACCTCCACCAAAAACTGTGGAAGATTTCGCTGAAACAAAAAATGTTAAGGTAGTTATAAACATTTATAGGAATTATTGTTTTAATTATTATTGGAAAAACAATGTTTATTTTATAAATATTCAAATTTATGCCTTAATATTTATTTGAAGAATATTTACTATTTTGACATATTGAAGGTCAATATAACATAAAACAACTAATCCGCAGAGAGTAGAGATCTGTACAGTAGGTATAATGCGCCAAGCGGGCGATAAAGTGCGACACATTTCACGAAATCATATAAGGATACTGAACTTATACCGCCTAAATTTATTTCATAAAAATATTTAAGTGCTACCATAAAAAATAAGTGATTGCTGTAGATATTTAATTTTTTATTATTTATTGCAGTTCACATCTAACACATAATTATTTTGAGTCAATTATTGGGTTACAATTTGATTATTAGTGCTTGTAATTATGTTTTGGTGCTTATAACATCACTTCAGCCAGTTTTGCATCAAGCCGAATTATTAGCGTGGGAAACATGCCAACATGTAATAACAAAAGAAATAAATAACAAGGAAAGGTTCTTATTCATGTAGCTTATTTGAAAATAATTATTAATTGTTAAATTGACTTTAGTGATGCTAATCTGTAAGTACTTATATTTTTCAGATAATTGTCATGCTGCAATGCTAATTTACATGTTACAGCGATTTTTACTTGAATTATCTTATAAGATATAAATACATGAATAAACTTGCATATTATAATAATATTTTCATATGCAACTCACCCCCTAAAATGCATCCTACTTTCATAATAAGTAGATTATTGTTAGGAATTGGGTTATTTCTTTTGTGCAGAAATATTTTTTGTATGAAATATCTCTTAAATCACAATATTTCTTAAACTTTAGTTGGTTGGGGTGCTTATTCTATTTATATATTTGCAATCTGATGACCAATTAATGTAGTTGAGATATGGGTCCTCGTAATTTGTACAATGACTAAGCAAACCTGTAAGACTTTGCCTTCTGTCCTCAAAATATTATTCCACTAGGAAATTGCAACTGTTTTTGAGTCTAATGAAATCTGCTATTTTTTCTGTAAAAAAGATATTTTTTATCATCAAGGTATCATAGTTTCCGTAATATAATTCTGTTGTGTAAATCACTTAAAAGAGTTTTTTCTTTGTTTAAAAAATATATTTAGTATGAAAATTTTGTTAAACATGTAGTAGATCTATATCATGCATTGAAAGTTTCTAAACAAAATTATTTTACAAGACTGCAAGTATTTATAAATAGTATATTTTGGAGTCGCTAGCAAAAGACAGTGTATAAAAATTATATTCACATTAATGTAAATCTCAGTTTGTATTTTATTTGTATTCTGAATGTAGAATATCAATATTAAAATGAAAATGTTAGAGGAAGCAATGATTATAAAAATAAAACTGAACTATTAACATTCTAGTAAAATTTTTAATAAATTATAAAATTTATGGAAAAAAATATGATTTGCTTTTTGCATATTTTTTAATTCTTATTTTATGTTTTAACAAAAAAATTAAACAAGTGACTTTTAAAAGTAATTTTAAACTGTAAACAATTACCTAAAAATGTATACACAATAAATCTTGTAATTGCTAGTACTAATTTCTAAACTGTTTTTTTAAATCATACATTAGGCATGCTAATGTTAATCAGCACTATTAAAGAATTACTTTTAAATTGATTAGAGCTAATTTGATTAAACAGTCATCATTTTGTTTCCATCCAGGTTTAAGGGTATTATTTATACAAGAGATGTAGTAATTTATATGAATGTATTATGTATGCTTTAAATATTATTCCTAGTAATTTCTCTAACTTTAATCTTTATTATAAATAATACTTCTTATTTAATTTCTCATAATTTTATTCATAAAATTAGCTATTATAGAAATTGTGTATAATTTTTTAATTGCATTTATTCAATTTATTTTACATTGCTTGTCTATAGGCTTTTCAGGAATTTTTTTGTGGTTTATTAAAAATGTGTAATTTAATTTAAAATATATGATGAAAGTTTCAACTATTATAAATAAAATAGTCATTTTTTATTATCTTTTATCACACACACAAGTGTATTCAAAGAGAAAGTAAAACATTTAAAGAAGGAAATCTACAGAAAATAGAATGTATCTTTGAAATAACAGATTGTTAAGCAACATATCAGAAAGCTATTCATAAGACTATATAATTATATTGATATTTATTTCTTATATTGAACTTTAATAAGTCCAGTATAAGAAATAAATATCAATATAAGGATATATTGAAATTTAACTTGTCTTCAAAGTGTATAAATTAATATGCTTTAATTTTTTATATTTTTCTAATTAACTATTAATTTTTTGTTACCTTCAATAGTTGCTTTTTATCACCTGTGCATGTAAAATTAAAAAAATATATTCTGTTTACTATAAACTTGTTTTAAATATATATTTTTACTGAATTATTACAAAATATGTGTTAAAATATATTTTTAGTGTATGAAACAAAAGAAAAAGTTTTAACAATTCTAAGTAAATGCTGATTTTTTAAAAGTGGTTCAATGTTTTTTTGGAGAAATATTCAGTACTTAATAGATGAAAAATATTTTTATGTGAAATTATTTATTTATTAGAGTTGGATGTCATATGGTTATAATGAGGAAAATTATGAGGAAGACCGCCACGAGCACAAAGTCATAACTTTTACTCTGCTTACTGTTTTGGTGTGTGGAGCCACATTTGTATTTGCATATTTGCCTGAAATAAGGTTATCTTTTTACTTTAATGTTTTTTCTTCCTATAATTATATGTCGATTTCTAATACTCCAACTTTTTAATTTTTATATATTAAATTAATGTTTCTAAAATAATTATTTCTTAAATAATTATCTAATTTATAGTTTTATAATTAATATTTTAATTCATTTCAAAGAAAAATGTTTTTCTTTTAATTTTTAAATATATTTTCATTTGAAAAAATTCGTAATGGGTTATTTTTAATAATAGTAAATTTTTAAATAATCTTGTTATATTTTTAAACAATAAGATTTTTATGTAACATTTGATGTTTTGTTATATAACATTATATTTTTATGTAAAATAAATGTTAAATTACTATTATTAAAAAAAAACTAAAATTTAAAAATTAAAAGACTAACATTTTTTTTAATGATTAAATTAAATGCCTTGTTTAAATATTATTAGTTGATAAAATTGTATAACTTATGTATTCAGAATATTTAATGTTCAGTGATTCTCTACCTTTTTCTTTTAACTATTTCAAAATTTGGTGGCACTCAAAGAAAAAGCTTAAAAGTTGTTTACTTATCTATAAGGCACTATATAAAATAGTTTATGATAATTATTTGAATATGCAATGAAAAAATATGTATTACATGAACAACATGGCATTAATGAAAATATAATAATTTTTTCTATATACATTCCTAATATTTTGCAGCACAGTGGTTGAGAATCACTGGTGTAAACTATATTTATGTGTAAAAATTATATATTTGTGTGTAAAATGTGTATACTTCACATTCCTTTCTTTTAACTGTGAAAATTTTAATTGTAATCATTTATATATGACATTTTAATGTAACATTATAATTTAAAAAAATATTTTTTTTATGCAGGGACCATGATTGGGCCATGAGGGAAGCTTATTTAGAATTGCACAGAAGAGAAAAACTTGGTTTACCATTGATAGATAAAAATTTAATTGATCCTTCAAAAATAGAATTGCCTTCTGATGAAGAATTAGGTGATACTGAAATTATAATTTAAGAATGAAATTGTAATTCTTGGTGATTATGGATCATGTAGTGTAATATTTCTTAATAAATGATATTTAAAATAGAATGAATAATTTCATGAAGTTTCACATTGTATTTTTGAAACTAAACTATAACAATTATTGTGTATTTATTTGCTTCAGGTATCATAGTTTTGCAATTCAAGAATTACATTTGATTCTAAACTTTGAAATAAGCCCCTTTGTATAGTAATAAATCCTCTGTATGGATAATTATTTATGCATAAAAATTTTTCCATGGATTCATTCCTGATATTAATATGTGTAATAATAATCATGGTTACTAATTTAAATTTTGGGGAGGGGGGTACAAGTTAATAAGTTATATAATTAAACATTTGTTGAAAACTATAATATAAATTATTATATTTGACTCATAATTATTTGCTTGATTAATGCAGAATGCATGCTAATGAAACTTAAATGGAAGAAACATTTATTCCTTTTTTTATTGTATCAATGGTTTTAAATTTACTTACATTTAAAAATTTGCTTAGAAATAAAATTTGAAATTACTTATAATTATTAAGTAATTTGTGATTTTTCCGACAAAAAATTAACTGTTACATGGATATTTTCTGGATTGACAATTCAGCAAAATTTCTTCTGCAATTTACTATAAACAAAATTATTATTTTTAAGAATGATTTTTTAATTTAATGCTTATTAATTATCTTCTATTTGCACAAATATTTTTAATACATCTTTCAATATGTTAAGAAAGAAAAAAGTGTATAATATTTTAATTTGGAAGTGTTTGTGCTAGAATACTGTAATGAGAATAAAATGACTAATTAAAATTAGTTTTGCTCACATTTATATTCATTATATTTTATTAATTACAGTAAGTATAAAAGTCTTCATATACTAAATTTTTAGTATTCATGATGAAATTTTGTTCATTATTATTCTTATATTGTTTATTTATTGAATATATATATTAGAACTTAAACATTAGTTATAAATTGTAATATATTTGATAATAAATAAAATATTTATGTATATATCTGGCCTAAGAAAAAAGCTGTCATACATTCAAAAATAAAAATAATTGATTACATAATGTGATAATCCATTTTGTATTGTTCATACATCTGTGAATAAAATTTAAAAATTATGTACACGTCAAAATGCATTTTTAATTTGAGATTTTTGCATTTTTTTTAGATTAACACAAATATTACCAATACTCTTTATTTGACCTTTTTCTTATATTATTTAAAAGTCCAGTAAAATTAATTGATAATTTACATTAAAAAGTGACTTTAATTTTCTTTATCACTAGTTATGTAATCTTTTTTAATATTGAATTATGGAAGTTATGGTTTTTAATTTCTTTTGAAGTGGGGCTTTGTGAATAGAATTCAGTAGACATCTTATGTTTTGCTTGTCTACATACACTTGGATATTTCTTTGTGGCAATGCATTTTTCCTTGCTGTTAGCTGAAAGGTTTGCACTCTTGGTTTCATTTTAACTGTTTGTGTATTTAATTTACACACATTTCTGGCACAGTTATTGGGATTGAAATTCACTTCAAATTTTAGATTCTAGTTCAAATAGTTCTTGCATGAAAATACGACTGTATAATACCATCCAAACCTAAAGGGCATTTTGAATGATAAAGCAAAAACAAAAAAAGTCAGTTCTTATTACTTGGTGCTTAAAAATTGTGAAGGTAAAGAATATGTGGTAAATGCTAAAGGAATCTCAAAAAAATTGGCTTATAAGTTTAGTTACTATCCTCTTATAAGGGAGGTCAAAGAAAAAAATTCTTCTCAAATTGTGTGGACAATAGAACAAATATCAATAACATTATTGAAAACTGGTTCTTTTGTCACATTTGAAAATAGAAGAAAAGCTCCATACATTCCAAAAATAAATTAGAATTGAGTTAAAACTATTTAAAATTGAGTTATAATTAAAACTTCCTTTAAAATGTGTAAAACTCTTTTTTAAATGAATAAAATTCTCTTCCTAAAGAAAAAAAAAAAATTACTATTTTCTGGGAAAAAAAAATGAAAGTTTTTGTTTGTAAGGCAAGGAAAACTTTATTCATAAATGACTTTAAAAATAGAATTTTCCAGAAATTATTTAAAAATTTTGGAATCTTAGTAAAATCTTATTCTTGTGGGTATGTTTTGTGGGAATGAGATTACCAGGCAAGCGTTTGACTGCACATCACATCTTATATCATCTGTTATTGAAATGCTTGGTAGCAACATTAAATATTAATTTAACATTTTTTTAAAAACTAAAAGCATATTAATACTGTAAATAAAAGTCGTTTGTATGCATTAAATTTCATTTAATTTTAATAATTTCATTATGGTGTTGCAATTTTTACAAGACGTATGTATATACTTATGAACTAAATATTCACTGGTTAATATTAAAGCAAGAGAGATAAATCATTAACATCATTTGTTAATCTAGTAGAATTTGTAACACCATTGGAAAGCAATTAGAATTTTCTTTTCCGTTTAATTTAATATGTATTTCAAAAAATAACCTGTGTATTTGGGTTATTAAATGAAAAGTAGAATAAGAATTAAGTTTGAGCTGGTCTTTAGACCAGCATCTAAATGTAAAATTTTCTATTTAAAATAACCATTCTCAATTAAATTCTGAACAAGCTCAGAAGACAGAATGAGAATTTTATTTAGACACAAAATAATTACTTTAAGCTATAACTTTTGTATAAAAATTGCTACGAATCGTTAAAATGTGTACTTTTTGGATGTTTTGTTTGATTTCTCGTCTGAATTTACGATGTCAAAGTATAAAGAGTTCTAATTGCTTAACATTAGAAAAAAAGCCTTTGAAATTGATTCCACTAATTCATTTGAGAACTAATATTACTGCAGGGATGTAAACTACTTCATATTGTTTTAAAAAGGGATTTTTTTACTTTTCCTTCGAAGGGATCTTTTCACGTTTTTTCTTATAAATTCCGATTAAAAATGTAAATATTATAAAATTAATGAAGTAATAAGGGGAAATAAAAAAACTCTCTTGACACATCAGTTTCAAATGAAATTTTAATGTAGAAAAACAAGAAGAAGAAACAAAATCAATTTAAGTCCTTAATAACGAAGTTGTATAACAGTTAAATAAAAAATAATTAAAATTTAAAATATGATTTAACACGAAAATTTCAAATCAGACTTATAACTCCTTTAAAAATAATTATATGTTTAATCTGTTTGTTATAGTTAAAATGTGCTTCCAAGAAACTTGTTTTTATTAAAATAATTTTTTGACAAGTTATATAAACTAATTTTAAATAAAATATATCTTTTACTGTCCAAGTATTTAAATTTTTAACATAATGGAGCTTATGAAAGCTGTATTGACACTTGTTGCAATCATGTGTGATCCTTGCTAACATATAAATCTGTGTTATCCAGAGTCTCGATTTAATTAGCTTCATCTAAAAATTTCTCATTATTATTATGTTATACAATGTTTTTATTTTGCAATTATGTTTATAAGCTGGGTGGAAAACCATACTAATTGTGACCTTAGGTTTGGGAAGAAGATACATCACTTATGTGTCTTGATGATTCATATATAATAGTGCATTCGACCCTCGGATTGTATGTTAGGTTAACTGTTTCGGAATACCTGCCCCTATCCGCAAATTTTGACCCACGGTCAGGTGGTGAGCTTGACACCTTGCTCTCCATATCAGAGGAAGAACTTTGAACTTTACAGATTAACGTGCACTCTTACCTAATGAGCTCCAGCAAAGTGGTCACCCTCCCAATCACTGGTCGCTTGGTTGGCTTGTTTGTCGCTCAACGGTCATTTTTTTGCACATGAGAGCTAATTAGACCACAGCCTACCGTTTAAAGTGGATTCCGAACAACTACAAACATCCATGCCCAAGGTGGGTTCGAACCCACGAACTGTTGAACCGAAGGCAAGAACGCTAACCATTCGGCTGCCAGCCCGGCTGAGCCATTCGAGTTCAGTATCTTGAGTCTAGTGAGTTCGATATTTAAGCAGTCGAAGACTGCCGTGTTATATTTTATGCATTTTTTATTTATTGAATTTATGTTCCACCATTGGTGTAAAAAGAAAATTAAAGAAGAGAGTTGAGGGAAAAGCGCCAAAAATCATATTTAAAAAATAATAGCTGTTTTTGCCCAAAACAAAAACAACATAAAAATTTTATGAAATTTAGATATAAATTTAAAATTTGGTATTGAAATATACTTAGATATAAAATTATCAAAGTTTAAAAATTATCTTTAAATGCCAAATTTTTAAAAGTTATTGTTTTCTTTCCAAAACCCCAGAAATGTAAAAAAATTTAATAAAAATATAATAAATTTTATATTTAAAAAGTTGAAACATTTAATGTTGACTTAAACTGAATATAAAAATATATATAATATTGTAAAAATCTGAAATATGTTTGCCAATTAAATGAAATGTAAAGGCTTAATTACTGTTTAAAGGGAGGGGGGAATTATAAAGGGAGTTACTCCAAAATAAATCCTGTAAAGTTAAAATGTACATCACACGTTTTATTTCATAAATTTAAATCATTAAGGAATTAATATTTGTGATTGGAACGTATATTTCCATTACGAAGGCGAGAGTTACTCCGACACTGTACATTGTTTCAAAATTTTGATTACAGAGTTTGTTATTAATGTAAACTATAGTTAACGCTGATTTTAACTCACTGTAAAGTTGCTTTTGTTGCGATGTTGTTCATTAAAAGATCTAATGGATTTCCGAAATTCTCTCTTCAAGATTCTGCTTACTTCTGTTAGTGTGGATCTCCTCCTTCCCGCTTTTAAAATTATATTCCTAGCATAACTGCTGGGGGTAGAGAAATAATATGCATGGTATCTGTGATTTATATTTTTTCAGCACATATCCATATAAATTTTTAAAAATAAATTATTATTTATAATTTTGTTTTGATTTTAATGTTTAAAAACTTCAAATCTTTAGGGAATTTTCCAACGTTTACTACCTTATTTGATTTGTTTTCAGATGTTTTTTGTGACGCCTTGTTTTATATTTTATAGTAATAATATTTTAAATAAAGCTAGGAACATTGTAAAATCGTTATAAATAATCGTAGTTTCCCCCCGAAAGCTATATAAAGGTTTTGTTTAGGAAGCTATAGCCGGGCTTGCTCAACAGTCCCTAGAATATTCTAGGGGGTGTTGGCTTGTTTAGCAAGTAAATTATATAAGAGAGGCATTCATATCAGAAAGAGGAAATTTAATTTTATTTATAATGAGAAGTTGAGGTATGTTGCTTCGTGGAAAATGTGTACTTTGCTATAAGGATAAAACTATGATTGGGGGGGGGATATGAAAACGATATTTATTATTAATTCTATTCAAAACGCTTTTTTCATCAAGAATTGAGGTCTTATTGTCACTTAAAAACAAATCGAATAAAGTGTGTAATGTTTGAAAATTTACTCCAAATTTATTTAAAGTTACTAAATAATATACATATTAATAATGAAATATAAAAGCTAATTAAAATATAAAATATAAACAAAGTTGTTAAATACTAAAATCAGAACTTATTTCATCTTCGGTCCAATGCATTTCCAACCTGCATTCTTTTAGGAAAGCCGAAAAAATATTCGTTTTTATGAAAAAAGCGAATTTTTTTCAAAAATTAAAAAAAAAAAAATTGAAAATGTCATTATGTATTTATTTCGTTTTACACTGTGATAATATAGAAAACAGAGACATCTGATGCAATATATATTTTATACTTAAATGACAATTTTAAAACGTGGGGAAACAACATCTGTCTCCATTCATGAAGTGAGCAGAGTTCCGGAATGACGTGCATCGCGCCATAAGCATTTTCATTGTGAATTCAAAGCAGCGCTAATTAAGATTAAAATTAATTATAAACAATATAAATATTAGTAAATTTCAAAATGGGACAAAGCCTATATTTTAAAATTAGTTATAGTCCAGCATCTCGATATAAAGTTTATTCAGTCTTATTTGCAGCCATTCTAAATTCAACACAAGGCCAGAATTCAGAGAACGTGGATAAGGGATTTTATTCAAATAAGTCTTCGTATTTTCTTGAAGTTAAAATTGTATTCTTTTGCATATTTTAAGAAAATCTGGTTGAACGGCTTTTGATATTTTTAAAGCTATTTCTTGGATTTTAATAATTATAACTTTAATATCTAATTCGGAAATTGTGTACCAAAAAAAAATTCTAAAATATTTTTTGTGCACGTCAATTATTTCACAAGAAAAACAACTTCTTCTGGTTCTTTTTTGGTGGTTCTTTTTTTTTTTTTTTTTTTACAATTCTAATGTATATAAAGTGCAAACGATAAGAATTAACAAAATTGTTAACAAACGATTATTTACAAAAAATCAGCAGGAAATATTTTGAAATTGAAATGAGGTACTTTTAGTATATTCTGTGTATTAAACTACAGCTCTTGTCCCTAATAAAGAAATTTGTATTTAAAATAGCCAATGAGAAATTTCCACAAAACTTTGAGAATGCTATTATTGTTTTTAGAACTCTTTTCTTTTTTTACTTAAACTGAGTATGAAATTGGAGTATAATACTTTGAATTGTCGAAAGCTAATATAAAAATTGTGTGTTTTTTTTAATTATTCAAAAAAAAGACGACTTTTAAGTTGGTTAACGATAAAAAATGTCATGTGTTAATATGACATTTTTTTTTAACTCTGGGATGATAAACATGCATTATGACACTGACTTTGATAATAACATATATCTTTATATGTTTTCATGTTACCAGAAAATTTATATACAACCCAAAATTTTAAATAACTATTTAATAACTATATTTTATTAGTTACATAAAAGAAATCCGTATAACAGCAAATGTAAGGTTTGAAATCATTCATTCTATAGTGTTAAGGAGGCTGGTGCACCTTTATAATTTAAACTAAACAATATCATTAAAATTTTCTAGGAATTTTTGTTGATCAATTTCAGCACCATATTATCCTAAAGTTTCGAAATAGTTCATTAAGATGAATATTTGATGATATAATACGGTAAATTTAAAATTCAAATTCTATTCTTCATAACATTTTCACGAATTCAAATCCATATTAAAATTACTCGAATCTTGAAGTATTTATCTGAGAATAATAAATATAGACAGCATTTTCATAGTCTTAAATAAATAGTTTATTTTCAAAAGAGAACATTTCCAAATAATTTTATAAATTTATTAAAAGCATCTGAATGATTAAGGCATATGAGTTTTTCTCAAAATATATGCTTTATTCATAAATTAATATTAGATAGAAATCAATGCAAGCCATTTACTTTTCCCTCTACTGCCAAAGAAAATATTCTTCACTTCAAATGTAAACATAGTTTTGTTGGAATGCGCCTCTCGGAAAATAACAAAATCAATTAAAATATGTTTTAAAAAAGTGCTCAGTAAAAATAAAACAAACTTCATAAAACGATTGCAAATTTCATTTTTTAATGAAATGTGCATATTCTATGTACTTCATAAAAATAATTAATTTATTTCTTTTTCTTTTGAATAAAAAATATAAAACATATATTTATGTAAATAATTTTAATATAGAAATTTTAGAAAAGGCGAATTAGCATTTAGTAACTGGTTTCAAGAATTTTTAGCAACTAAATTATTAAAAAAAAAAAAAAAAAAAAAATTATAACTCCTTTTTTGTCACTAAACCTTCTAAACATCGTATTAAAGTGAAAATATGTTGATTTTTGCCTTAAAGGATAGGACTCTTTTGAAAATATTTCTCATATATATATAAATATATATATATATATATATATATATATATACAGAAATATAATTGTTATATATATATATAACAATTATATTTCTGTTTCTTCTGCAAACTATGCATGAGATCAACATTAAACTGAAAACGATAACTGTTAACCCATTACATTTTTGTTTCCAATTATATTATATATATATCTAATAAAATTGGAAACACAAATGTAATGGGATAACAGTTATCTCGTTATTCTTCTGCAATCTATGCATGCGATCAGCATTAAACTGAAAACGAGATAACTGTTACCCCATTACATTTGTGTTTCCAATTTTATTATATATGTATGTATATATATATATATATATATATATATATATATATATAATATAATATAATATAATATAATTGGAAACACAAATGTAATGGGATAACAGTTATCGTTTTCAGTTTAATGTTGATCGCATGCATAGATTGCAGAAGAAACAGAAATATAACTGTTTTAGATCAAATTGTCATATTAAGTTTGAATAAATTTTGAAAATTAGTATATTTAAGGGCGCTTATGTATCTACTAAAACTAAAAATTTAAACAAAACCATGAGAAAGCTACTTTTTTTTTTTTTTTTTTTTTTTTTTTTATAAAGGAGGCACGTATTTTAAAACTGTATTTCTTGAAGAAGAAGAGCATCACACATCCAAACAGCTTAAAAAGCACAGCTCTATTTTATGATAAAGGTGTAGAGCGCCAGCGCACAAATTTACCCCTCGCCCCCAGTCCCAAGCTGCTGCCTCTGAGTCACATGAAGACACAAATTTCCAAGCAGATCGATCGAGTGTAGTTTTCGGAGGAGTGCTCAGAAGATAAAATGAATCATTGACACATCTTTTACCAAAGCTCTGAGGAAGGGACGCAACCATCACATCTTCTGTTGCTGTTCGAGACGAGGACCGTTTGAAATCAGAAGGGCTTACATCGCGCATGCGTTGTTAACTCCTAGAAGCTACATATATGAACCTTATTATAAGAGAGGGAGATTTCTCGGTAGCTAAAATGTGCCTTACTTCGACGTCATCTGGGAAATTGTACAATGAGTCACGCATTCACCTCATTACTAATGCAACACGATTAAGAAGATACGTTTCACTGTATTTGAAATGCATTTTTAGAGAGATGCGTTGCCTTTTTTTTCCCCGCTTCTTTAAAACGAAACATCATGGAGCTTCATTTAAAATTTATTTTTATGGAGAAATGTTTTGATATAAGTTAAAGAAAATTTTGGTCTTAAAAAAAATAAAATTGTGTCAGTATGGCATAGCGTAATCATACTTTTTTTTAAATTTTTTTTATTCATTTAAATAAAGGAAATAAATGTTCCGAAAATAACGTTAAAATAAATCCGAATCAGTGAGCAATCACCGGAACAGCCCTCTCGTGCTTGTTACGAGACTATGTTGATTCTTTTCTTTTTTTTCTTTTATTATTTTTTTTTTTATTTTATTGTTATGAGAAACACAGTCACGTTACATTGAGCTTGGAATTATTTTTCCTTACTCGTTTTCAATGTATAGTTTAGCTTTTGTTCGCATCGAAGTCGTAAACGAAACAAAGACTTGTAAGAGTTAAGAATTCGCTTTCTTTTCTGCAATTTTTATATCTAAGTAAAATATACATTCATTTTATTCTGCTAATGTTGCAATTAATGTTATACTAGCTGTAATGTTTTAAAAAATTGTTTTTCATTCAAAATAGAGAATTAGGATATTTTAGCATAAAAATTTTGATCATATCAACAGCAATATTTTATTAATATGGAGGCAAAATTTAACAATACTACTAATTAATAAAATCAAATTCTAGATATTACCAAATGATGAATAAAAAATAATTACTTACCACTTAAATTATTAACTTTTTGCTTTATACCAGCCGATCAAAGATGGGATCTGCTCAACTTTTGGTAATATTATCTTATTCTGAAAATTTATAAAAAAAATAATTGTTTTTGTTATATAATTGAAGATGTTGGGGGAAAATATTGAATGGTATCGTGTGATAAAAAATAGATTTTATCTTAAATTTAGAAAATTATTCTTTTGCATTTTCTTTTGAAGTTTGATGCAAATATTTAGAGAGTGCTTAGCGGACAATCTAAGCTGTGTCTCACGAAATTGAAGTCTTAGTAATTCATTTGAATGTAAGTCGTGCCTTGCCTTTTGGAAAAATTTTTAATAAAGAAAGGGCTGTATCCATGTGTCGCAAGAGTAGAAATTTGAGAAACTCCCCAGCTCCTACTTCAAAGTGGTGCATGAAAAACATTCCATCAATTACAGTGGTCGGTATTTAACCCAACATCTTCCATTTCGAAGAGTGCAATATTATTTTATGATCATGATTCTGAATGGGGCAGAAGAGGAAGAAGTATCTGGATCCAACCAACATTTCTCACAAAATCGAATCGATTCCACCTAAGAAAATTTCTGACAATCTTTATACTTAAAATGTGAAGTAATATTCTTCACGTTTTAAGTGAATATAAGCGATTTATAAGATTTACTTTTCTGGTGAACCATTTCTGTGAAATTAAAAATTATAAGGAAAAGAGTTTCATGTTCACTAGAAGATTTTGTTAATGATTGAAACAAGCAAACGATATTTTATGAAAAACAAGCTGAACTTTTGTGATAATTAATGCTGTTAATTGTTGAGATAGTTAATTTTGCTAATAGTTGTGATAATTAACGATAATTAATTCTGATAAATTAATGCAAAAATTTATGAGAAGATTTTCAAAAGAATTTAAAGTTCTGATCAATTTTTTATGATAATTAATGCTGTTAATCTGGCAAATTCTTTGGATTAGGAAATATTACCACAAATAGTAATTTTGCAAAAATGGCTTTAAATTTATTAGAATTCTCATTAATAAAGGTCTTTATGACTATTTGTTTTGAAAAATGATTTCAATATTTTTGCATTATCAACCTTCAAGTGTTTTAAAGATTTCATATATTATCAGAAAACTATTATCCAATGGTTTTAATTCGTTTGAAAAAGAAATCAATCATTAAATTATGATAATATTGCTTTTTCAATAAATATAAGTTTTTTTTTCTGAATATTTGAGATAGAAACAGACATAGTTGACTATAAAAAGTTGCATTTCTGCTTGTAATGCGTCGAATATTTTTCTTCATCCTTATTCTCCTCGTACATTTTCATTGTATTTGGGGCAAATTTTTTTTAAACATCCTGGTTTTTGTGAATTTCCAACGGGTGGGGGGAGAGACAGTAACTCTAGATCACTCTTATATTTTTGAATGATCTCATCAAAATTCCCTCCTCTGGGATTACACCCCCCTCAGTTTTTATACCCTCTCAATAAGGGAAGGTCTAATGCAACAGTTGAGATATTCAGTTAACTCTGTCACATATAATTCCATCTACTTTGCTCGGTTCATAAAAGTAAAGCTTGTCGTAAGTAAATGGAAGTTGTTTTGAGTTGCAAGATTCATTTGTTGTATCAAAAGTTTCACCAATACAAGCATTTGATTTTATAACAAATGATGTGACATTGGTCGTAGGTTTATATTCCTAACCATAAGGATGTATATTTCGAATTAAAATTTTGAAAGTGAATGTCAAATCTTAAGCATATTGGAATTATTTATATAAAAAGTTTTTGGTTCAACAGTGTTCAAATCAGTTATCGTTCTGTACACTGTGGGGTTGAAACTAGTCCCATAATTTAAAAATTGTTCATCAGAACTACACTTGTCTCTAATTTAAAGAATTAGTTAAGAACTATCTAATAAAACGAACTGAGCTAAAAGTTTTTCAATATTTTATTTAATATTATATCTAGATTTATTATTTATATAATATTTTTAATACAAAAATTTGTATTATGATTGAAATTTACTAAAATTTAAAATCTTTAGTTTTGTTAATTTTCAGCCTTATTGTGTGTGTGTAAAAAATGTCGTTTATTTAATCTCAACATATATAATTTACATTTGAATTCATTAAGCTCACATTAATAAAATGGGGTTCTCAATTTATTTATTAAAATAATATTAAAATGTTAAAGTTCTGGTGTTTCAAAAATATTTTGCTTTTAAAATTTGCAGAAATTTTATCAAGATTAATAAAAAAATTTACTAAAACACATAATATTCCAAGATCAATTCCCTCCATTAATATTGATCTCGAAATACATGATTTAGAATAAATATTTATACATCGAGATTGAGTATGCTTAATATTACTGTCAACAATTTGATACTAAATGCATAAATTCTAACACAACTTTTTCGCAAGCTATTAAAACTAACCTATTTATGAATAGGGCATTTTTTCTTGATAATTTTTAATAACTTTTTTAATCTGAAACTTGATGTTATTTTAAGTAATTAAATTTGATTCGCAAGATGTGTTAAATCAATCACAAAATTAACTTTAGTTAATAAAATTTATTTTATTGCATATAAAATTAAATTTGAATTTTTACACTAGTCCTAATTAAATTTTAAATTTTTTAAAAGTGATATAATTTAAGAAGCTATAACGTTTAAAAAGAATATAATATCCATTATTTACGATAAAATGTGTAGTGCAACTTTAAAAAATGCCCTTCTCAATATTTAAAAATGTTTTATAATTACAAGAAGAAAGTAAAACAGCTGCCGCCTACCCTGTCTAGTGGACAGAGTGCCTGACTGAGGAAAGGGAGATTCAGAGTTCGAGTGCCAGTTCGGGCAGTGATATACTTTCTCTCTCTATCTATCCTTCCTTTGTCCTTTCCTCATATGAAGGGATTATGAATGGTTGCCTACCCTATATACGAGTTCCTATGGCATGTTTGTACTGAAGAAGTCGGACTCTACACCAAACTACGGTTCAGTTGGAAAAGTGCCTGCCTAGCTGGCACAAGACAACAACAGAAGAACAACTTAAAAAAATCATCCTTGTATATATATATATATATATATATATATATATATATATATATATATATATATATATATATATATATATATATATATATATATATATATATATATATATATATATATATATATATATATATATATATATATATTAGAGAGAGACCAGAGAGCTGAGGTACCACAGCAAAATTTATTTTTGAACACCTTATACAAAGATCAAATGATTGAAATGACAACCTCTTGTGTTTTTAAAATCAATAGTGAGTATCAGGATACCTCCCTGAACCTATCTGTAAGCTGGGATCTACCAGTTAGATGGAAGCTGTCGAGGATTGGAGTCTTCATAATGTAAAATCAGCGACCAAGTAGATGAACCACAAATACTTGATCTACCAGGCCAGAGGTATGATTTTACTTGGAGGACACTGCAACCACGACTTATACAACGTGCCCCCAGCTGCCTTTCATGAAGACAATGGATATTTGATTAAGTCGTAATTTGAAATCACTGCCTTCTGACACTAAAAAGAACGTCCTAATCAGCTAGTCCAGCGCGGGCCTTCGAAATCCGTAGTCACTGCAAGCACCACTGTTGTCTATAGCCACCACTGTTACCATAGCCTCAGCTTAGAATCAAAGCGGTTTTGGATATATACTTGAGTTATAGCAGTCCACATAGTTCCCGCATATTGCCAACGTTGATATGTTGCAGTGGTTAGTGTACCTAGGGCCAGTTGCTATGCAAGCGTGGACCACAAGTTTTCGATTGACAATAAGATCGAAAGCACAAGCAGTTCAATAAAGCGATTTAATTTGTTTGGCAAAGAATTATTGAATGTTGCGCGCCACGTTTAGTGTCTCATTATGCTATTGGAATATGGATAATATGGGCAATAAATCAGAAATTTTAAAAATTGATATTCAAATAAAATTTTTATTTCGATGTTGAAATTTGTATTGATGATACATGTTTTTTTTTATCATTAAAAAATAATGTAGGAATTCATGACAATTTATCATCGATAGAGAGGAAGTCGATGGTAAAGTTTAGTTGTTAACAGCTGATTTAATTTAAATTTGGAGCAAGATTTTCTTGCTCATGAACCTGTCATAAAGTGTGCAATAAAATCTTAAGTTTTGGAAAGCAAGAATTATGAAATCAGTTTGAAAAATGACAGGTGCTAATAACAGACTTTGGAATCAAAACTGACAGTTGTGCAAGATATCCGCCACATCAACTGATCACAACATTTTTATTTTTTATCAGTAAATGTGCCCGCTAGTTGTCAAATAACGATGAATAATTGTCAGCTTAATTCCTAATTTCAATTTGAACTTTTCCATTTTCTTATGGACTGAATTTTCACTGTAAATACTAGTTTTAAATTTTTTTGTTACAAAAAAAAATTGTTTTTGTGCTTTATAAATATTTAATTTTTTTTACAATCTTTTCCCCCGGTTTTTAGGGAAAAAATTTAGATTTTTTTTCATCTTATACAATTTTTTAAAGTTGTGCAACATATCTCCATATTTCCATTTCGAATATTTTTATCCGATTTCGATTGTTCAGTTTTTAAAAAAACGTATATACCGTATAAAAAAAAGAGTTGCTTATACATACAGACACATTGTTGTAGCGTATAATAGTATAAGATATATATTTGTAAGTAATAAATATAGATATAGTCTTTACTTGTATATTCTAAGTATAGTCTAAATAACTAATTTTTTCACGAAAAATGAATGCAAATGATTAAACAAATAAATAAAAAAGCAATAAATTAATCATACATATATTCTTGCAATATCCGCAAACAAATGAGTTGGTTCTTACTTTTTTAACAAAACCATACTGGTAGTATATTCTGAGACATGCAAGGAAATAAGATTCATACATTCTGTTTGAGTTTAATGTGAAGGAATGAATTTAATTTGAATCTCCTCATGTATCAGGACTTGGATGCTTACCTTTGATTGGCTGTGATCAACTACCAAATGACATTATAAAATAACGTTATCTAATGCAATATACCAATCACACGCTCAACAATTTCCAACCGGATTGTGATCATTGCCGCCCCTCGCGTCTACACATTTATCAAATAAGCAGATTAAACCAGTCAGAATCATCAGTACTACATTTGCAAAATGCTGTTTACCGAACACAAGTTAATATCCGCTACTCTACAGTATCATTTAATTATTATTTTTTTCTATATCATACTCTATCATTCTACCATCAACCACTTTTAACATTAATAATACATTTCTGTATTGTTTCAATCTTCTTTGTCTTCGTGATATGTAATGTCTTCAAAATACTGTATTATTTTTTGATTATATATTTCACGTAAGAGTTCTAAAACATTCACTCTCTCTTATACTTCTATGGAATCAAGAACTTTTGCTACTATAGTGTGAATGATAATGATGAAATTTTATGTAGTGTTACATTATAAAATCGTTGTTTCTTTGGCCTAAGACCTCTTCTAAAATCATATTCAATCAAAAGAAGAACAACAAAGTGGTGGAAGTCAACTTAAATAAGGAAGCCTTTAATTAGATTAGAAAGGGGCGGGGGAAATCCATTAAATTTATAGACAAGATTTCATCATAGCGTTTTATCTTAGACAAAGTTATCTCCCGGATGAAATGTGATAGGCACGGAGTGGGGTAGGGTTTCCTTATGAAAACTTTACACAATATAGAAATATTATTAGATACGTGACAAAATATACCCCAAAGATGCTTCGTGGAAATGTTGCTGAATAAATCACTTACATATTGATTCCATAAATAAACTGGAAGCCAATATTACGACCTAAACAAAGTTCATTTATATAGTCATACCACACACAAGTAATGATATGTGTCACATGATTGGAGTCGAGCTGATCGCTGCTGGCTGTATCATTCCAGCAGATTTAAATTGAAATGCATTTAATTTTTGCAATAATTTACCATTAAGTTAATAAAAAGTAGTATTTTTATAGGGTTACGAAATTGTCGTATGTTATGTGTATGTGTATGTCCATGTATTTGTCAATACAAAATAGATATTTTTCGTTCTGCTTATGTCACCTTTATAAGCAAAATTACATACTTTTGTAAGAATTATTTATCTTAATTTTTACTATGCGCACACACACACACACCATATATTTATTAGTATTGCATTTTGTTACTTATTAATGTTTAAATTACCAATTTCCTTCGAAAATGATTAATTAAATTAGCGAAAAATTATACGGTTATGGAATATGGGACACAATAAATTGAGTGTGTGGCGAAGTTTTTGCGAAATTAAACGCCTTTAACAAGGAATCAACTATTTCATTTTTTTTTCATATAAAGAATGCGCACGACATAAGCGTAATGCATTGCTGTAAACTTGAAACATGGCTTTATTTCATTGCCAGGAGTGATTGATATTTCTAGGGATTGAAATTTTATTTAAATAACTAAAGCTTTCAAAACTAAAGAAGCACTTAAAAAATTTCATGAATGGAAAAAAAAAAGAAATTTAATTAGAAAAAAAAAAAAGATAACAGGGAAAAAATTGTGAAAACGTAATCTGTCAATGCGACTGACACCTTAGCGACAACATTTGAACGAGTTATCGATGGACTCCGTGCTGTTTATAACTTTTTTATTGATCCCAAGGCCCGGAAAATCAACCACCATTGGTGAAGAACATATTCCACCAGATTCAAGTAAAATGGTGCGCAGTATTCTGCTTAATAATCTTCCTAATAATTATTTTATTCAGTATTCTAAAAACATTTTTACTGTGTAATAAATTATTATAACGAAGACTCAATGAAACTGTTCTGTACTTAGAAAAAGTCCTTGTGTGTGTTTGTATTTAATAACATTTTAATTACGATTAAAACTTGATTGAAGTTTCAGATTTAATGAAACTTTTAATTTTTATTTATGTGAGATTTGTAAAAGGACAAAAATTTTTATAAAACTATAATTTGCTTGATGTTTATAGTATTTTGATTTATTGGTAGTGTTTGATGGCACGCATTCTATAGCCAATTTGTGTCAATTTAGCATTTTAAACGAAAAATAAACAATATTCAATAAATTATGAAACATTTTCCATGCAAATGCTCTATCCTTGAATTTTCAGTTGGTATAGCGGTATCATGACAATGAAAGGGCGGAATTAAGAATTGGATAAAAGAAACATTGCGGTCACAAGGTCGCTAAGGGAAAAAACAGCCAAATATAGCAAAATTTGATGGTATTGTTTCTGTGCCAAAAACGTTACCAAAAGTAATTAATCGCCAACTATAGGTTGATGATTGGTAATAAATTTAATAAATGTGCATGATGGGGAATTTTGAATAAATAATATAAATTTTACTTTGTTCATTTGCGTTTTAAAATTTGGGTTTGAAGTATGAAATTTTTAGATTTTTGATCAAGATTTAATCGGAAAACAAATGTAAAAATAAAAACGTTATTAAATATTTTAATTAAGATAATTATTTGGGGAATATAAATTTTTAATTTTATTGTTAATATTCATTTTTTAAATTTATATAATTCACTAGAATCTTATTTGAGAAAACATATTCGGAAAATCATTGATTTATAATAATATTACGAAATTTAAGACACATTTTTATAGCATCTTTTATTAAATTTGTATTTATTTATGTTCCTTAGAAATTCTAATTAATTCTTAATGTTTGTTATGTTTTTAGATATGATTAGGTTAGCAATTTAAAATTTTTTTATTTATTTAAACTATATTATAATTGTAAATTTATTTTTTCTATTTCTTACAATATTTTTTCTATTTCTTACATAACGGCTTTTTTCCAAAAAGAGTCAATTTACTATCTCATTAGGGTTGTTGAAGAAAACAATTCCGATAACTATGTCATCTTCAGCATGGAGGGAAAAAATTTTGCAAATGCCAATAACTTAAATAAGTTCTACTAAAAAGTATTACCAAGATAATGTCATTCATCAACAAATATATCACTAAGTCTTAATAAATTCATATTTCTATCTAAACATCGATTCATGAAATCCAAAAGAACGCCATGAAGACAGTGGTGGGTATTTCAATTATTCACTAACTAGCCCGGATATAAGTTGATTTTCCAACCTAGCTCTTTTGAATCGATTTGATTCGCATTTTTCTTTTGAATTCCTAGAAAAATAAAGATAATGTGATTTAGCTGTAAATGCCCACAGTTTGGCCTGCATCGGTTTAAATGAAAGCCAGCTATTTTCCAGCTTTGAGGCTGTGCTCCATTGTTTGAAGGCGTTCGAATTCATGAACCAGATTTGATGTTACTCTCAGTCAGGAGGGATAAGCTACTCGTCCATAGCTTATTTGTTAGTCTCATTTACAAAATTTGATGAAATAATTTGAAACACTAAAATTTAGAGCACATTTATATTTGAAGCTTAAATTACATCAAAATTTCAAAAACTATATTAATATTTGTTTGTTATTATTAACATTAAATGACCTTTTTTTTTAAATCTCTTTTGGAAATTTGAAGGCGTTATTCAAATAAAAGTCACCTGATTATAGTCGATTTTTTATTATTATTAAAAATTCAAACTTCTATTAATTCATACTTATGCGTAAGCAACTTATTGAATTATCCCCAAATAAGAAAGTTAGAGAAGAAATTCGATTCATCTTCTAATCTGGCACCGGAAATTTTTATATAAAAAAATAATAATAAAAATAAATTTTTATTTTTGCGTTTATGGTACAGGAGCTATTGTGATTGCCTTTTCATCTTAATCAACAGAACGCAGGTATAATTCAATAATTGCCTCATCACAAAAAGTATTATGGAGACTTAAAAATGAACAATTTAAAATTTAAAAAAAAAAGGAAAAAAGTTATCAATGCCTGTTTTGAATATTGCTAAAATTCAGATATCTCAATTTGGACTATAAATTCATCTGGAAGCGATACAACTATATTGATATTTAGTTGCTAAAAAATTTATTGAGTACAAGGAGAATGGAAAGTTAAAATCAATTTTCACACAACGCCAAATTCAGAAATGTAAATACACTTACAAAAATTACTCAATTTTTCATTATTTTTAATATTCGTCTGTTCTTACTTGATTAGAAAAAAAAGTAGTCTTTAGTCACATTATCAATTTGTAAGAAAAACTAGAAACTGATTAAATATTACTATATATATACAGTGATTAAAGATTATTGTTAACTAATATCACAATTAAAATAAACATATAATAAATAAAGGGTTAATCACAGCTCTCATTAAATTTTTAAGCACATATTCTAAACAAATTTTTAACTATTTGTAAGGTATAACGAAAAGTTATTATAGTAATAAAAGCAAACTAAGAAATAAAATAAGTATGAAATTATATATATATATATATATATATATATATATATATATATATATATATATATATATATATATATATATATATATATATATATATATATATATATTTATATATATATATATGTATGTATGTATATATTATTTACCTTAGTTTATTTACCTCAGAAATCTCTAATATAATGTGCATTATTTATTGATACTATTTGAAGAAATTTTCTGTAATATTCATTGTTCAATTGAGAATACTGTATTTCTACTATACTTATTCTTTAGGAAGTGCTACACTTTACAAAATAAATTGAAGGATTTTGAAAAAGAGAAGTGAGAAACAACAGTATTTTTTACGAAATTAATTTTACAAGCTGGTAAGTTTATACGAATATATGTGCTATCCGTAGACATTCCAATAATTTCATTTTCAATACATTATCAATCTATCATAAACGACTATTGTTGGAAACGAAAATGAGCAGCTACACATTAAATAATGATAAAATTTCGTAACACAAATTCCGTATAGTAAAATGCTAGTTATTTTTAATTGATTTAAAACGATTCAGTAAAAAATAATCTAATTCTAATAAAAAGAAACATATACGCACATTTCCATAGAGGCTGTGTCTACTTTTTTTTTAGCATTAGAAAGAATATTATTTTTAAATAATGTTATAAATTGGTGCACATGTCTATTTAGATTTATTTGGAATTGTTCCAATATTGCAGCCTATTGGAAAGGAAATTGTAAGAAAGTATCAGCACAATTCTGTTGTTTAAATATTTTAAGAAGTGTTACATGATATTTACACATCGTATTTAAATCATGAGGAGACTCGAACTGGTAAAACAAACCGATTTACAACCTCTCTTATTTGTAAAGAAATGTTGTTACTAATGAACACTTGGACAATCTTTCTTTAATCAGAGCACCATGAAGGTGAAAGTACGACTTTTGCTTTTCAAATCCTCCGATAGATGGGAGCACCAAAAGATCTACTTCCTTAATTTTGGCATTGATCTAAAGGGGGAGTAAATTTCTCCAGACCATTGCAGCCATGATAATTCTCAGCGATCGACCACATGACTTTCGATTCCACAGATTTAACGAACATGTATATCGCATGTACTCTGTGGGTCTTTGGCGACATTAGGAATCGAACCTCATCCTTCCGGATGGAAGACCGAAACCCTAACCACTAGACTACCACGGCAGGAAAAAATACTAGCATACTATTTCTCTTCAAATATATGAAATATATGGTTTAGTAACATGAAATAATTCAGATGAATATTTCTTGATTTCGTTGTAAAATGGTGTGATTTGGAAGTAATTATTTGTCTACGTAACTACCTTCAATATTTCCTCAACCATCCATTAACAAATAACTAAATATTTCCATCAATATCAGACTCTTTCTACAACTTTTTATTTTTTATTCTTCAGTGAGATCTGATGATTTTGACGATTTTCTAAATTTGGTGATTAAAAATCAAAAACAGTCTTCAATTATTGAACCTATTTGTTGTTAACTTGAATAAACATTTAATTATGAAACGAAATGAAGTCACCAATTAAAAGTTTGGAAAATAGTGATTGGTTTGAAGTGATAAAATTTTTTAAAAGACCACAAAAACTGACGAAATTTAACACATTTGTTAATGATAAGGTTTTCTTAGAAAATTCCTAGATACATTAGCTTTAAAATTTATTTTGCAAGTCTGGATTTGAGGTTTGCCTTCATCGATAATGATACCAATTGTGAAATTTTCTTAGAACTTTTATTGACGGATACATTTCAGTGAATGATACATCTCTGTACCGTTATCTCTGATATTTCCCAATAGGTTTTGAAAGTCATGTAACTTGTATTAAATAATCCTTTCATCTATTAAGATTGCAACATAGCAGTCTTTCGTAATCGATTTGCATAATTTATTTTGAATAAGCCCACAATGCTCTCGTTTGAATCCATTGATTCAAAGATAATCCATTTTCTTCGAGATCAACTGAATTGTTCACTCTAAATCATTATTTTAAAAAAATGATCAAATTAATTATATATGGTTATATAAAGCTTAATTAGATTATGCAAAATTCGATTTTAATTAAGTTATGCCAAAATAATGTATTCAAACTCTCATTTATTTTAATTTTTCATCAATTCCAAAAAATTCTCTTTCCGAGTAATTATAAGCTTTTTCATTTAAAATAAACTTTTCAACCAAAATTTCTTTTATTTTATTTTTATAATTAACTTTTAATTAATTTCCTTAATTTTTTCTATAATTTTTTCTTCTGGGCTTAAACATTTATAATTTATCTTGCTTTCGAATTCATACTCTTGCTTTTTGAAAAATATAATGTTTTTAAATATATTGTTACAAATTTATAAATAATTATTGTATACGTCTTAAAATATCTCAGACAGATCGGAAATAGTCACATTTTGGGCAAAAATTGCGGTATTTAGACATGTTATACGTTAAAAGCGGGTTTTCTAATGATTTGGTGACTTGGCGATGTTTTGGCGAGAAAACTAGGTGACTTGGCGACAATTGGCGATATTTTTGGCGACTTGGCAAGAAATAGATACTTTTGGAAACATCCATCACCTAAGCTCTAGGACCAATCTTTAGCGAGATAGCCGAAAAGCTTCCAGAACCTTGGCAAAATTAGTAGATTTCCCCGCCAAGTCAGGTATAAATACCGCAGCCAGACATAGTTAGGCAGTTTTTGTGAAGACAGTGAGTGAAGACGATTAGTCGTGACTGCTAGTTTAGAGAAGCTGTTCTCTGTCTGAGGTATTTGAGACCTGTGATTAGAAGCTGTTACTCATTGTATCTGACGAATTGGAGCTATATAACAGTGATTGTTACAGCTGGTATATCTAGAGGAATTTTTTTTTAGGAATAAAAGTCTTTTGTTCATTGAATGGTTGCTTTCTTCAACTCTCAATCCACATGAACCCCGAAGCTCGGTACAATATGTTTCTTTCTTTCTTTTTAATTATTCAGCTATTTTGTTAGTTATGATTTTATTTTTCGGTGGTGACTTTTTTTTCATTAATAACTTTTAGCACTTTACTAAGATTATAACTTTTTCCACTGAAATTTCAAAAAGAATCATATTTGGTTCTATTTACCTATTAATTTTAAGAACGTGGTCAATCATCTAATTGAAGTTAATTTAATCCTTTAAGCGAAAAGCACTTAATTTGCTAAATTAATTATTTGTAAGTTCCGGTATACCTTTTAAATATTTAGCTTACAGAACTATTGAACATAATCTGTAGTATGGCTAAATAGCTACTATTATTTATTTTCTTCATTTGCAAGGTAAACCATTTACGCCTTGGCCATTCCAAAAATTCCATTTCAAGTTTCCTGCTTTAAATTTGATTTCCCAATTAATAATATCAAGTATGCTTAGGTCTTTCTTTCAAGCACTTCAATTAAGGATTCACAGCGGTAGAAGAGCGCTCTTCGTATAATAAAGTCCTGGGATCAATATCAGGCACTGTTGTACAATAAGAGATAGACGCTGCTTTTCTGCTTTCTGTATGCCCGTCTTTTAAGCTGTGTGCTTGAGAGTTTTCTCCTTAGTAACAGGTGAATACTGTCTATGAAAAGATACGACAATTATATACTTAATACATGCTAAAAGGCCTTACACTTGCTTTCTGTTTCAAAACATGTCAATCAGTTTTGCTGGAAGCATGAATAATGCCCACTAGGAAAAATAATGAACAGTATAAGTTGAGCTCTTTTTAATTAAGTAAGTTTATAAGTAAATATATATAATTAGAATTTCAATGTAATGAATAGCAACGAAGTTTAGAACAGGAAAACCACTTCGGCACAATTTATGATTCATCGACTGCCTTTTTTTATTCTTTGGACATGTACTCAACAGTCTTGTACTATCACAAGGAAGAGATAAGCAATTAACAGCCCATCTCCACACTACACCAGCGGTAGAAAGCAATTTGGAATATTGGAATTACTCACAAATATAATATTTTTTAACATTTCACGAGACAATAATTTGCTATCACAAGAAAGAATAGTTTTTACGTTTTGACACAATTAAATAATGACATCATCAAATTGGGGGGTTAACGGGCCAAATTTAGCTAAAATGCGTGAAAGTCAAGTTAATACATAAAATGTTTCTTAATGCTTCTACAGTAGATGCTCATTTTTACGAACCTTTAATTTAGGAATACTCACGATTTTACTGAATAGTGGATAGTCCCTAAGGTGTCTATCACACTAGACGATTCTTATCGTACGATAAAAAGTCGCCCGGTATTTATTGTGAGAAGTTATTAAAATCCATGCAATAGACTTGTCCCCGATAAAATATCGTTTCTCAGTGTGAAAGAGAACAGTCTTTTGTGGGTTTTTTTAATAACTTCTCACGATAAAATATCGGACCACTTTTTATCGTACGATAAAAGTCGTCTAGTGTGAAAGAGCCCTAACATATGGTACTATAGACACAGGGATGATTTTAAATCCCGCTGAAGAACTACAATTTTGAAAAATCTCTTTAGCAAATTTATTTTCATACATTTTTGTTTCCATTCATTATTTTATCATCTAATTTTTTTATGATTGAGAACCTTGGATAGACAGTTTTGTTGGAGAACTGCAAATCCTTGAAGTTGTGGATAATTTATTTGCACTGATGATGAAATCTTGCATTTTTTTTCGAGCAATTCGCGTGGAATTTTTGCCGGCAAGCCATACATCAAAATATAACCAATAGATTCAACTCCAAATACTACTTTAAGTTACTTTTGTACGAAGTGCTCATTCTTACGAAATTGACATTCATTGCAGAAAAGTTATATCTAAAGTCTTTTTGGCATGGAAAGCTTTACGTAAGAAATCAGAATAATTGGTGAAAGTCAAGAACACTTACCTAACGATGACTTGAATGAAGAAAAGTTTCTCAATTATAAACTTTGACGATGAAACCCATTCCTACCCGAAATTTCATTTCAAAACTTTTTTGAATGTGGACTCAAATAGTCTTGAAATAAAATTTCGGGTAACAATTCTACGTAATCAAATGATTAAATAATTGAGAGCTTAATAAATGGAAAAAAAAAAAGAACTTTCAGGTACTGAACAAGAAGAAAAACAGGTAGTGCAGAAACGACTTCAAAACGGGCACATAAATGGCTAACAGGATTGAAGCACTTTCTTTGAAAAAGACAACAATAAAATGCGTTCCTACATCGAAAAACTGGGAAAATGTGTTTTTAAAAATAAAGTTTAGGAACAAAAAAATTATTTTGTCTGTTTTTGTATAATAAATAAACTAATTAAAAATAAAAATTATTTACGTAAACTAAATTATCTTTCTTGAATTTAAAAATCTTTCTTGCAAGGCCAATGGGAAAGCTTTCCAGAGATAGGCCCAAAATCAGATGGATTGATTGTCTTGATAGGGACTTTAACACTATTGGAACATCTAATTGGAAAAGTGCTGCTGAGTACTGGCCAAGATGGAATAAGCTCATTGAGAAGGCCAGGACCCACACAGGGTTGTAGTGCCATTGTTGATTGATTGAAACTAAATTATAGAATGACAGGATTTAGGTATCAATCTCACTATTCAACTGTAGTTTTTTGATCTGATAAGAGTCTCCTCTAAGTATATTTTATTGTACATAATCATCAATATATATATTTTTTTATGAAATTTAAATACGCAATTAGAATTAAAAGATTTAATTTTCTCACAGCATACGTTAATATTGAGCTTCTAGTCAAATGTGCGTATGGAATTATGGGATAGTTAATGTGGTTTATTAATGGTATAATTTGAAAGCTATTATTAATTATGAATCAAGGTCTGATAATGATACGGACATTCAAAAATATACTTCATCCTCATCAAGTCTCAATTATGGATAGATTAAATTTATAGGATCATTTATAACGAACATGGTTGATGATATCTGCTGGGCCAAAAAATATAAAGCTGCATAAATTCTTCATCAATCAAGTTTCCACAATTCCAATTATTCCAAATACTACCACGCATTGCTTTATTGTTTAGATAAGAGTCAATTCACAAAATGGAACATTAATATTCTATAGTTACATATCTCTTTTTCTGTAGTGATATATATAATACATAATAATACACATATACATTTTAAAATGCTAATACATCACTGTCTTGAAATATATAAATTTAATTCTTTTGGACATGAATCATCGTTTCCTTCCAACTAAAATATCGACCAAGGTAATTACGTTTCCTAGCTCATTGTGATAAAAACCTCTGCAAGGACCAAATCAATTTTCTTTAGACTCACAGTAAATTTGAAGCCCCTTTTTTAAGGTATATCTTAAATATTTTTTGTCTTATTAAAAATTGTACACTTCTATAGTTAAATAATCTTAGCATTTGGGTCACCGGATCTTTTATATAAGTATGAATTGGTATTTGCATTTGGAATGATTAATGGTATTGTTTGGGTTACTGATAACCTGAGTGTTTGGTGTCGCAATCTAACAATTTTACCTGAATCAAAAGTGGAAAAATGTTTTCAAAATTCTTTAAAGAATATATTGCACCTTTATATCCGTGTTTTTTTGGGAAAAAAAAAAAAAAAAAAACTTTTTTGTTTCCGATGTGTACAGTATCACTTATTTTACCTAAGTAATAAACACGCATTTTTTTCACTCCTTGTGAAGATTTGCGATTAATTAATTATTTGTTTATTATATTTTAACTGAAATAAATATTATAAATAATAAAGCATTGACAGTTTTATAGTATATATTGAATAACTAAAGATAATATTGTTTATTCGGAAACATGTTATCACAATTATATTTTAATAGTGAAATATTTACTATAACTCCTGGATAAAGATATAATCTTATTAAAATTAATTAATTTATTCTAATCTGAATATTCTTCTTTATTTAGCAAAAAACGCGAATGAAGTTATAAGAAAATATATTCTATATTTATTAATTCTATAATTCTATCGAGAGCCGTAGTAGCCTAATGGTTTGGGCACAGACCTTGCGTCCAGAAGGACTGGATTCGATTCCCAATTGTGCCAAAGACTCACTGAGTACATACGATATTCGTCTCGTTAAATCTGTGGAAACCTGTGATCGGTAGTTGAGTAGTTATCATGGGTGTAATGGTCTGGAGAAAATTTCCTTCCCCTCCAGATCAAAATCAAAATTGAGCGAATGGATCCTCTGGTGCTGCCATCTATCGGAGAAGTCTTATAGCAAAGACGTATTTTCAACTTCGTGGTGCTCTGGTTAAAACGAAAGACGCACCCCTCTGATTTTACATAGCCGTTGACTAGCAAACTTGAGAAGTCCAAATCGCATAAATAGAAACAATATAATAATTCTTTCGTTTACTTTGAACTGAAAGCTTCAGACTAATATCTCATAATGCTTTGTCAAGTACGCAGTTAAAGATATTATTTGGATATTATCAGAAAGAATTCAATATTAGCATGCATTTCTTTGAAATCTATCTTAAAGCTACATATAGTCTTGATTAATATTGAAATAATTGAAATAATATTGAAATAATATATAGTCGAAATGCAAATACAAGCCACAACATAGGAAAGAAACAGTGACGTGAAAACCAAGCATAATTTTTTTTTGTTTCTATACAAATTAGCAATATTTAAGAGCTGTTGCACTATTTGGTATTTTTTATTTCTTTGCCTCATTGCGGATCAACTTTTGTCTACTGAAGCAATCGAAGTAGATTGCATGCCTCATGCAATTTAAATATTTTAATGCAAATAAAAAAATATAAGCTTTTTTAATACAGGTTTTTAATTAAGGGATAATAATACTTTAATGAATAATAATCTAAGTAATTAATTTATCAGGAACATCCACACTACTGTGTAAATACTGGCCAAGCAATTCCTACCTATCAAATGGTCATATGACAGTTGGTATCCATATAAAACACTAAACACATATATCAACTGGAAGTGGTTTTTTTGTCTCCATGAATAATTAAAGGATAATTGAAGGATTATCGATTGTGGGATGATAATTTTAGCTCGTTGTGAGTTTAATTGATTATTTCCGAAACCATGAGATTTAAAGGATTTACCAAACAATGTTTAAGCAACTAAAAAGTAAACAGTCAGATTATAATTGCAAACTACTTGTTTAGTCAAATGGTGAAAGTAGAATAGGAATGCTTGTTCGTGTGAAGAAAATCATCTCGATTCGTCCACATAACTTAGACAAAAATATTGAATAGCAAAATAATATATCAGAACGCACTAAAGTTTGGTTCAGCAAAGACGCGCAACAAAAGCAAACTTCTATTTCCGGAACATTTGATCACAACTCAAATTTGTTAAAAAAAACATACTCTATCTTTCTAAGACCACCAATACAGGGCCAGCGACGATTGGGAGGCGTATACTAATTCTCACTTTTTATTGCACCATGCAGATAAGGAAAAAAAAAAAAATACACGCATGAAAAAATGGATATTTTTTCCCTATCAAATTTCCGCTATTCAGGTTGGTGGAAAAGGTGTAATAGTGTAGCAAATAACTAGCTAGCATACTCCAAATACCAACTTGTAGAACGTCTTAATGATCCGGACTATCTCAATATTGTGTGGACAAGAATAATTTCTTACTCCATGTTTATTCCCTATCATCATGAAGCAGTTCCAAAATCATTATTATATATTCAACTTACTTTACTGACCAACACAGTTCCCGAATTTATGCCCAATAGAATATCTTTGGAATATGGTGGAAGAGTCAAAGCATGAATCCACCATAATCTAATAGGCATAAATTGAGATCAGGAATTGGATTCTCTTACGCAAACATCACAAAATCGTGCTTTCAAAAGGCAATGGAATCCATGCCTTAGTGAATTCCTTTTGTTTCAGCTGTTAGTTGTAGATCGACATTGTATCAGTGGAACGTTCCTCATAAAATGATTACTCAGTATATGAGATTGTTACTTATCAATCTTTTGTACTCTATCTTTTATCAATGTTTGCTTTAACCATGCTGGTTATTAAAGTTGTTATATCAAAAAAGTGGTACACTACACATTTGAAATTTACATGATAATAAAAAATGTGATACACAAATGCTTAAATTTTCAACGCATTTGTATGAAATAACCATGGTAATGACAAATACAGTATGTTTAAATGCGCAAAATACTACAACAAGTTTCTCATACGTACGTATTTAAACGATGTTGTCAGGTGAAAACTTGTTATGAAGCTCCGTATAAGAAGCGATTGCCAACATGTTTCCGATTCAGGTAAAACTTAAATTGTAGATTGTTAGAATTGCAGCTTATCGCATCCAAATATTGCTATATTCATGGAGATCTACTGATTGTTTGCAGAATGTGGCAGTAATAGGTTCAAGACAATCGTACGGAATGTTTTGCTAGATCTCAGTTACCAGTGAGGACTTAATGAATTGTAGAGCCGTGAAATGGACCTTAATATCCTATTTGTACCATGAAACACAACCAACCAACACACTGGACCTCAAAACAAAAAAGAAATTATTTATAAGAAAACAACTCTCCCCACGAAAAGATTGACGATATTTGCAGTATCAAAACTGTTCATAGCTTCGGCTACTTTTGAACTTACACAATCCGACATTCAACAATCATATTTATATATATATATATATATATATATATATATATATATATATATATATATATATATATATATATATATATATATTTATATATATATATATATATATATATATATATAAAGCGATCCAGGATGTGGGAATGCCATGGTGTCATGTTTTCTAATGAATCCTGGTTCTATTTATAGTATCTTGGATGTGTCATCCATATTTGGCGACATTATAGAATTCGCACATTGACAGAATGCATTCGACTTTCCATGTCCTACTGGTTGATCATATGCAGTGATGAAATGAAGAGGGACTTTCTACACATTACTTATTTTCTTGTTCCATTGACAGCACTTTTGAGCAGTGGACGCAGCATTTTGTTGTATTATGGCTTGTGCCTCTAATTTTTAGTCGAACAAACTCTGCGAAATGCTACCTTTCAGTAGGATGATACAAGACCACATACTGGTACAGAAAAGATCTTTTTATAAACAAAAAGTAATCGGCTGTGGTCTTAGTCAGCCAGATCTTTAAGTGAGAGATCTCCAGATCTCTCACTTAAAAAACAGATTTAGTAAATGGCTACCAAGTGTGGTTTACTGACATATGCTACTCATTATGGCTTATAAACAATGGAATCATAATGAATCTGCATAATATATTTTATATAAATACTATAAAAGCTGATACAATGTTATTGTTCTAGGAGCCGATTTCTCAGAATCTATAATTCGAAAACTTGTCAGAAATTTAATCGCTTTTTCATTTTTAGTATAATTATGCAATATTTGTCCCACAAATATATCATTTCGTAATTTGT
Organism: Latrodectus elegans; assembly: GCA_030067965.1. Taxonomy (NCBI): domain Eukaryota; kingdom Metazoa; phylum Arthropoda; class Arachnida; order Araneae; family Theridiidae; genus Latrodectus; species Latrodectus elegans. The sequence continues at coordinate 53,554,947 of CM057815.1, read as the reverse complement.
ATTTCTTCCTAATATAGCAATTTTAATGGCTAGTAGCATTACATATTTAAGATTTATTGCACTTTGTAATGTAATGAGGATTCTTACGTAATCGAAGAAATGATAAATTATTTCTCAAAAAAATCAATACACTAAAAACGAAAATATTTCCATTAGCAAAGACTGACTAGAAGTTATAAATAAATTAAAAATCACATAATGAAAATTGTAAGAAGATAGTCGGATTTGCTTCTATCGTATATCACATGTTAGGAAATGATAAAGCAGTGCTTCCTGAGTCTTTTTCGCCCTATAATTACATTTTCCAGCAATGCAAATCAGATTTAATTCCTTTGAGTTAAACATACATTTTATATAAATGCAACAATTTGTATATTAGAGATTGCTTACAAAATGTTTTACATTAATTCTATAATTATTCTGACTTTCTCGCTGAGAAGGTTGAGTTTTAATATATTGAACAATTTATTGATACGTTTCAATATTCACATTTTGCTAGAAACTAAATGAGTGCAAATAATTATTTGCGTATAAAATTTGGAAGTAAAATAAAAATTCCCTACGAAAATAAATCTAAGAGTATTGAAATAATAAAGCTCATCGTGTTGGTATGATTATACTCTTCGGGGTGATCGCTGTTTAATTCCATTTATTGTTAAACATTGGCATTTATAACAGTTTTTTTTAATTAATTAATTTATTATTTTTTTTTTAGGTTTTTGGGTTGTTTTCAGGGTTTTTTACATTTCGATATCTGAATATGGTCCTCTATCGATGTAAGAGGAAATGAACAATGGCATAAAAAAAAACTTTAATTACTATAGGGTGGATATAGGGCTATCATTATTAGCCTTTTATTCATTTTCCGAAGAAAAACAATATTAAAGGTAACTTTAATAATATAAGCGCGCTCTTACCATCGGTTCAACAGTTCGTGGGTTCAAATCCCACCTTGGGCATGGGTGTTTGTAGTGGTTCGAAATTGACTTTAAACCGTAAGTCCCGGACTAATATACCCTCGTGTGCAAAAAATGACCGTTGAACGACAAACAAACCAAACCAACCCTAATAATATAATCTTTTTCGAATTACAGTGATAAAGTTTAACAATTTCGAATTTTTAAACGTAAAATCTTACAAAATGTGCATATATATGTTTAAATTATTTTATCCCTATTGAATAAACTCCAAGCAATTTAATACATTACTGTAATAAATAATTTTGCGATTTAGAACATTTTATTTTTGTTTAAGCAGGTATAATATGGGAAATATAAAAATTTAATATAAATTATCTTCCTCGTAAGAATTATCTGTAAAAAATACAAATGCATCGTATTTCACACACCTTAATCAGGGATGTAATGGTCTGGTTTAGAGGGTGTTCGTTTTCTCACTATCAGAAGGTAGTGGGTTCGAATCCCGACTCAACCGAAGATCCTCAACCGAAGATCCGACTTCGATAATGGTGGCTGTTATGGTAATGCAACTGCTGATAATGGGTATGTTAAATATACCCCAGTTGCAATGTCCTCCAAGTGAAAATATACTTCTGGGGGTGGCAGGTCAAATATTGAGGATCTCTTGCTTCGTCCCTGCTTCCAAGGCTCCCACATCCTTCTTAGATCTAACTAGTAGTATCCATCGCAGGGCTATGTGCAGGGAAGCATGCTGGTGCAACAACAACACATCTTAATATGTTCTAAGCAAGATTAGAAAAAATGATAATGTCATATAGTGTATTAATTAAAAATTTAAAAGATTATTTCACCGTACGTTATTAATAAGAAATATTAAACACATAGAGAAATATTACATGGTTCATAGATAAAACACAATTATATTAATATGACCTGCCTATAATAAACTATAAAGACAGCAATATTACTCATCCTGGTATTTTAAAATATACCTAAAAACAATAAAAGTACTTAAAAAAGCTTTTAAAATATTATATATATATATATATATATATATATATATATATATTATATATATATATATATATATACTTTTAAGTAAGTTTATTCTTTGGGCATTTTTATTTTTATAGCTTTTAATTTTTTCATTTATTTTGTAATGAAATTTTACAGTTCAGTTTTCTTTAATAATTAATTATTTTATATTCTAATTAGAAGAAATCGATAGTATACATATGTATAATTTATAAAAAAATTTTTTTTAATTATAATTAAAAATATTTGAAAAAAAAAACAAATTTTTTACGTGGATGTTAATTATTTTGAATAAAAATATGGCACTTACATATTTTAAAATTATAATATCATGTATTCACTATTGCAAAAATAATTTAAATAATTATCAAGTAATTATTGAATAAAAAATATTAACATTGTTTTGATTGTGACTGCTCACCAATGCAATACAAAATATATGTGTAATCAAATAATAGCTAAAACCACACACTTACATGAGCGATATGGTACAAACAAATAACTTTGGAATGAATTCTTTCTTTATTTTTTTTTCAAGCTAACAAGTTACATTTAAAATGCCAAATTTTTAAAATTAATAATGGAACAAAAATAATTTCTCTCTCTCTCTCTCTCTTTTTATTTATTTTAAAAATGCATGAATTATTTTATCATCTTTTATAGAACTCTTATAAATATTCACTTTAAAAATGTGTTTATTTATATCACAACTTTGCATAAAATTCCACTTTTCATTTAAGAAAACTAGGTATGTTTGATGAAGAGTCACTGATCTTAGATGAGATACTGGCTGTAAAAGCAAAATTTACTTGTATAGCATAATTTACGTGCCCTACAATCTATATTATGTGAATAAGTTCTAGAAATAAAAATTTCATTCATTATTAAATATTAATAAATGTTTATATTTTTATCAACGCCCTTTTTTTAAAAATATTTTTAGACGTTCTTATGAATAATATTTTAATATATCATAATAATAAATAAAAATGTGTAATTTGACTTATAAAAGTCTTATCAAATTTTATAGCAAGTTAAGAAATTAAAAAAATTAAATATTTTATTTCTAATAAAATAAAAAGTAATCAGAAGTTGAATAATCACAGGAAAATTTTAATAATTTATTTTTTTCTTTGTTAAAACTAGAAAACAACTTGACCAAATAAAGTAATAAAAATAAATGGTGTAAAATTATAAAAAAATAATTTTTAAATTTCTTACACACATAAAATAGACTTCTGAGAATTTTGTAATTGTTTTTTTCTATAAATCATTTTGAGAAAAATGCTATTTACGAAAACAGCAATTTAAATGTGAGTTAACAGAAGTTATAGAAATAAGTTTCAGGGAATTATTTTTCACCTTTTGCGATTTTTGTGTTCTAGCTGATGACGTCTCTGTTTATTCTGACGTCATAATAATTTTCTAAATTTTATAAAAATCACTCCTTTAAAATTTAAAATAATTTTAAATTATTAGTCATTTCACTTTATTAGAAGTTGATTTCCGCTGTACGATGTATTGCATGCATTGTTTACGCTTGTCAGATGATTGGGCGGAGCTTCCTAGAATAAAAAGAAAAAAACACAGGAAAAGGCGGAGTTTTGGTACCTAATATGGAATCAATTATTTTGAATAAAAGTTTGCATGATATTGAAAGATGATTGTACTTATGTAAAAATTTTGCAAGTATTTAAAAATCTTATTTACAACCTGATACAGCAAAAGACTAAAGTAATGCACTTTACAAAATGCCTTTACATAGGTTGTGAAAAATGTGCATTTTTTAAATTCATTACAAAGATACTGAGGAAATACTTTCTTTTTGATTTTTAAATCACGAAATTTATTAATTTAATGTTAAATGTTTCGAATGAATAGCTAATTTAAAAAAAGCAACATTGTATCAAAACAAAACAAGCGTCACATGATAGTGTGACGTCAAAAGATAGTTGCTAAGCTGTTTGCATTGAAGGTGAAGGAAGGTTTGTGATGCGAGAGGTTGCATATCGTTGGAAGAGGCTTGCCTGAACGAGACTCGTGTTGTTTTTTGAGAAATTTTTGCTTATTCCAGCTGGTATCAAAAAGATCAAACGCATATAAAATTGTTGAACAAAAGATGTCTTCACCTAGCGCTGGAAAGCGACGAATGGATACGGATGTTATAAAACTGTATCCTTTCAAAGAAAATCTTTTTATTTGCTTCCTATGCGACGAATTTGATGAACTGTTTTGGTTGTAGTCACTTTGTTTTGGATTGGTGCATATTAAAAATAAAGATGTAATTGTAAGCCTAAGTAGGCCTAAAAGGCTTGCGTTGAAAAAAAAAGTGACAACAATGTCATTATCCGATGAATTGGTTAATTGCATCAAAAGTTAAATGCGGGTTTCTAATGGAAAATAAAAAAAATGTTGAAATTTTAAAATTCATAGTACGTCTCCTAGAAAATTTTAAATTCTCAACAAAATTTAGAAAAAATTGCTAAATTTTATTGTAGTAGATTTATTTTCTTTTATACCTAAAAAAACCAGTTTGGCGAGTTATTTAAACCATTCATTTTTTATCGAGACAAATTTCAAGGTAGAGACGAAAATTCCAATTTATGAATGATTAATTATTTAGTAACTTTTATCTTAATCTTATTAACCTTAGAATCAACTTTGATCTTATTTCAATTATTTTCTGAATTTTATGAAAATTATTTCATATAATTATTTTTATAACATGGAAAATCATTACTGATAGATTAAACGATATCCATGTTTTCTTTTTACCCATAAAGTTATTTAGCTCTAAAGTTTACTCAAAACTGTCAGTTTATGTTATAAATCATGAATTTTTATAATTATTCTATAATAAATTATTTTTAGATATCTATTTTCGATATATTTATTAATTCAATTTCTGTTGTACTGTATTCTAATTTTATGTATTGATTTGTACATTTTTTACCTGGTTTTCATATTCATGTTATATAAAATGAATTATTGTTTCTGATTATTATACTTGACATAGTTGATCAGTATTGAAAGTAAACATGAAGTTACAATATTAGGAGGCCTAAATGAATTTTGTGTCAAGTTTTATGGTCCTAAAGGAAGTAAGTAAGCTGTTATAAATGTGTTTAACATTTAATTTTTTCTCTTTGTGAGGGAAATCTTTTGTTCAATATTATCATTCAAAATTATAAAGTGATGGTTATTTTTTTCCAGACATTTTTATTGCAACTAAAATTTATCTTTTTTTTTAAATTATAAACACTGTTTAATTTAGTTCTGGTTGTTTAAACAGTTATTCTGTATTAGAAATAAATTGAATATTTGAAAAATGAAAGGTTACATTTTGCACAATAAATTTCGACTTCAACTTACTGAAATATAACATTGTTTATAATTCAATAAATTCAGTAAAGTCATGTGTTTTATGTAAATATTTTTTACTGTATATATTCTGAACTAAATGAAATGCATTAACTAATTGTTTCATTTTATTCAATTCTAAGTTTTTACCTTGGTTACATAATTTATTTTTGTTTTAAAATTTATGTACTTTACTTTTAAAGGATTTATTCTTTAAAAAATAATCTAGTTGTAAATATATTTATTTCATGTTTAAATTAATTTATATATAATTTTCTATGAAAGGGATTTAAATATGTCTATGATTAAGTTAAATAATTACACTGGTAATTTTTCTTTTAATTGTAAAAACTTTTCAGTATATGTTGCAAACTTTTTATAACAATATTATCTATTATTTACTTTATGAAATCCGGTTTATAGAATTTTGTGTATAGTGTGAGAAAGTGTTCTCATGATTTTAATTCCTTTTAATTTGCTTGATAATTTATGTTATTAGTAAATTGTATTAATGCTGTAAAAATTTTCTAAATTTATATATGTATATGAATATATTTTATCTCAAATAATTTTCATGCCTGTATTAGCTTTATTTTATGTTTATTGAATCAAAACTTAATTTTAATAGCCATTGTTTTACATTTGATCAAAAGATATATTGAACTGTAAAAACTAATTCACTTATTGTGATATTTGGCAATGAAATTGTTTTCAATGTAAAAATATTTTGAAAATTTGACAATCTTTGTTGTGTAACCTAATTTTGCCAATTATTGACTAAATATTTATAACAATTTCTTCCTAACACTTTTAATTTTTCGTTATTTTAAATATTCCAAATGTTAATAATTTTTTTATGTAGATGAATTATTTTATAAAAGTAAATAAGATAATCAAAGATTTAAGTCAACTCTTATTGAGTAAGTTGTGGGGAAAATGAATACTACTTGTAGATAATACAAATTATTAACTTGGTATAATCTGATTTCAGATAAATAATATCAATCTTGAAAGAAAACTCCTGTGATGCTTCTAGATATTAACACTATATTTATCAAACCTAATTGGAACTTAATTATCTATTTAGCCTTATTAATTTTTGGATGATTTGATCTTGATATATTGGGCCAAGTTAAAAGCTAAATAGTGGTCTAACCTTCACTTTAATGGTTTTCTAGTTCAAATGCAGCTGCTGGCTGGATTGTTTTTTAGTGGTTCAGTATTCTGTATTGTAGATCCTGTTCTAAGTAACTCGTAGAGATCTCTATGATAAGTAAATTATCATAGAGATAAACAAACCAAATTAAAGTAATTTGGCTAATATTTTTAAATAATAGATATTAAAAATGAAAACTTAAAAATTGCTTGTGTCTGTAGCCATCTTGTATTTAAGAATATTTTATCTAAAATTATTTATATTGTTCATATGTAATCTGTGTTTCTCTATTGCATTTAATTCAAATCTTAAAAAGGTTGTATGTATTTGGATTTGATACTAAATATAAGCTATAAACAATGTAGTATTATTAAAATTCCAAGTTTTCAATCTGTATGGTTTCAAAAAAAAAAGAAAAAAATTAAAATTTAGGAATATTTAAAAATAATTCCCTCATGAGTATAATAATAATTTGACCATTGATATAGGGCCACTCAAAATATAATGTATTTTAAGGGCTATCAAAAAGTAAAAATACTAAAGAAATATCCAGATTAAAGTCATGTTAGATTTCCTTAATAAATTTTTGATACAAGTCGTGAAGTCTCTTTTATATTCAGATTTAAATGCATCTTTATATGTAAATTACTAATCTTTGAATGATAAGTTCTTTCAAATTTTAAAAATGATGGAAATTAATGCCTTTACTATTCTTATTTCTCTATATCAAAAAAGAACATGCGCTGGCACAATTGTTTACAATGTCTCTTCTCAGCCTCGATATTGCAAATTATTTTTTGTTATGATTTGATTACTTAATTGATATTATTTTTAAATACTGCATTTTTATTGACTAAATTTAAGGAAAATCTGTTTTTACTCTTACATAGCTTGAGTTCTAATCATGTCAGTAACATTTCAAAATTTTACAATATTTTATTGATATAGTTTCCTGGCAAAATGTCAAAGCTAGTTAAATTTTCATTTTACTTATTTATGAAGTGTATTCAAAATTTATTTTTGAATTTCTTGATTAGATTCTGAAGCTTCCAAATCATTTCTGTATTTCATAATATTTTCAATAGGAAATATGTTTTAATATTTTATTCATTTTTAATTGTGACAGTGTGCATGATTGTTATATTTTTTCAAAGTTCTAAAAGTCATTGGATGTGATAATATATCTTAATATAATGCAAATTCTAATTTTTAAGCATTAAATCTTTAAGTAAATGTACATGAATTGTACATTTGAGCAAATTCTTTTTTAATGGTTTCTGATTGTACTGTTTAACACAGATATTTATGTTCATATTTCTTTAGTATTATACTTTCAGCTAAGATTTTATTTTTGTTTGAAATTGTTAAGGACCAGATTGCAAATAATAGTCTTTAAGTTTTGATATCCATTACAAATGTGATGTATAATATGCATGCATACTTAATTGTAAATATTAAAAAATCCTGGAGATTGGTTATTAAATCCATCGTCAAAGGGAAATGATTTATAAGTAACTTTTACTTATTTATCTTTCATGAATTCTTTCCTTGTAAAAATAATAAGCATAAAAATTTGTTATCTCGGATGTGATATGAAATTTAATATTCAAAGAGCATTTGAGTAAATTATGATTATAGAATATACTAATTAATGATAATATATATAATGAGAGAGATGAAATATAATATAGATTATAGAAATATACTATGAATATATATATTTAAAAAAGTGTCTGAATTCAAAATTAAAATGTTGTTAAATATGTTGCCTATACATACAATTTTAGATTTTGTAAATAAGTTAATTGGACTTACTGAAGAATCTATAAAAAAATTATGAAAAGTATATATGAATGACAAGTGTTTCAAATATTTTAATGGTCAAATATTGAAATAGTTTAAGAGGAAAACATTTTTTAAAAGAAATAAATACTAGACTTTATTTATTTTTCTTCTGATATATTCAAAGAGGAAAAAAAAAATTTTTTTCTGAATACTTGTATAACTAATTCTGTTCTGTATGAAAAGGAAATTCAATTCGTAATCAGAAAATTATATAAAAATTAAGGTTTTAATCACTTTTAAAAGAAATTAGTATTGTATCAATAAAACACTTATAGTTCTATTTATAAGAATAAAATAATTAAAATATGTTGTAAAAATCGTGATTCATCAAAGTTGATAAAAATTGGTAAACTTGTGTATGTGCAGTAAACTAGCATTTGAATACTATGTGATGAAACTTAGTACATCATTTTATTAACTAATCATTTAGTTCTGTAAAAAAAATATAAAACATTATATTTTAAATTTAAATTTATTAATTACAAAAATACCTGATGTCTAAATTATGGATCAACTATTGATTTTAATGTATTTATTTCTGGTATCAATATACAAAGCATAATGGACATGGATATTTTTAATGGTTCAGAATCTACTTTGAGTTGATGTCTCATCAGAATTAGCTTCGCATACAAAAAGTGATAGTGATAAACAAACAAAACTACTGTACAAGGTATTTACTTGATCAAACGATCATAGTTTTATTAAGGTTTCAGATGATCGCTTTTTATAAAAATGAAAATGTTGAGCAATTTGAAATTATTTATTTAACATTTTATTTTGTTGAATTTTAAGAAGTATTTAGACGAAGAAAGATGTTTTTTAATTCTTATCAAATTCTAAGTATATTTTTTATTGATAAATTTTAGGTTCTTTTTTACAATATTTTGTTATGTTACTTCTCGTTTTTTTTTATTCATAAATACATTCTCATTCATCATTTTGTATAAAAATATTTAAGTATTTGGATAATTCAAACAATACCATTAACATGTCAATTACCCAACTAGATTGATGTAATTAGATTAATCTTAGTCTTCAGTTTAGTCTATTATTGGTAATAATATAAATCTGAAAATATTATGGGGAAACTAGTAATTGAAATTCCAGTGCTTTAATATTTAATAATACTTGATCTCCGTAAATTTAGTAATCATAAATAAAAAAAATTACAAATTGTGTGTGTGTGTTTTTTTTTTTTTTATTTATTTCTCAAAAAAATCAATAACAAGTCATTTTTTGAAATATTTTAAAATTTATTCAAATTGAAACTAATGTGAATCCCCTGAATTTTTTTTATTTTATTTATTTTATTTTAATTGTATTGAAGATATTCTGGCATTTAGATTTCATAATATTTTGCAAAATTTGAAGAAAAAGAAACATTTGTGTATCATTTAAAATCTTTAAAACTCTCTTCTCCTTTCTTTTTAGCTCCTTATGAAGGGGGAGTTTGGAAAGTAAGAGTGGATTTGCCAGAAAAATATCCTTTTAAATCACCTTCAATTGGTAAGACTTGAATACTGTTGTTACTAATAATTTTAAATCCAAAATGCAACAATATTAATTTCAAATTGTAAATGAAAAATCAAATACTGAATCTAAATATTTTTATATTATCAATTTTATCTTTTCAATTGTAATTAATTTTGTAATATTGATGGTATTTTAAAATAATCTTTTAGCAGTTATTTGTAAGATATTTCTATTTTTTTTTTAATATAAAGTTTATTTTTTCTAAAAAAATATATTTAAATTTTCCTTGATGTGAGAAATATCAAGTTTTTCATCTCCTGTTAAAACATTCTCTGACAATATTGAATGTGCTTTATCAGATAAATATGGCCTTTGTGGTATTTCATTCATGATAAATACTATTAAATATTTTTAAAATGTATCTAAAATAAAAGGTGCTCAATATAGTATAATTACAGATTTTAAAATTTCAACTGTGTATTTTTGCTAGGAGCATAAGATAAAAGTTTACTGTTAATGCAAACTCGTTATTCAAAATATTAATACAATGCCTATTTTGATTAAACATTGAAGAATTTGGTGTAGTTTATTTATAAGTTCATACAAAATTTCAAGAAAACCATTAAATATGATTCTTATTAAATTTCAATGTGAAAATGCTTATTGCATTATCCTGAATGATTAGTTCTTAAAATTAACTGTTTGTAAGTTTAATAATAAAATTTGAATGTAGTTATTTATGGAAGAACCTTACCCCTGTCAAATGTAAAATGTGTTAGTCAGATAACAAACCAAACTTAATTTAAACATAACTTTATTGAAGATATAAAATTTTATAAATAATATAATTGAGAAAAAAAATATTTGTCTTACTAGTGATATTAAATAAGTGTAGTCTCTTGAATTGCATAAATTTTGTTATTTAACATAAGACTTTGTTTGATTATGATATAGAATTCTCATTAAACATTTTTATTATAAATAAATAAGATTGAAAAATATAATAATTTTAAGAAAGCTTAAAAATTTGTATTGTGGTTAAAATTATTTGCATGCCAGTGATATATATATTAAAATGTATTAAGCATGTGTTATAACTAGAAATTATTTTCAGGTTTCATGAACAAAATATACCACCCTAATATTGATGAAGTGTAAGTGTTTTTTTTATAGTTCTTATAGTGCTAGAATTTAAAGAAGTAAATATGCAATTACACACACAAAAATAGCTATTTTTCGTAGATTTATGCTACAGTTCTTTAAGATTTTAAAAATTCCTAAGTATTGTTATCAAAACAATAAATTTGTGTTTTTTTCTTATTTATATTTGCTTTAGAACAATAAGACTTTAATACTTCAGATCATAAATTTTTAATGTATGTTATTGCAAAATTTGATTGGTGACCTAATTAATGAATACAATTGTCAAGGGAGAAAAAATTAGTATGCAGTAAAATATTTCTCAAAAATATATAAAGTAATTTAAAATGTTTTTAGCATTTTTCCTATTTTTACTCAGTTTTTTTTATTGAATATGTTATAAACTTGTATATATGCATATAAAGAATTTTTTAATACATAAAATTAAAAATTTAACTCTTTAATTTTTTATTGAAAAAATTTTGATGTCTATAGTTATTTTATAAATTAAAAGTTTTTAAAATATGAATTCTGTGAATAAAAATTATTGTACTTTGTAAAAATTAAAAGAAGAAAGTATAAATACATATTTAATTTTAACTACTTGTTATATGTAGTGAAAATACTTTATTAAAAAATTGCTTTTATACTGATAAAAATATGATTGCTACTGTAAAAAAAATAAATTCCTTTGATATTTAGGCTTGATCATCTTAAAAAGCTTTGTACAGTTATATGTTTTGTATTTGTTATTTACATCACAAAAAAAGAAAGTTACTGCATATCTAAAGTAGCATTTAAAATCAAATAAAGTATTTTTATATTAGTATTTAAAAGTAATTTTGTATAAATGTATTTGAAAGCATTACATTAACTTTTCAAAATTTTTTAATTTAATCTTATAAGAATTTATAAATTTTGATCTTTTATGTATGAATACTATTTTCTATAACATTAATTTTATTGGAAATCTATAAAGTTATATTATATCATTTATATATTATACCAATGAAAAGCAAATAATGATTTCATCTTTATTAAATTGCTAAGTTAACAGTCTCTATAAACATATTCTTCATTGAAATAGCACATGTACTTCATTGAACATGTTTATTTTTAAAATAAAATTTAAATTCAAAATATAACCATTATTTTTTTTTTAATTTGATATTGAATTTGAATCAAATAATTTATGAAAATTATAATGATTGAAAGAAATTTTATGGCTGCAATTTATGTTTAGTTCATATCAAATGGAGTTTGATGACAATGTTGAAGATTTTATGTTACTCAAAGCTTTCTATTAGTCGTAAAATTTCTTGCTAAATGCACTTGATAAAAGAAAATTCATCTGACAATAGTGATTTACATCTTAATAAAGCATTCAAAATGTTTTACTTATTATGTTTTTCAAATTTATTTAATACTCTAGATGAAATCCTTTTGCATGCAATTTTGTGTTCTGAATTATTTAATGTTATCCTGAAAATATTGATAGTGTTTGAAAATGTTTCAATTATAAATTAAATAATTTCACTTATAAATTATAATTTCCTGTTATAGTGCAAAGCAATTAATAAATTATTAATCTTTTAATTTATTTACATTGAATATTTTCTACTAATATCTTATAAAATTTGGTTACATGCATTTAATGTTTGCTCATACAATACATATTTTCTTTCTTAAGAGTTATTCCAGATTAACTTAAGAGTGGTTTTTCAAAACTGAGATGTTGATAATTTAAGTAAGTTAGTAAACATTTAATATTAAGATGTTCATAGTAATTGAAAAAACTTTTTCATGATGTAATTTAATGTTTACTTTAAAAAAAGCAGTTAAGTTTTTTAAATTTGATTAGATTAGTAATAGTTAAAAAGTAAACTATAAAATGTATAAAATTGAATGCATGAAATTGAAGTGTTTTCATAATATTTTTTAGTTTTTCATGATTAATTAAAAAGGTTTGTTTTTGGATTTTAACAAAATTTATTAATTCATGTATTTTTATAATATGGACTATTTACTATTGATAACTAATTATGATTGCATTAGAACTTTTTATGCCGATACATATTTTTCTATTTTATTTTACTATGTAAATTTAAATATTTGAAGTATCAGTATATAAATAGAATGTGAAGAATTCACATTTTATAAAGGTGTTATTATAACAAAGCATTGGTGTAGTGTAGTTAATATATATGCGTGTGGACATATCTAGATACTTAAAAAAAGTTAACCTTTGATTACTAATTAAATATTTCATTTAATGTTTCAGGTCTGGTACTGTGTGTTTAGATGTCATCAACCAGGCTTGGACAGCTTTATATGGTATGAATAACCATTGTCTTTTATTTCATCTTAAATAATGGTAGTTATAATTTTTATTTTCAATTATGTTTAAAATCGCGATTTTCAAAATTGTTGACTTGTATTGTTCAAAATTGTAGGGTTTTAGCATTTTAGATTTTATGTTTCCTATTGTAAAAGATAGAAATACTAAGCTTTTATAACTCTGCATTTAAATAAAAAAAAATTTTTTTTTTAAATTGTGAATATATTCTTTGAAAAACTATTTGTAAAAAGAAGGCAGTAATGATGTAAAGTAGCATTGCATTAAGTATAATGGAGCCACTAGTAATATTACATTAAGTATAATAGAGCCACCTATCAAAGTAAGATAGGGTCCCCCATAAATAAAATCTTTTCTATAAACTTCTATATTTATAAATCTATACACAAAAGATTCTAAAATTTTTTAGCTTAAAGGTGATATAGCACTAAAAAACCACATTCTTAATTATGTTTTTGTAATATCTGAGAAGATGTTTGTAGACATTAAATGTGTAATTTTAAGTTAAGCATTTGCCTACATAAAAATTACACATTAAGGTTGAAAGCGAAAAACAGTTTTAACTTTGAATATAAATTGTTTTTTATATTAATTATCATATATGCTCTAAATTTGAAGAGGTAAACAGCAAATTCTAGTGAATCATTTTCAATGGGAATCATTCAATTCGATCATTATGTAGACATACAATGGACAATTACAGTCCATTGTATGTCCACATAATAATCAAATTGAAAATAATAGAATAAATAAAAGAATATTTTTTCTATTAATTCTTCATAGAAAATAGTATTTTAAGATCAACTTTATTATCCAGACAACTTTTAGTAAAATTTTATAGTTTTAATAATCAGCAAAAGCCAACATTATAATTGGATTTTCAATAAAAAAAAATATATCTGACTCGGAAAAAGGTTAGTGTAGGACTAAGTAATGCTGGTTCAGTCAAATCAGCTGGGTCTTACAAATAATAAGAAAAAAAAGGTTAAAATAAATATAAAAAAATTAACATTAAATAAAAATAAACATTATTCATTAATAAATTATAGAATTTAGTACTATTACTGCAGTAATCATCCAAACAATTACAAAACTAATATAAATCATATTATTCAGCTACAGTTAGAGGATCTAAGGCACTCATATTTAAGCATATTTTAATTGTCAAATATTGGTATATGCTCATAGGAGAAAATATATTTTTTTAAATGCAGAAGTAATGAGTTCAAAACATTTTTAAAAATCGCATAAATGATAAAGAGCTCCACACTATGAACATGAGTGTTTATCTTTAATGTTATTAAACTGGTAATTATAACTAAAGCAATCTTGAATAAAAATTTGCAAAGTGTTATTTAATTTTCATGCAGCTATTTATTAGTATCTAGTATTGTAGTGTTTAAAAATGTTAAATAGATATTTTCCTTCAGTTTAGTTATTTAAGTTGTGATTTCAATTAGAAATATGTCTTGTATTATTCACAACTAAGGATATAAACCTTAACATGTTAGTGAATTGAGTAATTTTTCTGATTTTTTTTTATTTTGAAAGGATTTCAGATTTTACTTTTGAATGGCTTTTAAATTGTAAATACCTATTTGTATTAAAAGTTATAATTTCCCATTTCTATCTTAGGAGATTTCTGGTACTAGTAAAAATATTGATAAAATATACCAATTTAAATTACATTAGACTTTTAGTGAAAAATTGAATATTTTGATCTTGGTCTGAGTAAATCAATTCTTGAAATTTGGTGATAGGTTCAAGAATATAGACTGCAACATACATCTTGAGGAAGATAGATAATTTCTTGATTAAAATAAAGCTTCTACAAGTAAATTGCTTGTGAAAGTCATTTGAATATTGTGAAAAACTTGAAGGTTAAAATGTATAATAAATTTGTGTATAATTTGTATCATAAACATCTATAACTTTTCCATTGAAATTACATATCTGTCAATTACTTACACAAATTGAAAATTTTCTTATTTAAATTATTCAAAGAGCTTTAGTTAGAAATCTTTTTACACCTCTGTGGTTTTGATATGATGAGCCGTTATATTACTTTAGTATTATTTATGACTATTTAATATACAATTTTTACAAGATGGCTTAATTCTTTGACCACCTAGATTGTTTAATATAACGCTTTTGGAATAGTTCCCTCTCTGCTGTTAGTAAAACTAATTTATTTTGAGAAAATATTAAATTTTAATTAGCTCTTAGTCAGTATTGTAATTACAGAAATTATCTTAAGTTCTAATGTGTCTTTTCAAATCTGATTTGAAATTGACTATCATATTATTCTTGATGGAATAAAGCTAATGAATTTTATTTACCATTACTGCTTTTTATTTAAACTTTTGTTGTTTAATATAAATAATTAAAAGTTAAATATGTAGAACTTTGTAAACAGCTTAGTTTCTGCTGTAAATCAGCAAAAATGTTCTTGTTGGTCCGTATAATAGGTTTTAAGTATTTATGGGTAGATTTGCCTATATCCACATTTAGGTTAATTGCTAAAGAGTTCTGACTATAAGCAGAACTATGATTATTAAGTGATTAATGAAGCAAAAGATATAATAGCTATTGGTTTTAAGTATCTATAAAGTATTACATTTTATTGATAGAACCTAATAGATTAGAAACTAATAGTATATCAATAATTCAGTTTAAATAAAAATATCAAGTTAAATTTATTAAAATCAAATATAATAAAATAACAACAAATTTTAAACATAATTTATATTAATTTAACATAATTTATATATTTAAAGATATAAAATAATATTGTAATCAAATAATTCATTGTCACTACCAACAAAATAAAGTAAAATACCTAGGGCATTACACTTTTAACCAAAACTATCAGACACTGGAGTTTCATGAACATGTCATCAACCTGTTTTATTGTCTTAACCTGTTTTTAAACACCTGGGGTATGTCCCATTTGACAAAATGGTATGTGTTAATAACTTAAATACAATGAATTAATAATTAGATTTAAATAAAGCAGTTCCAGAATTGCAAAATGATTAAAATTTTAAGTTATTAGCAATACACTAGTTGAATAACAATACATGGTAAAGCATAGCAGAAAAATGAATTTAAAGAAAATACTAGTATTTTAAATGAATGATAATTATGATGAATAAACTTGTATAGAACAGTACTACTAAGAACTTAATAAGCATTAGATACATATAGTTTATACTGGGGTTACAGTTCTTTATATTTAAATGCTATTTATATAAAAATTAAGTTCATAAATTTTGATAGAATTGTGTGAATGGGTTTCACTATAATGAAATTAATATAATAATGAAAGTTGACATTTAATCTTTATTATGTAAATTGTTTCCTGTATTTTTCTCAATGTTTTCATATTTGTCTTTGAATTAATAATTCATTTGTACACATGTGCTCATATTTTAAAATTGAGAATTTATTTCCAATGCTATAGAAATCAATAGATTTATCATTTATTTTATTACAGATTTGTCCAATATTTTTGAGTCTTTTCTTCCTCAGTTATTAACATATCCTAACCCAATTGATCCTTTAAATGGTGATGCTGCTGCAATGTATTTGCACAAACCTGAAGAATATAAGAAAAAAGTTCAAGGTAAGTTCAAGTTTCAAGAAGAAATATGTGTAGTATAATAACTTAGAAACTTTCTCTGTTCTCTAATTTTATGTATATTAGCATTGCGTAAAGTAGTTCTAATTATTTTATGCTTTGATAACTAAAATTATTTGAAAAGTAGAGTTAAAAGCAATATTTAAGTGACCTCAAACATTGTCAAATTTTGTATAGTTTCTAGAAATTTCAGGAATTTTTGATTCCTAGAAAATTGAGAATAACTAGGAAATCATTAGTTGCTTGCATATCCTGGCATTTGTTTCTTGAGTATTTGTTTGCATCCTGACTTCTGTTAAGAATACTTAAATAAGCAAATATGCCTAAAGTATGAATATGTAAATAATTAGGTGTTCTTAAGAATTAAGAAATAAAAAGAAACTAATTTGTTTTTATTAAAGAATAATTTAAAAGAGAAGGGATTTATTGAAATTTTAAAAATAATTGTATATTTTTGTCATCAGTTTTGTTTAAGTATTTTAACTTGTATTAATTTTATATCTTGAGTATGAAGTGAATTATAAATTGTGTCAATAAATTTAAATTAAAAAATATCCACACATTATCAACAATAGTATTAATCTCCATTATGGTATTCAATATTTCCACAATTAAAAAGCTTTGAATCTTATATATATATATATATATAAATTTGCCGTAGCTATTGACATCTTATGTTTGTTGCCATTCATTTGGAGTTTAACATACCTAAAATGTTAACTTTTAAATAAGGGTAAAGATAAATATTTATCTGTCATTATTTAAAAGTGTAATTAAAATGTGTGTTTAATTACCTATATATATATATATATATATATATATATATATATATATATATATATATGACCAAAAGTATAAGGGGAATATTTATTCAACAATGTGTCAATTTTATCTAAGAATTTAATGACTATTTGAAAACTTCAGTTTCTTGCGAGAATCTTTATGAACTTTAATGATTATCAAGTGAAATTGATTAATTTATTAATCCAACCTTAAATGAGTATATAAAACTAATTAAAATATTTATGATTTTTATTTCAAATTTTAAAAAACGTTGTAATAATTATCAATATTTAATTAACGTTATAAAGTAGTAAATATGTCACTGCAAATTGCATTCCATTTAGTTTATTATTAGTTCACTATTGTTTTACTTTTCACTATTGTTTTCATTATTAATTCGATTTTTCTGTTAACTTCAAAACATAAGTATTTAATCTAGTTTAAAATATTCATCACTTTAAATTTTATAGAATCTACTTCCATTTTTCATTCATGTATAGATATTTGTAGTGATTACTATCATAAAAATTAATCAAAATGTTTTACTGATAAATGTTTTTGTACCGTTTTGAGTGTTTTTGTGAATTTACTGTATTAGCTTGGCCATTCTTAAACTATTAAATTTCACTTTATGAAATTTGCTTTTAAATGTTTATGATAAGTTGAGATTAATTTATTAAAATATGTTTATCTTATTGTAGCTTTTAGATAAGTGGTGAAATATTTGATGTGCAACCAAGCTCACAATTGAATGCTTAATGTTTAGGCAGGTGCTCAGTTTAAAGGTTTTATGGTTTCAAATACTGAGTATTTGTTTTCTAAAGAATTTGAATTTACTTTGAAAGGTTTACCTTGAGATTTGTGTTCATGCATGAAATGATTGTAATGTGAGAAACAAAAATCTGTCTTTTAGTTTAATTTATGTATTTGAATCTTACTATGGAAGTAAAGCTTTTGAATAGTTAAAAGCATTTTAAAACATAAATGATCAAGTGAATTCTATTGTGCAAATGGAATTTTAAGAATAACAAAATATGTAAAAAAAAATTTTTTTTAGTGGGTTATTATGCACTTTATTCTATAAAATTTTGAATTTACATTTTTATTTCATTGTTTTAATGATGAAATTTATGGTAAAAAGGAAAAATGAATGCTTACAGAATTTTAACAAGGGACTTCTGAAATAAAGATCAAGATAAATCAATGACAGCAAAGTTCTCATTCTTTCTGTTTTATGTTTGCATTCCATATTTGCTGTCATGTTTGTTTTAATTTAGCACATAACTGAAAATACAAATTTTAAATTTTATAATACTGTTAATTCTGTTTGGGAATATGAATGAAGAAAAAAATGTGAACAATCTATTAAGCAGATAAAAATAAATGAATAGATAAAAGTTCATAAAACTGTTGGTACATGTTTTGAGATTTTTCTAATCGTAGGATTTCCAAATTAAACTCTTCAGTAGTGCATCGTGTATTTATGGACTGTACTTATTTTCATTAAGGGCCTACTTTATATTATGAACATTAAGAGCATTCTTTATAGAACATTATTAATGATTGAACAGAAGATTTAATAATATTTGATGCTGTTCTGTTTAAATAAAATTAATCTTGATTTTATTTGTGGAAAATATTTGTAGTATTAAGTAATGGCTTAAAATTATTTAAGTGTCTGATAAATTCTATTTAGAATGCTATCAGTAATAAACTTATATTAATTTTTTTTTCATGTTAAGCTTGTTAGTTCATTGTCATTTTACATTGCAATGTAAACTGGCTGACTCCTTTTAACTATCTATAAATATTTATAAAAAATTATTATAGAACATTCTGTTAAAGTTAGGCAATCAAATTGATTTTAATGGTGTTATTTTTTATCAAAATTAATATTTCCAACTCATTTCTATTTTTGAATTCATTTGTCTGTACTTTATGCGAATGTATTACAAAATTTTCTTTACTAGCCAATATTAATGTAGTTAAGAAGGTAAAATTTTATGATGAAGTAGAAAACAATGTACATTTTTCTTTGAAATTATCCTCATAGTCCCAATTTGAAGTGTTTCTGTTGTGCTTGCTTAGGATATTTATTTTTTTCTTATTGAAAGGAGCAGATTTATTTTAATTTTTCCTTAATCTAAGATTTTGCTATCATTCATCCATTCAAGAAATTAACACAAAACTAAGAAATTGATTATAGCCATGGAAAAGTTGTGAGATACATATATAAATAAGAAATTGGCACTAATGCAACATGTATAAATAATTAATAGCTACAAATAAAATTTAGTAACTTTGCAAGATATACATAAATATAATTTAATAATTTCAAAGAAAAATGTAATTTCTTAACCAGTTTAAGGAATGGCTCCAGTTTATCTTGTAGGTAAGTAATCTCATTTGAATTCTGCCAACATTTTAATAAAACAGGATTACCAATATATGGAATAATAGTGTATATTTTCGATTTTACACATCTCATACCTTCTACTAATCCAGCTTTTTTCCCTGTGATTGTCTATTATGAAATATCTTACACTTTGGTTAACAAAATTGTAATCGTTAAGTTTGTATCATAAAAACACACACACAATATTTTGACAAAAAACATCTGATTTTTTCATCAGAAGGTTTACACAAGAAATCTTTCTACTTAAGCACCATTATTCTATCTTTAAAAGTATTTTCAGACTTTGTTCTAAAGATATTTCATGATTTTTTTTAATGTAAAGAATTTTTTTTTATGAATTAGTTAAAAATTGCAAAATGATTTATATATAATTTATATATAAACTTTTCTTTATAAACGTTTATTAATTTATTCAAATCCTAATTATAAATCTATTTCAGTCATGCTTCCTGTATTCTTCAGTGACTACAATATATTTTTTATAAATTTAAACAATGCTAGTAGTCATTGTACAAAATTTCTATTATTTGTTCACATAAAATATTTTGATATATGAGTTATGAAAAGAAATAAGATGTATGTGAATTTGTGTATTATAAATATTTAATATTTGTTTGAATTTTCAGAATATGTAAAGAAATATGCTACTGAGGAAGCTCTTCGAGAACAAGAAGAGGATCAATCCAGCAGCGAAAGCTCAATGAGTGACTTCTCGGACGATGAAACACAAGATATGGAACTATAACGAAGCTAGAACTGGGGATGGGGATTAAGGGAGGGGAGGGGGGAAATTGGGGTACTAAACTTCTTGGGGGGGATGGAGGGGGCATTTCAAAGCATCGTTTACAGAGTAATCATGTGTAAATTTTTTCATGTTAGATATTGACAGATGCTGCTTTATAATTTTGCAGCTTATTATTTTTAGCATTGTTCTTTAAAATAGCTGGATTAATTTCTTTGTAAATAATAATAGATTTTTGCATCGAAACTGTCTTTTTTTATTTTGGTAGCTTTAATAACTTGCATTGGCTTTTTAAAAGAAACTCCATTTACAATCTAGATTATTTAAATATTTTCATACAATAAGATGTAATGTGTTCCAAAGTAATAAGGGTTTTATTTTTTGATTAATAATTGTAGTAAACATTGAGTTCATTGTAATTTTATGTGATTATTTCATTAATCATTTAAATTCTTTACATTTTGCGTTGATTTTTTTTCATGTAACTTATTGCTTTTATAACTTATTTTTTTATATATATAATTTATATTTCCTGCCAATGTATTGACCATTAAGTCTGTTAAATGAGTAGCTTTTATTTTAGATTTTATATGTTTAAATGAAAGTGTTTTTAGAAGTTTTGTTCATTAACATTTTTCAGCTAGTATAAATCTACATCTTGTGTTAAGTACCGAGATATGATACTCCTTTGTGATATAAATCTAAAGGTAAATAATTATTAGCTTTTTAAAAACAAAATTGTTGTATTAGTATGAATCGTTATTTTCTAATAAAATGTATTGAAGCCCATTGTGTGTTTTGATAGGAATGTTAGATTATTTGTTAAATTTTTCTAGTTTTCATTAATATAAAATATATTTTTAAATTTGATTTAACAAGTTGTGATCATAAGATACAATTTGTAATTTATTGCAATGTAATCGTTGCTTACAATGATTTGGCGTACAACTTACTGTGATTTTATAATTTTAATATATTCAAATATGAAATAAATATGCATCATATTAAAACAAAACTTCGTTCTTTACTTCATACAATAAATGTACTTATTTACATATTTCTTTAAATGTATTGAGACATTTTTTTTTAAAAGAAAGATTGAAATTTCTTATGTATTAAACCTTTGCTTATATCTAAATTAATGTAATGTACTATGTAAAATGAGATCATGATGTGTAGAATTTCTTTTAAAGCATTTGTTGAAAAATTTTTGCACTCCTTATATTTATATTTCTTTTTGTTGTGCTTAGTTATTATGCTGATATTTATGTTCCTTTTTAAAATTAAAAATTACAAAATTTACACTTGTGAAATTGGGGGGAAACATCAAACTAAAAAAAGTATTCTATGAATTATAAAAATGTAAAATGAGGTTGGAAGCATTAACAAAATTTTGGAGAAATATTGTAGATTCCAATTGTAATTATATATGCATATATAATTCTTAAATGGCTCACTAAACGAATTGTTCATTTCAAATTTAGTGATTTATTGAGATGATCATTGTGCAAGAAACTTTCTAGATGAGTTTGTAAATATGATAATATTTGCAAATGCATTCTACAGATTAAATATTTTGTCAATAATTTTTGCTTATATTGTGTTGCATTGTTGAAATAATTTGAATGTATTTTTAAAAACACTTTCAATGCATTGTAATTTTATCTAAAATCACCAGGATTATCTTTGTTGATCAAGTTTAATGTTCACACCTTTATTTTTGAGCTTAAAACGGTGTCTCAAAAATTTAAATTCTATTCTGTTTCATATGTACACATGTAAAATCGTTCATATTACATTTTTAATTCCTCTTTTAGTAAACAAATATATTCTAATAGCATTGCTTATTTAATATTGTACTGGAATAATCAGTTTTAATTTCAGAATTGCTAAACTTGTTATTCAACTGAATGTTTTTTAAATTTTAATTTTTTTGAACAAGATTTTTAATTAAACTTTGTGTTTAATCTTTCTTTTGTGTTTGACTTTTAATTGTTTTGTGAAACTTATTGCTTACCTGACGTTTTAATTGTAAAATCTCTCAATTTAGTTTTGATAGATTTTCAGAATGTTAAAAAAATTTATAACGTTTTAAAAAGTTATTGTCAAACAAATTTGCTTATTGTGAATATATATATATAGCTGATTTGAATGTGTATTTAGCGTTCTAAGATTTAAGTTAGATGTCAGTGTGTGTAACTTTATTTTTAGAAGGAGCTTTGAAATTTAAACTAAGATTTTTTCTTCTATCTGGAATGTAAAAATCTATTTTTCTCTCTATATTGGAAATTTTTGTGATATTGGACTTAAATATATATATATATATATATATATTCATTGAAAGCATATATTGATTTGGGGAAAATAGTGAATGTATGTGAGCATATGACATTTATTAGGTTATAATTCTGTAAACATTTTATTTTTAAATAAAATATATATATATGTATGTGCAATTTAAATTTTTGCTTTCAGTTGTCAACTTCTTTAGCAGTACTTTCGTACAAATAATAACAAAAGCTAATTTGTAATCAATAAAATCTTGTCACTTGACACATGAATCTTGTCACATGAAAAATATTATTTTTCATCAAGAATTTAATGTAATTAAACATATTTTTTATTGATGATAAAAAATGTAAATTGAACTCTACAGAAATTTAATTATCTCATGTTAACGAAATGATCTATGCTATGTAAATATTTTAAAAAAAAATTGTTTGATTTCATTTTTCTGTGGCTATGAGGAGAAAATTTTTTGTTCAATTTACAATTTGAAGAACTATGTATTAATTTCATATTTTTTTTATCAATTTAATAATTTATTTAAGGTATGAAGTTTGTAATTAGTATTCTTTTAATTTAGAGAGATGACAAATTAATATTAAAATCATAATTGTGTGTGCAGTGTAAGAATTTATTTCAAAAGTTATTAACATTACATATTTTGTGCACTATTTATCTGTTGCCTTTATATACTTTTTGAAATATAAAATTATAAATTAAAATTACACTTACTGAATATAAGGAGGATAGTTCTTCACAGAAAATGTAAACAATGCAGAGAACTATTTTCAGTTCTAAATTAAAATATTCATGGTCTATGAAATTTTAATTACAATAGTTAAAGATTTGAAATATTCTACTTAAACATGTGTGTATGATACTGATATTCTTGTCATTGCTGAATTAGATATTCTGTATTTAAATATAAAAATATTCGTTTATGAAAATTAATATTAAGGAAAGACTGCCTTATCTATTTATAAATTTATTTTAAACTACATTTAAGCACTAAAATATATCTAGGATTTTTTATTAAATAAAATCTGTTTTGTTGATTAAGCATAAATACACTTAAATGTAAAATAAAAATTTAAGTTTTTATTTTAAAAATCCCCTTACACAAGTATTTTTTAAAATTTGTAGAAATTTAAAGAATTTATTCTTAGAACAAAGGTTTTCATTGCAGTTTAGAAATATTGTATAGAAAACAAAATTAATAAAATCTTATTTTACTTCAATCAGTCTTTAAAAATTTGAAGTACATTGTGCAATTTTTCTTGGATATTATGTTCATTGAATGTAGTTGCAGTTAAAGAATTTTCTCCTCATTGTAAAGGCATTAAAAACTTTCAATCTCTTGTACTATAACAATCATATAGGAACACTGAGTATGCAAAACTTAAAATTTATTAAATATTGATTTTTTCTTAAAACAGTAATACATTACACTGTGCCAATACAGTTTTGCTGTTTGTATGTACATAAATATATATATAAAATTTGCTCATTTTTCTGTGTATTTTATAATCTTCACACAGATGTAGATTATTGTTTGATATTAAATTGATAATTAACTCTAGCAATTAGTATTGTGGAAAAGATTATCTAGAGAAGTGTATTTTTTGTACATTATATTTATATAAAGTTATAGCATATAAACACATTTCATTGCTACTTGATTTTTAAATGTGTTGCTAGTGTAAATGGCTTATATATAAACTCATTTATGTTCATAAATTTTGAACTTGTATCATTCTGGTGTTGGTTGTCATTTCACATAAATGTTATTTTGTCTCGGTAATGAGGTAAATAAAGCACTGATTATTTTTAACAGTTCTTTTCTATTTCTTAATTCATATGTAGTTCATTCTTGGTTAGCTACTTAGTGGGGCTCTTAATTTTTTTTCCAAGTTATGTACACATCTCAATATAATAAAACGGAAATTTTTAGACGTAAAAAAAAAATAACTATTGTGAAAGTAAATATAAATAATTATAACTTAGTTTTCATCTGTCAGTCTTTCTCTATCTCTCTCTCAATTGCTAGGTTGATAATTATTTAAATGTATGTCTTGATTATCTAATGATAAAAGATTAAGAAAAGCATGCTTTTCTTTTTATTAGAAATTCTGCGCATATCATATATTCAATTATTCAAATTCCAAAAGCAAATAACCAGAATTTATATGCTGAAATAAAGTTCACACACTCTAATAGCTAACCAGAAATCATAATCATTATTCTGTGCAAAATATGAAGGAAAGCATTAAGAATGTCTCATTTCAGCGTTGGGTGTGAGGTTAACGAACCCGTGAGATTTATCAGTTGGGATGAAAATGAATTTTTTGTGATCTTATTGGAATTATATTTTAATTAAGCATGTGCTTAGAATTCTTAAATTTTCTGAGATTCAGAAATTTTGAAACACCTGCAAGTTGTGAAAAATGAAGAAACAAGATATATCAAAGATTGACCAGTGTAGACTATTTGTAAAATTGTGATCTGCTATTAAAATCCAAAATATTAAGTGTCATTTATGTTAGATAAATTACATGAATCTGTTTTTTTATAGCTCCATTAAATATAGCTGTTGAACAGTAGATTTTCTTAGCTAAAGAAAAGGGAGTTTTTATCATTATATTTAAGGGTTTGTAGAATTGCTTGAGATTCTGACTACCCTGCAGCAATTAAACAAGTGAGATTGCTGCTAAAACTTGTAACTTTCAAACGAAGTTTAAAATGCGAATAATTTTGTATGGTAATTTGATTCACTGTCTTAGTTATATCCAAATTGCTGAATAAATTTCATATGAAACAAAAAAAAATTTTTTTTGTCTAAAAAATTATAAATTTACATGTGTAAATTTCTTAACTATTATATTTTTGTTAGTTAAAGTTGTGCTTTTGTATTTATCATTTCTTATGAGATTAGGGTTTGTTTTACATCCTATATATAATATTTGTAAACGATACACAATATTTCATTTATATATATATGTATATACCTTATTGATTATGCCATTGATTTTACATGTAAATGAATGTCATGGTGAACCTTCATTTTGATTTTATTATGTTTGTAACTCTCTTTGTACAGTAATAAGGTTATTTTTAGTATCTTTCATGTTGAACACCTGAGCTGGCAGCCTCTTTTCGACAACCACGCTACACAAGCGGGCGGATTTTGTACGTTACATTTCTCCACCTTCAAGCTCCAGCAACCAAGTTGGGAAAAATATGGTCACCCATTCATTCACCTCAGCAAATGATGGGGTCTCTTCCCAGGAGGGAGTTGCGGTACCAAACACAGTCGTGCTGCAAGGGCTTATTCTCGCTAGAAAAAAAAAAAATGTGTTGTCCAGTGCCTTTTCAGAGAAATCCCCAAAATGTCGACTACTTAATATCACTTAATCTTACTCTAAACTCGTTTTCACCGGCAGTTGTAAGCAGCTAGAAGCAAGCTGTAGTAAGCATTGAATTTAACGAGGGAGTAATTATGAAAATGGAAATTTTATTTCAATTCTATCTTAAAACCCCTTCGTCTGACTTACCATTTAAAAATAGTTTTCCTACATTTTTTTGTAATAATGTTTTCTGGCCATTTTTTATCAATTGCTAAAGGCAGAAATTACACTATTGCATATGTAGATAACTTAAAAAAAATAATAAGGATTCTGGATTTTTACCAGATTTGTCAGAATTCACGCTTGGGAGAAACTCTTTGTATATAACAAAATAATTGTTTTTCGATTTTACGAATATTAATTGTGAATGAGGAATAAATATATCTAATATTTTTATTTTTTATCAAGTTAGTAATATTATGTAAAGTGATGTGTGTGTGTGTGTGTGTAAAGATAAAAAAAAATTCCAAAAATTGTGGGGTCGTGACTAAAATAACTATGTTTTTGTGCTGCGTAAAGTATTAATTTACTTCAAACCTTAAGTGTAGCTTTACGAACTTGAAATATTTATTCTTTCGTAAAGACTTAAGTCTAATAAACAAAATTTTAAAAATTCCATTGTTATTAGTGAAAATTTATTAGTATAAAATATTTATTTTATACACACGGTTTTAGGAAGTATCTTTTAATTTTTAAACCTCTAACAGTAAATGAAAAATGTTTCAATAATTTGAATTTTTTAAATTGAAATAAATTAATAAATGGATAATTAGAAAAATAAAGCCGAAAATTGCTTTACAATATTTCTAAATTTATTTAACTTAAAAATGACATTTTTATCTCAAAAGCTTGTTTTGCTTAACATTTTAATTACATAAAGGCATATTATTTGTAATTAATAGACGCTCGTTCTTATGAATCTTCAATTTATATTATCTCACGTTTTTATAAGTCGCTTACCCTGACACCGTTGTTACTGTGCTAATTTTAACTTCTATTTACGAACTAAAATCTTTTTCTATTTTGATTTTTGATATTCTGTATGTTTTTTTTTATTATTCCATTTTATATAACGCCAGAGAAATTCATTCTTGAACTACGAAAAGGAACACTTGCAAACATTCAGACATAATAGAAGCAAAAATTGAAGACGCATGGATATCAAACATTTGATGGTATAGAATTGTGGTGCCGAATTCAATTTCTGTGTTTCCCGTATGTTAGGACACAAAAGGGAAAAACTCTTATTGAGCTGTGTTCTGTAGTTGGTTTCGTTTCACTTAAACAACTGCATTCATGAAGTTTCGTTTGTTGAAGGAAACGGTGAGTTTCCTTTCAAAAATATTGTAGAGATGCGAAACATCCTAAACTAGAAGATGTTTTTGCTGAGAAGAATGAACATAACTGTTGATGGAAATGTCATTAAAGCTTTGCTGCTTCCAACTTCTTTGCTATGAAGCTGAACATAAGATTGAAAGTATCAGACGGTTCGCTCCAAAATTATAAATTATCTTTCATTAGTTGAATATCATTTTGTGTTTCTCAATAATTTTAAAAAAAATTTCATATCTCCTTGTTACGTTTCTCATAAAACTCGCGTTTCAGTTCTTCGTTAAGTATATGCACACTGAGCAAAGTTTGTCAAAAAAAATTTTGAATCTTGAAATACACATTCTGTCATTTACTGCTCGAAAATCAATTACTTCGTTCTTAATTTCTTTTATTAAAATGCCAGTATCGGGTATTTTTACAGGAGCTTGCACCATTTTAAAAAATTATTCTCCCCAAATAAATTATGTTGCCATTTTTTTATTTACCTCCTGCATCGCCAAATATCCAATCATCTATATTTATCACATTGTCTCAATAGTTGTCCAACAGTATCAGAGCGAAACAAATCTTTTTTATTGTAATTTCTTCATAAATTCTTATAAAGGAAACTATTTAGAGTTTATATTTGTATAAGCTAATGAGAGAGATGCTAAAATGTTCAAAAGATAAAGAGCAATATAAATAGGTCATTGTATAAAACCTATTTATATTGCTAGATATAATACATCAATATAAAATGATGTATTATATCTATTGATAAATAAAATTAGAGGTCATTCAACATTCTTCCCATATACTTTCATTATAATTTTCCATAAAAATAACAAGTGTTTATGAATGATTGGATATCTTTATTTTTTTTTCTTATTTGTTTTTCGTATTCTCAAACTATACAAATTGACGTTTTTAGAAGATTTAATATATTTTCATTTTTGAATGAAATTAACCGCACAAACAAAAAAATATTATTTTATAAAAAGTATTAAAATATTTTATACTTTTTTTTATATCTACTAATAATTTACCTAACATATAAGTAAAATTATATAATAGGTTGTTTGGGGCAGTAAGGTCCGATAATGGGCACAGCGCCAGAACTATAGTATAATATATTAATAATTTTCAAGACACCTAAACAGCATTAGTAGATGCTGTTATAAATGTAGAACTTATTATAAAATGACAATAATTTTTTTGATAATTTGTATGTAAAAGCAATCCAGTTTTTTTAAAAACATTTTTATATTTTTAAGAATTAATGTCTTTAATATTTTGTACTAATAAATTGTTGTACGTTTCAATCTAAAACAACTCTCAAATATGTATTTAGAGTACCCAAATCAATACAAATTTTGGCTGTCAATTATTATACATAATTATTGTTGACCGATATATGATGTGTATAAGTGAAGTGATAAAAGGAAGAATAATTGAATTTTACAGTTGGTACTTTACAGCAAACAAGAACTGTAATTTCTCGGATATAAACTAGTTAAAACAATTGATATTTTCGACTGATAGAAAGCAGTTTCGCATATCTACATATTCTGAAATCAATGAAGGATTGTATTAGGTGACAGTATTTTAAGACAACTATTTATTTCCTAACATAAAAACAAGTATAAAAAATAGAATGCAAAAGCATAAGTGATGCCATTCACAAAATGGTAATATTATTTTTAATAGTTCGTTGGCTTGGCCGCAACATCCTCCCCAATCTGGTCAACCTTCTGGGTGATGACCAGGACGGGTAATGATATGTTTAATGGTGCGTAGAACACGAGTACGGACTTTCTTGTCGCGGCCAAGGATTAGCTCCTAAACTTGGGCCTTTTTTCAGGTGTGGCGAGATCTTACCTCTTGTAGTAGAACAATGTCCCCTTTGCGGATTTTCTTTGTTTCAGATGGATTCAGCATTTGATGCAATGTACGTGAGCCCACCAGATATTACTTTTGTCATCTTTTCCAAAAGGAGTCCATCAAATGTTGACGATTTTTCCATGTACGCTTTAAATTTGTTTCAGGATTTGCGGGGCTGGAAGGGGAATAGTAGTTAATTTCTTTCCTATGAGGAAGTGCAAGGGTGTTAAAGCTTCTTCAGACTCATCTTTTATGCTGTATTCATAGCCAATCGGTCTACTTTTAAGAGAGATTTCGATATCACATAATACAGTGATCAAACTAGCATCATTCAAAAGAGCCTTACCTAAAGTTTTGCGAAGGCATCGCTTAATTGAGTCCACCAAGCCGCTCGTGGGGAGATGAATTTCCATTTTATGTTGTGGTGGGGATAAAATTGTTGTACCTTGATGGAGGATATAGTATCGCAATAATTTCAACTCTTTGTTCACAGAGCAGAAACTTGTGGCATTATCAGTGTGCACAGTAGGAGGAAGTGAACGTCTAGAGACAAATCGCTGTAATGCCAATTAGAAGACGTCAGTACGCAGATCGGAAACTAATTCTAAGTGGATGGCTCACGAGTTGTAGCACATGTAAAGATGACAATGTAAGCTTTTGTAACGGAGTTATTTTTTACGTAGAGTGGTCCAGCAAAACCAATCTCGGTAGTTTCGAAAGGAGATGACTTTTGAATTCGCTCAGCTGGCAATGGAGCTTATCTGTTCAGTTCTCTTTTGTTTCAATACTTTACATGGAAGACAGTCTTTATCACCTTTTTATTGTTTTTAATATTCTGAACGAAGATGAGAAAGTACTATCCGAACACCGAGATGATGCATTCGTAAATGTGTTTACCGTATCATTATGTTAGTGAAAATGATGATAACCTTTCAATAATATGGGATGTTTTTCAGCATGAGATAAATCAGAAAACTGTAGTCATCCACCAAGAAGTATAACTTTCTATAACATTGAACAAGTATAACATTGTTCTTGAAAAAAAGGGTTAAATTTTTATAATTTATTTCTTAGGAAGTGTTTTCCTGTCAACAAAGTTTTATATTTTGAAGGAAATTATTCTTTTTGAACGGTTTGTATCTAATAAATACGAGCTTGATTTAGTTCTGTGGCATGTAACTCACTCACTAACTTTTCTTGTTTTTTACAGTTGTGAATAAAGCAAAGAATCCAAGATGTTACACGTAACAATTTAAAGTAAGAACTGTAATTTCCATCATTTATGATACGATGTGAAGGGTCTGAGAAATTTTTCTTCCTTTGCTTATAAGTTACGACTGTAATCTTTGGAAATAGTATTAGAATTAGGCCAATATTCTTGAGATTTGACTTACCACGCAGGGCCGTACTACCAAATTTCCAGGTTTTTTAGTGTTGATGGTGAAATACTTCGAGAAAGTTTGTCAACTGGATTGTCTTTGCCAGGGCAATGCCCTCATTGCGAAGGATTAGTATTGGAAATATAATTTCTGTTAGTCTGTTGCTAACAAAAGTTTTCCATTTGTTGCGGTCACTTTGTATACATTCTAATACAACTTGAGAATCATTCCACAATGTTACATTTGATGAACAGATGTTGGTTTCAGCACAGAAATATCTCAATCATCGTGCTCCCATCAGGGCTACCAAGAGCTCCAAACGAGATAAAGTAACTTTTATAGGAGCTAGTTTATTGCGATTGCACACACTAAATTTAAATTCGACTGGTGTACCTTAAAAAGTTATAATGTACAGAACTGAACAATAGGTACGTTCAGATGCGTCACAAAACACATGAATAGCAAAAGAAACGTGATGAAATTCCGATGCATCTAGAAATTTGAAGAAAGCAAATGTCATCCAGTTCTTTTACATCTGAATACCACAAAGTTGATAAATTAGCAGGCAGTAAGTCATTCCACTTGATTCCAAGAATCCATGTATCTTGGAATAAGATTTTTCAAAGGATAGTAAATAGTGAAAAGTCTTAAGGAATCATAAGAACTAGCAATGCAGCGGAGTAACCATCTCTTTATAAATAGTTTGTCTCTAGAAACAGAAGGAAGTCTTGAATGCATTCTTCAAGGTATCAAAATTTGTATTACAGTCAATACTTAAGACAGTTGTTTCTGTTTTGTGAGATTCTTCATGTGTTTGTAATACGTCTTTGAGTTTCAAAGAGTTTGTCGCCCATTTTTCATAGGCAATTTCATTAGAGACATTAAGTTCTTGATCTCGTGATATAGCATTACAATACGTGATTCATTTTCCAAACTAGCAAGAAAATTATCCATATAGAGATGTTTATCTATCATTGGTGCAGCAATTGGAAATTCTGCTAGATGTTGTGCAGCCAATTCTCGTATGGCAGCACAGAGTAAAAACAAGTTAATCTGTAAACAGTTATTTCATCTGTAAAAGTAACAGTTTGAAATGAACCAGATTCTATATTTTACCACAAAAATTTTGTGGCGTCTCTATCTTCTTTATGTACTGACAACTGTAAGAAAGCATACTTACCATCATATGTAATAGCGAATTCAGGCAATCGAAATATTAGTAGACAGCCATATTTGAGCCAGTTGGTAAGTGATTACAAATATATTCAATCTTCTCAATTGAGAAATCATCGTTCAAAGTATTAATTGAAGTAAAAGCGAAAAACATTACCTCGCACGGTTTTCCGCTTTCATTTAAGTTGAATCATTATGTTTATAGCTTCACCGGTCAGTGTCATTGCCCGAGTAGTAGATCTGGTAATATTATTTTTAATAGTTCGTAGGCTTGACCGCAACATATTGGTGTATTTTTATGCACTCTAGTAGATCAGAGCTTTCTAGTTACAGACTTATTTTTGTCAGTTGTAATTACCTGCCCTTAAATGATTAAAATCTTTCTCCTAAAACATACCAAACATGCTCAATAGGGTTCATATAGGAAAATATGATGGCCAATCCATTCAAAGAATTCCTGCATCGTAAAATGTTTACTTGCTGAGCACGATGTTGTATGGGTTAATTATACATGAAAATAAATTCATCCCTTATTCCTACAGCGTACAGGACGACAATATGTCTGATATGGACATATTGTCTGGTTGTTGTTTAAAATCTGGACAAACTATTAAAATATCATATACTGTAAACGGTTCATCACACTTTTCACACCATGGTTGGAGATCACTTAAGATCAAATGTTTGTGGGTAAAACGCGTGTGACCAATTCGAAGACGAGTCAGTCTGATGTCTGCGCTTCAGGGTTGGTTGGTTGGTTGGTTTTAATGGCGCAAGGTCCAGATAAGGACAAGCTGCGCCAAACACAAGATAGCTTACACCAGTTTTTAAAACCCATTAAAAGTATAAAATAATAATATAGTTAAAATGTACATTAAAAGTACAAAATAGAAATATAGTTAAAATGTATATTAAAGGTATAAAATAGAAATATAGTTAAAATGTATATTAAAAGTTTGTAATCATACAATATACACATGTATAAAATTAAAAATTTTATATTTAAGTAAAATATTTCTAAATCAGATAAAATTCATAAATCCTATGTCTTTTAAAAACGCAAATAGGTTGCAATGGGGTGGTTCCCCAAGCAGATCTTCTAATGTTAAAATGTTACTATTAAAATATCTAAAACGCTGATGGTTAAAATCTGGGCATACAATTAAAATGTGATATACTGTAAATGGTTCATCACACTTTTCACACCATGGTTGGAGATCACTTAAGATCAAATGTTTGTGGGTGAAACGCGTGTGACCAATTCGAAGGCGAGTCAGTCTGACATCTGCGCTTCGTGGAGATAAAACAGATAACGGAATGATGTATGAAAATACGGAATGGAGTTTGTTGCTGACTTGCAGGTCCCAGGATTCCTGCCAAAGAGAATATATGAAATGTTTGAATCCTTTTCTCATGTCCATTGATGGTATTGAAGGCAAAATGGAAGTAGTTGCAGATTTAGCGGCAGCATCAGCTTTCTCATTGCCATCTATTCCTATGTGGCTTGGTATCCAACAAAACAGTATCTCAAATCCCTTGTTAGTAACAGTATCAATTAATTTGAATATCTTAGACACAACTGGATGGCAATTATAGTTGTTATTCCTCATAGCTTGTAATACACTCATACTGTCAGTGTACACACAAAATTTACGTTCAGTTTTAGTTGTTACCAACTGAAGTGCTCGGTATATAGCCGTAGCCTCAGCAGTGAAGACAGAGCAGGATTTGTGAAGGCTATAACTGTAGGAGGTATCATCAAGATAAACTCCACAGCCAACTGATCCTGGACATTTGGATCCATCCGTAAATACTGGAGTGTACATAGTGTACTGACAGCGATGGAATGAATAAAGCTGTTGAAGAATAGCAGTACTTGTGTCTGATTTTTTATTCTTACCAAAGGGATTTAACACAATAATGTGTGGATTATACCAAGGAGCATGTGCGTAAAGGTCGGTAGACTCGATTCGGACATCACATAGGTCAGACAGCAAAATAATAGATTTAATACGACAGAGAAAAGGTCGAATGCTTGATGGTCTAGCATTATATAATCTCTTAAGAGCAGCACTTGGAATCGTGGAACGCAAGGGATGATGAGGTGAGGACATGATTTTTGAATAATAATTAAGAGACAGCTGTATCCGCCGCAGGTCTAATGGTAATTGTTGGCAGATTACATATAGACTCTGGACGGGTGATGTACGAAATGCTCCACAGCAAATCCTTAAAGCAGAGTGGTGTACGGTATCCAATATACGTAAAACGGAAGATCTAGCCGATCCATAAGCAACACAACCATAGTCAATACGAGATAAAATGATTGATTGATAAATTCGGAGCAATGAAGTGCGATCTGCACCCCAAAATGTATTACACAACACCTTGAGGATATTGAGCAATCGCTCGCACTTCTTCCGCAGATATAAAGTATGCGGAAGGAAAGTTAACTTCTTATCAAAAATTACCCCGAGGAATTTTATCTCGTTGACCACAGGAATAGGTCTATTGCTTATGTTGGTAACAACTAAAACAGGATCGGGATGCAGACTAGTTTTCCTACAGAAATGGACACAGTAACTCTTACTAGGAGATATACTAAGACCATTTCGTTCACACCAAGGAGTTAGATTGTTTACAGCTGTTTGCAATTGTCTCTCAATTATATTCATGTTTGAACCCTGATATGAAATTTGTAAGTCATCAACATATAAATTCCTATGAACTGAAGATGGTAACTGATGAAGTATGTTATTGATGAAAAGGTTAAAAAGGGTTACGCTTAAAACGCTACCTTGAGGGACACCCTCAGCTTGAGTAAAAGTATTGGAAAGTGTACTTCCAATATGTACTTTAAATAGCCTAGTAGCTAGAAAATTCTGTATAAATATTGGAAGATTACCCTTAATACCAAGATTATGCATATTACGGAGAACACCATAACGCCACGTACGATCGTATGCTTTCTCAATATCGAAGAAAATTGCAACAAGATGGTTTCTCCTCACGAAAGCATTTCGAATTTGGGATTCCAGATCTACTATGTTGTCAATAGTGGATCGTCCTCTTCGAAATCCGCTTTGATGAAGATGTATGCAATTATTCTTCTCTAACACGTAAATGAGTCTAGCATTGATCATACGCTCAAAAGTTTTGCACAAGCAACTCGTAAGAGCTATTGGACGATAACTCAGAGGGTCAGATGAATCTTTGCCAGGTTTCAAAATTGGAATCACTATCGCTTCCCTCCATGAAGTAGGATAAGCATGCTCAGTCCAGATTCTATTAAACAATGAAAGTATGTTTAACAAAGAATCATGATTTAAATGACGGAGCATTTGATACGAGATTCCATCTGGTCCTGGGCTAGTGTCGTTTGCTTCAGATAAAGCAGACTTCAATTCTGACAGTTCAAACTCACAATTATAGGGTAGAATATGTCGATCATGAAAGCTTAGATGTGTCCGCTCATCGATTCTTTTAATCCTTAGAAAAGTAGGATTATACGAATCAGAGCTGGAAACACTAGCAAAGGTTTCACCGATGACATTAGCAATATCTACCGCTGAGGAGTGTATTGCAGTTCCGGTTTTTAATACAGGAATGGAATAATCCTGATAAATACCATTGGCTGCTTTAACTTTCCTCCATAATTGTTTACTTGTTGTCGATGAATTGATTGACGACACGTAGCGAATCCAAGATTCTCTTTGACTCTGACGTCTAACTCTTCGAGCTTGAGCTTTGGCTTTTTTAAATGCAACAAGATTCTCCGTAGTAGGGTATCTTCGAAATATATTCCATTGCTTCCTTTGTTTCTTATAAGAGATTTGGCACTTTTCATTCCACCAAGGTTTCCTGTGTTTATGAGGACTGATGGAATGTTTAGGGATAGCAACATCCGCAGCTCGGATAACTGTGTCGGTGACATATTTAACGGCATCATCTATGACATCTGTCTTAACTCTTGTTTCTCTAATCACAGCCAATTGCGTGAAAAGTGTCCAATCGGCTCGACTGTACACATAATTAGGTGGTTTGTAACGCACACTATTACTTCCAGCCTGAGACACGATTAGAGGGAAATGATCACTATTGTAGAGGTCATTTCCAACAGCAAAATTCAGCAATGGCAGGAGTGATGGAGAACATATAGCTAAGTCCAGAGAATGAAATGTCCGTGTAGGTTCGTGGAAATAAGTTTTCTCCTCGGTATTCAGCAGACAGAGGCAACTGTCAGATATGAATTGCTCTATTTGACGACCGCGAGAATTCGTATCCTCACTACCCCACAAAATATTATGGCCATTAAAATCACCGAGGAGTACAAATGGAGCTGGGAGTTGGTCAATTAAATCATCTAGTTCCTCCGAATTTACGACGTCATGTGGTGGTAAATACAGGCTGCAAACCGTGATAAGACATGTTACGTGAATTTTCACTGCTACAGCTTGTAGTGTAGTTCTTAGTGGATGTTCTGTACTAGAATATGAGTTTGATGTGTATATACAAACTCCTCCAGATACAGACGAATCACCACCATTATCCTTTCTAAAGCATTGAAACCCACGCAGTTTGGTGCTAACAGTGGGCTTCAGGAATGTTTCCTGGAGAGCCACACATGCGGGGTTGTAGCGAGAGATAACAGATTTGACGTCGTGAATTCGAGAACGAAAACCTCGACAATTCCATGAAACAAAAGAAGTCATTAATGGGATGAATGTTATTCACCAGCAGTGCTCATCTGAGTCTCTGATGAATCCTCCAAACTATCAGCATCTGAGGCATACAGTTTTACGGTATCTTCATCCAATGTAAGTCTGGCTTTCCTTTCTGTCAAAGAAGACTTACGAGCGCCTTCTTTTGCAAGTTTTAATTTCTTTGCTTGGGATGCTCTTGATTTTGCAAAAGTTAGTTTTGGCATAACGGTTGAAGATTTTGTTTGTTTTGGTTTGGGAGATGGCGTAGTTGAAGGCTGCGGAATAGCATCAGTTTGCGTGCAGCAAGATCTGGTGACTTTTTTAGCGGCAGTTGCATAGCTAATACCTAGCTGTGGTGTACGTGAGGCGACAATTCGCCGAGCCTCTGGATATGACACATTATTTTTTATTTTAATGGTAGTAATTTCTTTTTCCAACTGCCATGTTGGGCAAGATCGTGAGTAAGCAGGATGGTCGCCTTTGCAGTTGACACATACCTCCTTAGCATTGCAGGCAACACTATCGTGGCCAACGTCAGAGCATCGAGCGCACGTCAGTTTACTTCTGCAAGCTATTTTTGAATGGCCAAAGCGTTGGCATTGAAAGCAGCGCAGCGGATTTGGTATATACGCTCTAACAGAACATCTCATATACGCAACTTTTATGTGTTCTGGTAAGTCTGGAGTTCAAAATGTCAAAATGAGATGTTTCGTGTTGATTGAAACACCATCTCGTTTAAGAGTTATTCGTTTGACAGCACAGACTTTTTGAGATTTTAAATTCTCAAGAATTTCATCTGTAGATGTATATATCAGATCTGCCGCAGAAATTACTCCCTTAGAGAAGTTTAATGTCATATGAGGCTGCACGATAACGTCAACATTGCCAATTTTTTAAGCGTTTGTATCAGTATTGCTTGCCTTTCATTAGCAATCTCAACCAATATATCTCCAGAACGTAATCTTCGTATGTTTTTCACTTCGCCAAGGTGAGAGGAAATACTCTTCTCAATGACAAATGGCGAGACAAATTGAAAAGAACCTCCTTCAGTTCTTTTAACAATAAAATACTTTGCATTATTCATTTGTAACTGTTGCTCCCTGGGGAGAGAAGAATTTAATTTGTTATCCATATAGTTTGTTACAAAATTCGGGGACTAGACGGCATCACCCACCACGGAGCCCAACAAGGGGATGCAGCAAATCAACTGCAACAATGCTAGTCAGTCCCTATACGCTCACGGTACATCCCTGAAGTGGTCTCCACCCTTAACGAGTCACCCAGAAGATGTACCGATCGCTTGATCCATAAAGCCGATTGATGTGCTGAGGACCACAACACACCTCCCGTTTACCTGAAGCAGAGGCCAAAGCAATGTGTTGGTCTCAGGAGGCCTCAATTACCAGGATCCTCCTTTCCAGGGACACGGGTCTCCACGCACGGCAAACACGTGGGTGATTTAGTCCTCAAGAGTAGCTAATAGCAACAGAGTGGCGAAAGCTACTCAAGGGGAGCCCTCAACCTCTTTCGAGGCAACCACAGTGAGGGGGAAGAGGAAAAAAAGCAGAAGAGTAGTGGAGAGAAGAAAAGAAAGAAGAGGAAAGATCACTAGGGTACCTCGGGATTGTGACACCCGTGTTTACCTAAAGGAGGTAAACCCCCTGAGGGGATGCGCTTCAGGGAGATAAAACAGATAATGGAATGATGTATGAAAAGATAGAATGGAGTTTATTGCTAAATTGCCGGTTCCAGGATTCCTGCCAAAGAGAATATATGAAATGTTTGAATCCTTTTCTCATGTCCATTGATGGTATTGAAGGCAAAATGGAAGTAGATGCAGACTTAGCGGCCGCATCAGCTTCCTAATTGCCATCTATTGCCAATAAAACAGTATCTCAAATCCCTTGTTAGTAACATAATCAATTAATTTGAATACAGAATTTATGTTCATTTTTA
This sequence comes from Latrodectus elegans, assembly GCA_030067965.1. NCBI lineage: Eukaryota > Metazoa > Arthropoda > Arachnida > Araneae > Theridiidae > Latrodectus > Latrodectus elegans. The sequence continues at coordinate 53,515,985 of CM057815.1, read as the reverse complement.
GTTTTTATCAGCTGAAGTACTCGGTATATAGCCGTAGTCTCAGCAGTGAAGATGGAGCAGAATTTGTGAAGGCTATAACTGTAGGAGGTATCGTCAAGATAAACTCCACAGCCAACTGATCCTGGACATTTGGATCCATCCGTGAATACTGGAGTGTACATAGTATACTGACAGCGATGGAATAAATAAAGCTGTTTAAGAATAGCAGTATTTGTGTCTGATTTTTTATTTTTTCCAAAGGAATTTAGCACAATAATGTGTGGATCATACCAAGGGGGATGTGCGAAAAGGTCGGTAGACTCGATTCAGACATCTCATAGGTCAGAAAGCAAAATACTAGATTTAATACGAGAGAGAAAAGGTTGAATGCTTGATGGTCTAGCATTATATAATCTCTTAAGAGCAGCACTTGGAATCGTGGCATGTAAAGGATGATGAGGAATGGATATGATTTTAGAATAATAATTAAGAGACAGCTGTATCCGCCGCAAGTCTAATGGTAACTGTTGGCAGATTACATATAGACTCTGGATGGGTGATGTACGAAATGCTCCACAGTAAATCCTTAAAGCAGAGTGGTGGACGGTGCCCAATCTGCGTAAATGGACGATCTAGCAGATACATAAGCAACACAACTGTAGTCAATACGAGATAAAATGATTGATTGATAAATTCGGAGCAATGAAGTGCGATCTGCACCCCAAAATGTATTAGACAACACCTTGAGGATATTGAGCAATCGCTCGCACTTCTTCCGCAGATATAAATTATGCGGAAGGAAAGTTAACTTCTTATCGAAAATTACCCGGAGGAATTTTATCTCGTTGACCACAGGAATAGGTCTATTGCTTATGTGAAGCACAGGATCGGGATGAAGACTAGTTTTCCTACAGAAATGGACACAGTGACTCTTACTAGGAGATATACTAAGACCATTTCGTTCACACCAAGTAGTTAGATTGTTTACAGCTGTTTGCAATTGTCTCTCAATTATATTCATGTTTGAACCCTGATATGAAATTTGTAAGTCATCAACATATAAATTCCTATGAACTGAAGATGGTAACTGATGAAGTATGTTATTGCTGAAAAGGTTAAAAAGGGTTATGCTTAAAACGCTACCTTGAGGGACACCCTCAGCTTGAGTAAAAGTATTGGAAAGTGTACTTCCAATTCGTACTTTAAATAGCCTAGTAGCTAGAAAATTCTGTATAAATATTGGAAGATTACCCTTAAATCCAAGATTATGCATATTACGGAGAATGCCATAACGCCAAATACGATCGCATGCTTTCTCACTATTGAAAAGATTGCAACAAGGTGGTTTCTCCTCACGAAAGCATTTCGAATTTGGTATTCCAGATCTACTATGTTATCAATAGTGGATCGTCCTCTTCGAAATCCACTTTGATGCAGAGGTATGCAATTATTCTTCTCTAAGATGTAAATGAGTCTAGCATTGATCATACGCTCAAAAGTTTTGCACAAGCAACTCGTAAGAGCTATTGAACGATAACTCAGAGGGTCAGATGAATCTTTGCCAGGTTTCAAAATTAGAATGACTATCGCTTCTCTATGATGTAGAATAAGCATGCTTAATCCAGATTCTATTAAACAATGAAAGTATGTTCAATATACAATCGTGATTTATATGACAGAGCGTTTGATAAGATATTCCATCATGTCCTTTGTTGGTATTGTTTGCCTCAGATAAAGCAGCCTTCGATTCTTACAATTCAAAAGCACAATTATAGGGTAGATTATGTCGATCATGAAAAATTAGATGTGTTCGCTAGCAATTCTTTTAATCCTTAGAAAAGTAGGATTATATGAATCAGAGCTGGAAACACTAGCCAAGGTTTTACTGATGACTTTAGTAATTCCTATCAGCTCCAGTTTTTAATACAGGAATGAAATAATCCTGATAAATACCATTGACTTTTTAACTTTCCTCCACAATTGTTTGCTTGTTGTCAATGAATTGATTGATCACATATAGAGAATCCAAGATTCTCTTTGACTCTGACGTCTAACTCTTCGAGCTTGAGCTTTGGCTTTTTTAAAAGCAACAAGATTCTCCGTAGTACGGTATCTTCGGAATATATTCCATTGCTTCCTTCGTTTCTTATAAGAGAGTTGGCACTCTTCATTCCACCAAGGTTTCCTGTGTTTATGTGGAATGATAGAATTTTTAGGGATAGTAACATCCGTAGCTCGAAGTATTGTGTCGTAGTCAAATTTACCGACATCATCTATCAGATCTGTCTTAACTCTTGTTTCACTAACAACAGCCAATTGCGTGAAAAACGTCCAATCGGCTCTACTGTACACATAATTAGGTGGTTTGTGACGCACACTATTTCTTCCAGCCTGAGACACGATTAGAGGGAAATGATCACTATTGTAAAGTTCATTTCCGACAGCAAAATTCAGCAATGGCAGGAATGGTGGAGAACAAATAGCTAGGCAAGAGAGTGAAATGTCCGTGTTGGTTCGTGGAAATAAGTTTTCTCCTCGGTATTCAGCAGACAGAGGCAACTGTCAGATATGAACTGCTCTATCTGACGACCGCGAGAATTCGTATCTTCACTAAGCCTCACAGAGTATTATGGCTATTAAAATCACCGAGGAGTACAAATGGAGCTGGGAGTTGCTCAACTAAATCATCTAGTTCCTCTGAATTTACGACGTCTTGTGGTGGTAGATACAGGCTGCAAACAGTTATAAGACAAGTTACGTCTATTTTCACTGCTACAGCTTGCAGTGTATTTTTCAGTTGATGTGCTGTACTTGCGTATGAGTTTGATGTGAATATATAAACTTTTCCAGATACAGACGCATCACCACCATTATTCTTTCTGAAGCATTGAAACCCTCACAGTTTGGTGTTAACAGTGGATTTCAGGAATGTTTCCTGGAGAGCCACACATGCGGGGTTGTAGCGGGAGATTTGACGTCGTCGATACGAGAACGAAAACCTCGACAATTCCGTGAAACAAAGGAAGTCATTAATGGCAGAAATGTTATTCACCAGCAGTACTTCTTGCAGTCTCAGATGAATCCTCCAAACTTTCAACATCTGAGGGATACAGTTTGACGGTATCTTCATCCAATGTAAGCCTGGCTTTCCTTTCTGTCAAGTAAGTTTTACGAGCACCTTCCTTAGCCAGTTTTAATTTTTTTGCTTGTGATGATCTTGATTTAGCAAATGCTTGCTTAGGAATAACAGTTGAAGTCTTATTTTCTTTTGTAGATGGTTTTGTAGAAGGCTCTGAAATATTATCGGTTTGGGTGCAGCAAGATCTAGTTACTTTCTTAGTAGAAGTGGCATAGCTGATATCGAGCTGTGGTGTGCATGAGGTGACACTTCGTCGAGCCTTCGGATAAGACACATTATTTTTTATTTTTACGGTAATATCTTTTTCCAATTGCCATGCTGGGGAAAATCGTGAATAAGCAGGATGGTCGCTTTTGCAGTTGACACAAACCTCCTTAGCATTGCAGGTTACACTATCGTAGCCAACGTCAAAACAACGAAAGTTTACCGCTGCAAGCCATTTTTGAATGGCCGAATCTTTGGCATTGAAAGCAGCGCAGAGGATTTTGAATGTATGGTCTTACAGAGCATCTCATATATGCAACTTTAATATGTTGTGGCAAGTTAGGAGTTGAAAATGTCAAAATCAGAAATTTAGTATTGATTGAAATACCATCTCGATTAAGAGTAATACGTTTAACAGCACAAACTTTCTGGGATTTTAAGTTTTCAAGTATTTCATCTGGTAGATGTACTTATGATATCTGCTGCAGAAATTACTCCCTTAGAAAAGTATAATGTCGTGTGAGGTTGAACGACCACATCCACATTTGCTATTGATTTCAGTGATTGTATGAGTATTGCTTGTCTTTCGGAAGCAATCTCAACCAAAATATCTCGAGATCGAAGCTTTCGAATATTTTTAACTTCTCCTACATACTCTTTTCAATGAGAAAAAGTGACAGAAATTGAAAAGAACCTCTCCTTTTGTTCTTTTAACAATAAAATATTTTGCATTCATCATTGACAACTGTTGATCCAAAGGGAGAGAAGAATTAATATTATTGTTCCTGTAGCATATCATAAAATTCAGGGGCTAGACGGCATCACCCACCACGGAGCGCTACAAGGGGATGCAGCACATCAACTGCAACAATGCTAGTCAGTCCCTATACGCTCACGGTACATCCCTGAAGTGGTCTTCATTCCTGAAGTGGGAATCCTTCCTCAAAATAAATCTAGAAATGAGCTTCAGCGCCATCTAGCCCAGTTGTTTGGAGACAGTCCCTCTTTCAAAGACTTGAAAGAACTAATTGGTGAATTAAAATTCTTAAACCACGCCGAAACACTTGTTTACAGAGAAAAAATAGTTCCGAACTCAATAGGGAGGGGGGAGAATTTTAAGAGGGGAATGAGTAGACCACTTAACGGCAATAGGGGTAAAGTGGACAATATAACCCCCCCCCCCCGCATCCTAATTTCCATCAGCATGTTCCCCTACAGATTTTCTTTGCATATGTGGTCATTTTGTCTTGAAGACTGTTTGTCCCCTATCAACTGCCCTCATTACAGCCTCGGGGTATTCCTTTCGGGAACTGTATATCTGTTAATCTTATGGGGGGGGGGGGAAAGTAGGGCTACCTCAAATGCTTCTCAAATTTGACACCGGAAATATCCGTTGTGAGCTTTTAATCAAGCAATAAGAGAGAAAAAGCTCTGCTCGGAGATTTTTAGAAGAAATATAATTCGATTTACTATTTTGCAGAAAAGTATACAGATACATAAAAAAATTTAACACAATTTTGTTATTATTATATATTTTCATTAAATGATCAAAACTTAATATCAATATTCAAATCAAAATCAAAATATACTTATTTTATTTTTCTTGATATAATTTCCATTTGCTTTGATCTTACGAGATTTGATTCTTTTTTAATGGGCCTTGTGAGAAAGCAACAGTTGCTCTTCTCTCTAAGTACTTCGCTTGTATAAATATTTTCAAACAGACAAAAATGTCGAATTTCTTATCTCTTAAAAAAGAAAGAAAATAAGGTAGTTTATTTATTAACTTCGGAATAACTTTTCTTGCTTTATAAAATATTTCAATACAAAATTTACGGAAAATTCCATATATTCCGCTTATAATTTCTATGAATGACTTTTGTAGGAATGGAAAGTCTACCTCTCTATTTGCATAGATCAGGCATCTCGACATTGTTTCTTGATATATTTCTAAGCAAACTTTAAAAGCAATATAACCTATTACTCAATCTGCACATTTTAGTGTAAATATATCGATATCATCATTCGTATCTGAAGATTAAATGAACCTTATAGTGTTCATTTAAAGTATCAAGCGACAATTTAGCTATATAATTTTCTAATCTTTATATAATCATCTTTCTTATAAGTAATCTTTCATCATAAATAATCTCATCATAGTTTCTCATAAGTAATTTCATCATAGTTTCTTATAAGTAATCTTTCATTATCTCATCTTTCTTATAAGTAAATAAATTATTCTTCTCCATCACCCTCAAATTTATATTTTCTTATAAAGTATTTTTATATAGATTACCGTTTTCAATTTTTGTGCTTCATTTAAAAATGTTTTCTTCGTTTGATTTTAATTTCTTAATCGTTTTCACAATTGAACTAAGTATTTTTTTAGAGGATTTCAATTTCAAATCATTTTCAGCCCATAATAATCTACTTTTTATAATTTTTCAGTATTACTATTTATCAAAATATATTTAAATTTGAAATATGAAAATGAGTGCAACTCTGATTATATATATATATATATATATATATATATATATATATATATCAACTGGGAGTGCTTTTTTCTCATTCAGTTTGCCTTGCAATATATATATATATATTGCAAGGCAAACTGAATGAGAAGAAAAAAGCACTCCCAGTTGATTCCTAAAGAAGTTACACTACTACTCTGGGGGCAAGTGGGAAAGTAAAGGCGTAATTAGCCAACTTTTCTCTTTTTCATGGCTGTAAGTAAATCCCGTATGCAGGCCCTATTTGCTTGGTAGTTGAATTCTATTCCTGTTCGCACCCAGGAAACGAAAAGGCAGTTACCCTTTTATTTTTATCCTTTTCTAATTTTCGAAAATTATCTGTTCTGTTCTCTGTTCTGAAAATCAAAAGTGTTTTTATTCCGAAAATTATAAGTGCTATTATACTGAGTTCAACAGTGGTATATATTTTGTATAAAGTATTTTCGCATCTCAGTAATTTCTTTTTAAACTGATTTCGTCATAATTTTTATTTTCGACATGAAATATGTTTTAGGACATGAACGTCAATGTTTTATACCACATATTTTGCATATTTGCTGGTATTAAATTTACTTTTCCATAAAAATATTATAAGTTTACTAACAAAAGTAGCAAAATAAAGATAATAATTTTCGAAACTTCCACTTGCGTATGCTTTAGATCAAAATGTATAAAAGATTATAAAAATAAAATTATTTGATTTAAGTTTCTAAATACGTAACACGCACGTACATATATAAATTATAATCACATGTTCTTTTTGGTAGTAAATTAATGTATTCAAAAAGATGTAAAATGAACTATAATGTAATTTTTATTCTATGTAAGAGATAGAATAAAATCTAATTCATGTTCTAAAGATAAAATGTGAAGAAATTTTTCTTCAAAAATGTGCATATAGTAGTTCCAGAAATGAGATAAAAATACGCTTGAGTATGTGTATTTTTATCACAATGATGTGATAGAATTCACATCACTACAAATACACCCCTTCATAGAAATTTCTCAGCTTTTTTCTCTACAAATTCAACTAATCGTTTCTTATTTAATTTATTGGGAAGATTAAAAATGTTATACTTTACACTTGATTATGAAAAACTTTTTCCGCTGAGCAGCAGTTGCTGATAGTTTATTAATCTTTTTTTAACACTAATTTTTTACGTGATACTTATAGCCTATTTTAACACATTACACAATTTACAATTGCAGCGGCAGTGTTGTGCTACGGGCAACCACATGTTTGTCCAAGATCTCCCCAGCCCCTACAATGTCTTACAATATATATTCAAGCTTTCCTCGAACATCTGGAATTCCATATGCAAGTAATAACGGTGACGCTATAATATATAAAATACTGTGTTAAATTTTTTGTTTTTCCTGTTGCTATTTCACATTTCATTGCTGAGGAAGAAGGGTGCTTTACCATGGATATTTAAAAATATCAAAATAGACTGGTATAAGTAGATTAAAAGTAAAGTAATTTTTTAGATCTATTCTTGTAATTGAGTAGATTAATAAAGGCAATATAAAATTTAATGATCATCTGAATTATTAATAGAAATTCTTGCTTTTTGTGAAAGAAAATAGGAAAATGACAGCTCTTCTAACTGAATAATAGCTTCCTTTGTTTCTTGGAACTGCCATGGTTTGCGTTCGCATCATGATGACATCAAGTCTATAATTTCAGCCTACAACCTCGCATGTGTTGCGCTTCAGGAAACATTTCTGAAGTCCAGCAATAACTTTTCCATGCGTGGATTTAACAGGTTTAGAAAAGACTGTGGTGATAATGGTACAGTGTCTGGAGTTGTTTGTATATTAACATCTAATACTTACCCCAGCACTGCCCATTCATTAAATATTACACTACAGGCAGTTGCTGTAAGAATTCATACTGCATGCTTATTAACTATCTGTAGTTTATATCTACCACCACATGTCATCTGCCAAGAGGAACTGGATACATTAATAGATCAGCTGCCAGCACCATTTCTACTGTTGGGTGACTTTAACGGCCATAGTTCTTTCTGGGGAAATGATGATACTAATTCTCGCTGTCGGCAGATAGAGCGTTTTATTTCAGATAACAGTCTCTGTCTGCTTAATACCGACGAGAAGACTTATTTCCATGTACCCACGAAAACATTTCATTCTCTCGATCTTGCCATTTGTTCTCTATCTCTTCTGCCATTGTTAAATTTAAATGTAGGAAATGATCTGCATAATAGCGATCATTTTCCTCTGGTTATCTCCCAGACTGGAGGTAGTAGTGTAAGACAACACTTACCTACTTACGTGTACAGTCGGGCAGATTGGTCATTATTTACACAATTGGCAGTTGTTGATGATGAAATGGTTTTGATCGAAGATATTGATTTTGCTGTTTGTAAAGTCACTGTTTCAGTGACTTTACAAACATTGAAACACAAGAATGCAGCTGATGCATCAATACCTCAAAGTTCCTCTATACCACACAGGCATTGCAAACCTTGGTGGAACAAAGAATGCCAAGAGACATATAAAAAACAGAGGAAGTTATGGTGGCTATTCAGAAGATACCCCACAACGCAGAATCTTATCGTCTTTAAGAGAGCAAAAGCATTAGCTCGCAGAGCTCGTCGTTGAAGTCAGAAGGAATCTTGGTCTCGCTATGCATCATCAATAACTTCTTCCACATCCAGTAAAAGTTGTGGAGAAAAGTAAAAGCAGCCAATGAAATTTATAGGGAATTCTCTATTCCTATATTAAAATTCGGAGCTGCTGTGTGTTCTTCTCCTAAGGACATCGCCAACGTTCTTGGTGAAACTTTTGCTAGCGTCTCAAGCAACGACTCTTACAGTCCTTTGTTTTTAAGGACTAAGAGTCGCGCTGAGCGAACACCAATTCGTTTCAACCATGGACAAGCTTTTCCGTACAACTGTAAATTTCGGTGCTGGAATTGAAGAGAGCGTTACAGCAGGCCCATGATACTAGCCCAGGACCTGATGGAATCAGTTATTAAATGCTTCGCCATTTAAGTTCAGACTCACTGTTGAACATGCTGTTTTTGTTCAAAAGAATCTGGACTGAAAATAAATTCCTATTACTTTGGAGGGAAGCAATAGTGATTCCGATCTTTAAGGCTGATAAGGATCCTTCTGTTCCTTCACATTATCGACTAATAGCTTTGACGAGTTGCTTATGAAAGACTCTTGAACGTATGGTCAACGCCCGTCTCGTATATGTTATAGAAATAAATAAATACATTCATATTAATCAGAGTGGCTTCCGTAAAGGAAGATCCACTCTTGATAATATTACTCTTCTGGAAACGCAGATCCGCAATGCATTTGTGCGGAGGAATCATCTGGTTTCCATTTTCTTCGACATAGAGAAGGCTTACGACCGTACGTGGCGTTATGGAATTCTCCGTAGGATGTATGATTTTCGCTTTAGGGGTAATTTTCCGATATTTATCCAAAATTTTTTACGCTCCCGTTGTTTTAAAGTTTGTATTGGTACTGTTTTGTCCAATACTTTTAACCAACCTGAAGGTGTTCCTCAGGGAAGTATTTTAAGTGTCACCCTTTTTAATCTTCATATGAGTAGAATTCTTTATCAACTTTCATCATATATGCATGGTACATTGTATGTTGATGACCTGAAAATATCTTGTGAAGGGTCAAACATGCGTTTAATTGAGAGACAACTACAAACTTCTGTTAATAAATTAGCTGCATGGTGTGCTGAGAATGGCCATACACTATCTCCTAGCAAGAGCAATGTGTCCATTTCTGCAGGAAGACTAGCCTCCACAATGATCCTCTTATTTGTATAAACAATACACCTATACCAGTTGTCAATTAGATAAAATTCCTCGGAGTGATATTTGACCATAAATTAACCTTTCTTCCGCATGTTTTACATTTGCGAAAGAAGTGCGAGCGATCACTCAATATCTTCAAGGTGCTTTCAAATACATCTTGGGGTGCTGATCGCACGTCACTCCTCCGAGTTTACCAATCATTAATTTTATCTCGACTTGACTATGGTTGTGTTGTTTACGGATCCGCTAGATATTCTGTTCTACGCAGACTGGACACTGTCCATCATTCTGCTCTGAGAATATGTTCAGGCGCATTCCGCACATCACTCGTCCATAGTCTTTATGCAATATGCCAACAATTGCCTTTAGACATGCAACGTATGCAGCTGTCTCTCAATTACTATTGTAAAATTATGTGTTTGACACTCATCATCCATTATATTCTTCTGCTCTTACTCCTACTCTGAAGAGGATATATGATGCTAGACCATACAGCATCCCATCCTTCCTCACTCGAACAAAAAATCATTTATTTAATTATTAGTTTGACCTATGTGATGTCCGATTTATTAAAACGGACATATTAGCACATTCACCTTGGTATGATCCACAAATATTGATAATTAATCCATTTGCCAACTGTAGAACATCGGTCACAACTTCTGCAATTTTCCAACAGCTCTATTATTCACATCGCTGTCAGTATTCTTCCTACACGACAATATTCACGGATGGTTCAAAATCTGCAAGACATGCCGGCTGTGGTATTTTTATGAACAATAATACATATAATTATAGCCTTCATGCTTCCTGCTCCATCTTTACAGCTGAAGCTACTGCAATTTATAAAGAGCTTCAGCTCGTGAGTATTGTAAATTTTCATTCCTTTTGCGTGTATACTGACAGCTTGAGTGTATTAGAAGCGTTGGGAAATTCGAATATTCACTGTCATCCGGTTGTATTCAAGATTTACCAAATATTATATTCCCTTATTGGCAAGGGGTATTGTATCAAATTTTGTTGGATCCCAGGTCACGTAGGTCTCGAGGGAAATGATAAGGCAGATGCGGCTGCTAAAGCAGCATCAACTCCAAAGCCATCAACTATCCCCCTTCCAGATGTGAGCAAGTGTGTTAAAAATCTTGTGTATTCCCTCTTCCAGGAATTTTGGAGCATGCAGGTCACCAGCAGATTGTGCGCCATTTTTCCATATCTCATCTCATTATCAGTTTTACCGTTACGAAGTGCTGATGTTAGATTAACTCGCCTTTGTATCGGACACACACGTTTCACATATAGACATTTGTTTCTAAACAAATTAAATCCTTATTGTGAAACGTGTGATGAGCCAGTCACTGTTTATCATATTTTAATTTCATGTCATAATTTTAACCAACAACATTTACACTTTTTTAACTGTGATATTTGAACCTTATATGATTTGCTTGGGGAGCCACCCCACATGAACCTATTTGCCTTTTTAAGGGCAATAGGTTTTTTACATTATATTTAATTTGTACTATATAAATTTTAAAATTATATATATATTTTTAACCTCGTTTTTGGATTTTAATATATATATATATATATATATATATATATATATATATATATATATATATATATATATATATATATATATATATATATATATATATATATATATATATATATATATATATACACTGATTTTTGTTTTTTAAAATTTTAATGTTGCTTGGGTTTCTAAAAAAAATGAAAAATAAGTAAATGAAATGTAATTTGAAGAAGAAATGAATATCTGCTCCAAAATTTAATTTTGGCGCAGCATGTCTGCTTTTGGACCTTGCGCCATAAAACCCAACCAACCATTGTTTTCAATATAGCACGGAAGGAGTCCCCTTAAGGCTCTTCCAGACCTTTGTGAGAACTTCTGTTGTCTTGTCGCCCCATCTGGTGTTAGTTCTCAAAGCTTGTTGAGGGGAGTATCCAAAACAATATTATTGGTTGAAATTGCTTGTCAATCAATCCTTCGAAGTTAGCCAGTATGCCAGATTTGGCGCAAATTAAAGTATATCGTGAAAAATTAAAGTACTAACGCCATTAAAATAGCCAAACGAGAGTTTAAAATTTGCTCCTAACAGATGATTACCTCAAATTACTCTCAGGGTTCTTAGAATAGGGGTGAGGGAAAGTCGGTCAGTACAAATGCTCAACGAACTGACACCGGAATTACCTGTTGCTGTCTTATGGAAAATTAGCTGTCAGTGATTCTAAAGAAAATATTATTTATTTATATTTTAGAGTTCGGCTTTTATTATTCGCACTAAAAAATATGAAGACAAATTGCAAATGTTGAGTGATTTTACAGTTACTTATTAAATAGTCAAAAATGATTATCAGAATTCAAATCAAACCTAAAATACTATATGAATGATTAAATTTATACATTTTTTTAAGAGCCTTGGTTCAATTTGATTTTATGAGACTTGATCCATTGACTTAAGATACTTTTGAATATGAATGCAACAAATAATTAAAAACTATTATTTTCAAAACTAACTCAATATAAAAATATTTAATTTTTTTCAAGTTTTTTTAAAACTAACTAACTAACACACACACATATATATCATCTATATTTATATAATTAGAATATAATATATATAAATTCTTATTATATAAATATAGATGAAATTATTATTATATAAATAATTACAGTTACAATATATATTTTTATGAAAATAACGTTACGATTATCTATCTATCTATCTATATAATCGTATCGTAATTTTCATAAAAATATTGTAACTGTAATTATTTATATAATAATCATTACATCTATTTTATATAATTAGAATTACTTAGAGCTTGAAAGAGAGATTCATCTCTTATCTTTCATCTCACAAGTCCCTAACTTTATTCCTCTATATAAATAAAATTAACTAAGTTATAATTAGAAGTACACGTTTTTTAAAAACTTGATATTCTGGTGTAAAATGTGTTGTGAAATTTACTTTAATTCTGAAGATTTTAAAACTCTTCAATTATTTTATTAGATATTTTCCCCTGGCTTGATAAAAGCAAAATTAGATTAGCACTAAATATGCCTTATAAAAACACACAGGTAAATTAGATTAAAATAAGTTTAGAGTAAAATTGTGAGAAATATAAATTAGGTTTATATTTGTCAACAAATAATCAAATGCAAATGCAACTTATAGCATACGAGAAAAATATAATTTCATAGCAATACGAACAAAATATAATACAGTTTCATGAGTATATGGGAAATTTAGTTAATACCTTGAAATATATATGAGGTAAAATAGTAATTAAAATAAATCTGTTAATAAAGTAAAGAAATGCTTGAACAATTCCCATTTCATGAAGAAAAAACAGAAACGATATACATATATATATACACACACTTACAAAAACACTATATACAAACACAAACATACGAATTCGTATAGTTTAACTTTTATTTTTTTGGATTTTAATTTTTTAGCTTTTTTTTTTTGTTTGTTTGTTTGCTCCTCAATTATATAAGTTGGATTTCTTATGTCCATTGATCTAGGATAACGTGGATTGATTAGTTCTGGCAAAAGACAGTCAAAATAAAAATCATTTAATTTCGTTTTCATTCTCAAATAAATTTCGTGAGCATAAAATGATTCACCTAAGAGCATTGATGTCATCTGTATTGTGTAGTGTGTTGTAATATATTGTTATCGTTCATTTAGTTATTGAAATACTTTTGTTTTTCCGCTGAAGTTTTACTACAAACCCAATTTTTTTTCAAAGATATATATAATTTTTCAAATTTAAAGTGTTTAATTTCTTATCAGACGCAAATTTTAGTATGCTGGTATCGCATGCTTATTAATCATACCATATAGTGTATTTTTTTTTTATGAAATAAGTTGAAAATAAAATTAAATGTCCAAATGTTTGTAGAGGTAAAAACTCAATAATTTTGGAAAATGATTAAAATCATGTTAAAATATTTCTCACTATTATTCATTATTCTAATAAATTTATCATTCTTATTATTAGATATTTTATTTTATAAGAAATATATCTGTGTGTGTGTATATATATATATATGTGTGTGTGTGTGTGTGTCTATTGTAAAATGCATTTTTTTTATATTAAGTTCTTTTAATTTTTAATAGATAGGTAGTCTTATTTCAAAATCGTAGTATATAATTGAACAAGGTAACACAAAACAGTTTATAATATTTCATTTTTAAAATTTACTTAAATGAAAAAATAATCAAAGTTGATTTAAAAGTACATATCATAGCTACTTTTCCAACGCTAATAAACAGAAATCTAACATGCATTATTTACAGATTCCTTTTCTATTTCATGAGTGAGAAAAGCTAATTCGTCTTGCTCGATTTGGAAGGGTTTGCCAACCACATGGTAAAACAGCAGGAATCATATGGGGAGAAGTTTTTTTCAGAAATTCCTCCCTCTTTAGGATACCGTAGTGAAGTAGAAAAACCAGCCAAGTTTGGTGTTAAAAATTTTCCAGTTTCATAGGTGGCGTTGTGTACAGAGGTGGATTTTCAGGAATAAGAATGAGTTTGATTTGTAATCAAAATTCGTATCGAAATATTAATGCAATCAAAAATATTTTTAGCTTAAAAAAATCAAAAATGTTCATTTTGTAACTGTACGAAGAAAAAAATGAAATATCTTTAAACCAAATTTTGTACAATCTCAATGAAATTAGAATTTGGTTAAAATTTAATCGTATGGAGATACTTTGACATTTTAAAAATATTTGAAAAAAATTTAAACGCTAAAAATGAACGTCGAGGTGACAGTAGCTCTGTTTTTTGTAATTTGCAAAAGACCGGAAGTTTCTATCATGAAAATAGCACTTGTGAAATATTAAAATATTATCCATAGGATTAACATAGGATTCGATTTTCCCCAACGGAGGTCTAGCAGGGCCTTAAGACACTATCGGTCGACGTATTTTGCGGAGCCGCCTCACATCGGACGCGTTGATTCACGCATACTAACAGCACTCTGGCCGCACCGGCAACCCGCAAGCGATCTACAGTTCCTGGTTCCAACTATCTTCGGCACACCCCGTGCACTGTGACCCGTCCAGGTGTCAGCTGAGATTTGCCGTACAGACCAACATGCCCCTCATAAACTCGTTTGTTTGCTGGAACTGACTCCGTCGACGATGGCCTGGCATTCTGTGCAATTATAGGGTCCTTTACAGTAAGAACAAACATTTTCAACGATTATTTTCCAAGCAATAATAATGGCGCTAATATTGCCCACTCTGCCGGTTCCTTATGCGTTGGAGAGTTGCATATTTTTTTTCACATTATTTGAATAACTCAGTAAAGTTATCTACCCTAAAATTTGCATTATTTTCTGGCCATTCCTTCTTAGTGTTGCAGTTTCATTGTCGGGAAGTGTATATGTGGTTACAAAATATACACCTTTTATTCTTAAAATCTTCCATCAACAGCTTTTCAAATTACATTAAGTGCTTCCATTTAATCAGCCAGCAAAATAGAGAACACATAAATATGTCTAATTCTCAATTGATATAAATTATATTTTATAGCAATTAAGAAATTTTACATTGGTATTTTTGTGACATTTTAGTTTAAGCAAATTCTTACATAAATTTATCATTGAAATTATTCAAACTAGATGACTTAAACTTACTTTTTTATTTAGACTAGCTAACTTAATCAACATTTTCTAAACAAAGAGATTATTAATTTTACTTAATCACACACAAGTTTTATCAGGTAAAATTATTTTGACATGTGTGTGATTAAGTAAAAAATACATGTATTTTTAAATAAAGTACACATTTTAAT
Organism: Latrodectus elegans; assembly: GCA_030067965.1. Lineage (NCBI taxonomy): Eukaryota > Metazoa > Arthropoda > Arachnida > Araneae > Theridiidae > Latrodectus > Latrodectus elegans. The sequence goes on along the minus strand of CM057815.1, from coordinate 53,500,502 downwards.
TAGATATTCAAAGGAATGAACAAATATGAACTTATAACATTTTATTGTGCAAAAATCAATACATAACAAACATTTTATCATTCCACATACGCTTATAAATATGTAAAATTTATATAAATATAAATATTACATGATAAAATTGTATAATTATTTTATTTTATTGTTTTAATCTTTCTTATTATCTAAATATTTTATACATAAATATTACATGTTTAATATTACACATAAGCTTATAAAACAAATACGTAATATTTGTTTTATAAGCTTATGTGTAATATTAAAAGCTTATATACATGTAATATTTATATACATGCAATATTTATGTATAAAATATTTAAATAATAAAAAAGATTAAGACAATAAAATAATTATAAAATTTTATCATCAAACAATAACATTCATAAAGTATTTTACTTAAACATTTAAATAAATTTAATACTCAGAGACATTAATTTAATGGAATTATAAGATTCATTTCATTAAGTTCATAACATTTTAATCAGAGACCTATTATAATTAAAAAAATTAATTTCAAAACTAACAATTCTGAAGAATAAATGCACTTTCAAAAACATCTGACGGAAATTTTTGAGTGAATAACATAGAAAACATCGATAAAGAAATTTATAAATATTAGTCTTAATTTTTTATATCTCTTTCCACAAGAGTATTTATTTAAATATGTACGAAAATATTTATCCAAGTCATAAAATAATTAGACAAATAATTTATTTTAAATAATAGAAAAGATAAGATTTCTCAACAAGTAATATTCCACAAATGATACAATCAATAAAATTTCTATGAAATTGGAATTGTATTCATGAACAGATATGCTTTGGTATGCAATTCAAACTCTGGTTATTTGAATAATGTAAAAATCTTGTTGTTTATTATACATAAAAGAATTTTTTATTTTGAATCCATGTTAAAAAGTATCGTAATAGACTCGATGAAATCAGAATAAGAACTGATATCTATTTCCTTCAGTTATATATTAAAGGAACTCACATTGATTTTTCTAAACCAATAAATAAAAGTACATATTTATGCACATATGTACATTATTCTATTGGTAGGATACCAAATAAAAGTATGTTATATAAAAAGTTATAATTTATCAGATTTATTAATCTTGAATTTTTTTGTATACTTATATATTTTCAACAAAAATATATATAAAGGTGCAATTCATCTTGGATTCAAAAATATTTTTTAATATGGAATAATCTAGTACTTTCTTTTATTTTGAACAGTAATTATGCATTATATTGATATTTTAAAATGGCTATTTACAATCATTGTATTGTATCGCCTTCAATGTTATATTTTTTGCTGACATTAATATAGGCACTATCTGGTAACTAATATACAATATATATATATATATATATATATATATATATATATATATATATATATATATATATATATATATATATATATATATAACTTATAGTATCAACATTATTTTTCTGCTAAGTTATTACAGTTCAACATAATTTTATTTTTACATTATAATGAGAAAAACAACATTTAATTTTGTAAATAAATTTTTAACAAATCAAGATAATACAAACTTGTAAAATAAATGAAAACTGTATAACAGTAAAAATCTATACAATTTGAGCACATTCTCAGTTTACATGATATAACATAATTTATAACAGTAGCAAATTTTTATACGCCATAAAACTTCTCAATTTGGCTAATTTTTTTTTTTTTTTGCATTAAAAAACTGTCAGGCTATATTCAGATGTTTCCTATAAATTTATTTTTCTTCTGAATTTAATGTTCATCAAAGTAAATACCTGTGCAAATAAAAATAAGTTTAAATTAAATGGAATAAAAATGTGAATTTTATTTTTCAATTTTAAGTTTTTGCTTCATATTTGAGATTATAAGAACATTAAAATGAAAACAATAATAAAGAAATAATAAAAAAAAAACGTCAAAGTTTTAATTCTCATAAAAATGACAAATAAATTTACATAATAGACACACAAACACATTATTTTATAGTTAAGACCATTCATTAAAACTGATAAACATTACTAAAATTGATGATTTTTAATAAATATTTAAGATATAATAATGAAAATAAATATTCAAAAATAACGATGGGGCATACGTTGTATTTCTTATAAAATTGATAAAATTCAAAAAAGCATTTTATTTTTTTATCGTTAATCCTTTGTAGCAGAATGCCAGTAGACATTACATCTTTAATTCTACATTAAAATTCTTAATTAATCAGACTTAAAATAAATATGGGTTCAAAAACATTTTGGATATATTATTTAATAACTTATAATTACTTACATTATTTTTATAAATTACATCTTATTTTAGTGTTTTCAAATATATTATAAAAGAAAATATGAAAAAAAATTAAAGATATCTTTTCCAGAAAAATAATTGTGAATAAATGCACTAATTTTAAACATAATATTTGAAAATTCACTGTCTGCAGAACTATTCACCATGATTTTTAATTACAAGCCCATTTTTGAATTGAATATATTTCCTAAATGCAAATTATAAATTCAAAAAACTAAAATTATCATAAAAATGTTTATTGTATTATAAATATATAATATCTAATATTAAATATTAGCTTTTTTTTAAAATATATATCTAAAAATATTAACTTAATCTTTTTCTTCTTTTATATAAAAGGAATTATGTAATTACCTTTTCTTTTAGAAGAAGAAAAACATGCATTTTTTATCAAGGAAATAACAAAATAATAAAAACAATTAATTTTCAAAGTTACAATTTGAATATCATAGAAAATATGCAGGGGTTCTTGATTTGTAATACACAGATCGACATTGAATATGCTGCACCAAAGAGTGACCAGAAAATTATGCAAATTTTAGGGTAGAAGCACTTTACCGAATTATGCAAATGATGTGAAATGCGCAGCTCTCCAGCGCACATAGACTAAGATATAATGTGAGGAACCGGCAGAGTGTGCATTATTTGCATCGTTATTGCTGCTTGGAGAATACCTGTTCAAAATGATTGTTCTCATCGCAAAAGACCGTGCAATTGCGCAGAATGCTATTCCATCGTCGACGGAGTCCGTTCCAGTAAACAGACGAGTTCATCAGGGTGATTGGACAGAGGATAGATTGGTCTTTACGGAAAATCGCAATTAACAAACATTTGGACGTGTCCCCAATACACCGGCTGTGGCGATGTTGGGTTTAACAAGAAACAGTAGAACGTTTAAGAGATGACAATGTGACGTCAGCATACTGTCCGACAGGAGGCGGCACGGCAAAGCACGTCGACCGAAATTCTGCAGCTTATGCAAGACACCCTGGATGCTCCCATATGGAGCAGAAACATTTGCCATCGTTTGGTAGTAGCCGGTATTTATGGCGTCCATTAAGAAGACTGTCTACAGCATAGACCCCAACGCCTAGAATGGTGTCGGATTAGAACGATGTGAGCGACGAAGTGGCATAGGATTGTCTTCTCAGTTGAGTCATGTTTGTTTCTTTAGCGATATTCGCCGCGTAAGAGTGTGGTGTCGACGTAGACACAGGCCCAATCCTGCAGCAATTGCGAAACGAATCATTGTTTGGGGTGCCATTGCATTCGGTTTCTGATCCTCTAGTTCGTATTCACAGTATTATGACAACGCAACGTTACGTAGATGATGTGCTACGGCAGGTGACATTTTCCTAGTTTAAGGGGGTGCCCAATGCTCTTTATCAGCAGGATAACGCTTGATCGCACACAGGTCGCATCAGCCAACATGGCCTGCAAGGTATACAGCAGCTTCCTTGCACATCGTCCTCGCCAGATCTCTCACCAATCGAACACGTTTGGGATATGACTGGATGCCACTTGCAGACTCTTTTATAAAATGCATTTTGGTAAATGATTGAAAGGGAATGGAGAGCTGTTACTTAGGACGCCATCAGTGCTCTGCCTCTAGAAGTGTTACTTCGTGTATCACCGTCCATGGTGGTTGTACAACCTACTGACCCGCCCCTGTTCTCTCTCTGTACTATGCATATCGTTTTGAAAAACAGATCATTTATTATTCATTGCTGTCTCTCTCTGTTTGCCGAGTTTCATCACTTTCTGGCAACTTTTTCTTGGTGTTGCATTTTCACTGTCGGACAGTATACAAGATCCTTTAAAACTTGTAAAAATATAATTTGCAAAAGTAATTCAATATGCACCTTAAGGTTATTGCTTATTATTCTAATAACAATATATTATCCATTTATTTAAAGTAAATTGCTTTGTTGAATATCTTCTAGAATAATAGTGATAAGTTGGGTAAAGAATGATATGCACACAAAATTGCAAATGCTTTTGCTGTTTGAGTTGAGAATATTTTGATCACATTTTAACAAAGATTCCATCAGAAAGCATTGATAATCAAACGGCAGTTTTTCCATTATTTTTGTTTAGTCAAGTGAAAATTGTCTAATTTGAATAAGTAAACTAAATATTTAACAATTATATACTTGATTATATTTTTAATATTAATTATAAATGAATATTAGGAAATAGTTTGAGTTCAAATTACATTTAATAAATTTAAACATTTTTAAGCATCTTGTACCAACAGGTTAATTCTAAATCAAAACATTCAACATATATTTCATAAATAGATTTAATATGTTTGTTTGGAAATCGCAAAATATTTATAATTGTATTATTTTCAGTAAACAATAATTGATAGTTTTTGGAATTAACCAAATTTTAATTACTTGCATTAGAATTAAAATTTAAATGTTAGGAATATCAAAAGATAGTGGCTAAAAATAATTTGTATGCTTTATCTTTGAATTTTCAATGACAATTATTAACATTTATATTCATAATTTTAATTGAACTTACTTTACTACTTAGATTTTTTTTTAGCTTAAAACTCTCACTTGATTAATAGTTTTATATATTAGATTAATACATTCATTCAGAATATTTTATGCATTCATAACAAAAAGATAGATCCAACCAAAGGAAATTTTCTTATTGTAATGAAAGAAGAGATCTTGACCAAATATACATGGTATTCTGACCAAATAAGCTAAGATATGACTAATCATGCATGATTTTTATTTGACCTTTAATCATTAAGTAACAGATTTTTCAATGCATTAGAATTGAGTATTCAACAAATGTGTATCTAAAAAAAAAAAGGGATCCTAAATTTCATGGTATTTCGAAAGTTGAAATCTTGTTGGATTTACAAAGCCTAATAAAAAAGTTCTATATTATATACATGATATCAAACTGAAAGAGGCTGATACGACACACATTAAACAATCAATTCACTTTTAATTTTCAAAATTAAGATGAGGCAGAAAATAGATCAACAAGAAAAGCTAGCAAAAAATCCAAGTCCACAACATAACAAGGAAAACAGAATGTTTGTTAAAGCAGTTATAAGAGCATCAAATCTGTAACTATCATTTACATATAGCATGGGCCCTAAGCATAAAGCCAAAACATTTGAAATCACTCACAATGAGTATATAATGTTTAATGCTAAGTGTCATTACTAACATCATTAAAATATAACCAATATAGAATCTTTCAGCTTATATAATATATATATATATATATATATATATATATATATATTGACAGATGTCTTTATATCTTTCTAAAATATAAAAAATGCAATGGACAAATTATGGGAAAGTGATCATAAGCACTTCAAAATTTTGAGAATTTAGCTTTAAAGACAGAGGTAATTTGGTAAAAAATTAAATGCAATTTAGTTTTATTTTTCTATGTTATGCTAAAAGACGGCCTGTATCCAAACACGAGGTCGAACAATGCCCCATAAACTTTCTCTCTCTCTGTAACAGCTAAACTCTGAAATGTCTTAAAATTTCAATACAGCTGCTATTTTCCATATGGGAAATTATTTGCCAATTTTTTGTTGATTACATACAGTATATATTATGCATTTCTTCTCTTATATATATCTCAAGAATACATAAATTAAAGTATGTCAGAACAAAAATTTAAAATCTAAGTATTTTATAAAATATTTAAAAAGAATTATTTTTTGATAATAAAAGATAGAAGCAAAATATAAAGATGAAAATATAATACTTGATACATCAAATCATAAGGAATTTCTCAAATTTGATTTTTCTCTAACTCAGATTACCAAAAGAAATCAGGTATACAGCAATATGTATTTTGTTCTTTTTAATCATAAAATTTCTTTTGTCCTCAGAACAACTTGTTAGTTTTCACAATAGAATGGGAAAATGTTCTTTATAAATAAGGTTTTTTAAACTTATGGTATTAAATAATATGTTTTATTAAGAATGTTCAATTTAATGACATTCTTGGTTTCCTCAGAACAACAATTTCCTCTGCATTTTGCAAATTATGCATAGGCAAAATAAAACCAATGTTTTTATCAAAAATAACTTTTAAAAAATAAAATAAATTGGATTAGGAAAAAAATTGTTTTGGTATTATTTGTTGGTGCAATATTAAAAAATATTTATCTAGACAGTAAAATTTATAAAATTTTGTATGAAGCTTATTTCTCAACAGGTATCCAGTTTAATGCCAAACATTTTGAGACATTTCATTTAAAAACTTATAGAAATTAAATATAAACCGTAGATAAAAATAATGAATTTGTTTTAAAATATGGTAGTAGCCAACTGAATAAAATCAAGGAATGTTTTCCATATTATTTTACCGTGATTTTTATAATGTTCATTTTATTACCATTTCAAAAGAATGAATTGATTTCTCACTAATCTTTTTTCACTATTAAAAATTCAAAGAGAGTTACATGATATAAAATGGAATCAAACTACAGCAAACATTCAATTTTGAGAATGGAAATATAGTGAAAAGTAATTATGTAATAATTACAAGAAACTCATTCGATATTAACAAATAAATATTTATAATTTGCATTTAATTTAAAAGAATAGGAAGCACATTATAGTTAGTTTAAAATAAATACTTGTTTTAAAATTTTATGTTTAAACAATTTCATGATATCACTAAGATTTTCAGTTAGATTTATAGGATAAAATCTTGTGTATATTTAACATATTAAATAGTCTTTTTTTTCCACTTAAAGATGGAAGCAGATTTTGTCAGCAATTCTACTTTTTATACTTACTTTAATTAAAAATGCATAATAATATCTGCAATGTTTCTAGTTATTGGTAAATATAAAAATAATAATTGCTTCTGTATGTTGTAACTCACAAATATCAAGCAAGTAAACATTCCAAAATTAAATTTTAAGAATATATATCCATAAACAAAACATAATCTAAAGTACAAATTTAACATAGGAAACATATTTTTGTTTTTAAAATATATATATATATATATCCAATAAAATTAAAAAAAATTAACTTGAAATATTAAATGCCACTTCCCTCTATAGTGTACTAAATAGAATATTTATAGATAATTTACTGCAATTTATAGGATACTATTTAAAAACTTTATTTGCAATAATTTTAGCAATGAAAATTATAAAAATATATATAATTAGATAGACTTTTATCCAGATGCCTTATCTGTTAAAATGTATAATTATTTGAGAAAAATTTGTTAAAAAAAATAATCAATTCAAATTCATATTATTCTAATAAGATTGAGTAATTTTTGGTAATTAAAAAAAATATGAAAATTTCTAAGTTTCAGTTACTTTTTAGATACCTAAAATTAATTAATATTACAAAACATATAAAACTTAGTCACATATTATATTAGTTGTACTAAATAAAAAAATTACCATAAAAATATGATAAATTACTTTTTGCCAAAACTGCCTTTTAAGCTAGAAGACAATTTTTTTAAAAACAATCAGTTTAAACAATTTTATAGTTAAATAAAAACACACATTATTATTCAAAAATGATATACTTCAACAATTTTATTTTATACTTAGATTCATATTTCAAAATCAAACCATTAGGTACAAGACAGAACAATGGTAAGAAACAGATATTTTACACTTTTAAAGGTACATTACAAACAAAGGAAAGAACAGTTAACACTGAGTAAATATACTTTTCCCAATCACTTCTCCCGTAAATATGGTTTGGCTTTCAGTGTGAGCAATTTCGGTATCCTTCTTGTCTACATGAAAATCTCTGGGGATAGAACTTATTTTGATTGCTTCTGTTTGAGTTTCTTTTTGGAACTTCATTGATTCAGATGAATAAGGCAGACATTTATTAGAATCAGTTGATTTCAAAACAAAATCAAATATTTCTTTTGAAACTTCAGTTAGATTCACCTAGAAGAGAGGATAAAACATTAATAACAAACTTTTAGATGTAGACATAAGAAGTTAATAAACATGAAAAATAACAAAAACAATTAAAATAACTCTAGCAATAAAAGGAAACTTACATTTTATTTATTTTATAATAATAACATGATATATATTAGAAAGAGATTGTGGGTACATAATTATGCATATAATAATTGCACCAACAATTATGTGAATTAAGTTAGTTAAAACATATTTACTTAAAAACAAGTGTCAAATTCAAAATGATAAAACCCTTAATTACTAACAATTATTAAATTAAATAATTATATCTTAAATAAATTTATTAAAAATGCTGATTTATTAACATTTTGAACTACATTTTTTTTTAGAGATTCTAAAATTAGATTAATTGAAAAATAATTTATTTAAAACATTGGAAATTGTATTTCAAATTAAGCTATTTTCTGAAAGAAATAAGAATACAATGAAATAAAATTTTATATAACATAAGAAAACTTTCGTTTGTAAAAAATATACAAATTTTTTCACAATGTATGACCATAGGAGAGAAAAATGTCTTGCATACATTGCAAATTAATGTGGGTTTGTACACTAAAAAATGTAATTAAATTTATAGAATTTTATTTAAGTTTTCAGACATTATAAAAATATATCATATTTGTAAATCTTAAATGGCAATAAGCTAACTCTAAATGGCAAAACATATGTACTCAAAACCACCAGCTTCCTCTATCAACCAATCCTTTAATGAAATGTTTTTATTGTTATTAATTTCATCTTCAAATACAATAATTTTAAAGGCAAGATAAAAAGAGACTTTAATCTTGTCGAGTTAATTGAATGTGTGAAGAAATTTGTGAAAAAAAAATTAAGTGAATTTTAAAACATAAGCAAAACCTCACTTTTTAAATGTATGCAAGACCTTGGCATGACTGCCATCAGTCTGAGGTGGGTAGCCCAAAGAAGTTCTGACAGACAAACAAAGTCAGATAATTTTTTAGCAGATTTGATTGCTTCTATGTTACTAAGTAAGCATGTGATACGTAAGCATCTGATATCTAGCATCAAAGATGTTTTTAACAAATTGTAAGATTGTTTACACTTTTATATGTTAGACATGTACAAATCTTATTTACATATACCAATAGAAGATGAAAATACTTTAATTCAAACTACTTGAAACTCGTAGGGGAACTTATTTTAGCAAAATGCTTTTCTTCAGAATTAAGTCTGCACCAAGAAATTTTATTCATTTGTTCAGGATCTAGAAGTTATTGCTTATTTCCATGATTTAAATATTCCATCTAAAATACATCAGAAAATACATATTGTGTACATCAAAGAATCTTACATTTTATTCTGTAGTTTCAATAAGGTTGAAAACATGCACACAGCACCTAGAATCTATATCTTCATTTAGATTTCTGGTAAGCTCATCCCTGACTGTGCTGTTGGATGAATGGTACTAGAGTTTATGTTGTTATAATTGGGTTCCTGGAGGAACTAAGCAAAATTTCTCTGCATTTTTTGTATACATTGAAATGCCATTCTGGCACATCATGTAATAAACTTATAAGAGCTATTTGTAATTATGTCTCAACTAGAAGCATATTTGACACTAGACACGATTTTTGCAAGTCTAGCATGCATTATAACATGAACAGATTTTAAAGAGTTTATGCTACTGACATAAAAGTAGCATTAGAATAGTAGCATTTAAAATACAAACCTGAGAAATAACCTCAGTTCAAACAAAAGTATAAGACAAACCAGAGATACAACAACAATGTGGATTCAACTTAGATTTTAAAACATCAGTAATTTTGTATGAATATTAGACGATTAAATCAAAAGCCATAACTACACAATGTATAGAGAATCCCATATTGCTATGTATAGTCATGTCCTTTTTGATCCCAAAGGAAATGGAAACCAGACAATTTCTTCACACAAAAACATTGTTAACCTGCATTTTCAAATGAATAATGTTGACAGGAAAGGACCTTCCTTTACAGAAGATACACTGAATAACAATTCAGATTTTAGAAAAAATATTAATCAGTAAAAAAAAAAAAAAAAAAAAGGTTTATTTTTTTATTATTGGAGGAATAGTGCTTAGAGAGAGAAAATGTTTACATTGGCTTTCAGTAAAAGTATTAGAATTAATCCCAGGTAGAGATAGAGAAGTTTGCAATTTGAGAATAATGACTTAATAATAATTAGTCCTTTGTAAAGAACATTTCTCTTTAGAAATACAATCTACAGAGATTCTGTTGTGGCTGCTATCCACAACAGGGTTACAGCACAACAGCGGCTACTTCATCTGAAACATCAGGAACTGCAATTGTCGGTTCTAATGAGTCAGTTGATACAGTTCATGTTCCAAGAGGCTGGCTAGACAACTGCTAGGGCTTCTGTCGGAGCTTTGGACGAAAAATGGAGCCACTAAAGAGACTAAACTTACTGAATGTGACTTTATTTATTAATTTATTTGTATTTATTTTTTTGAGTAAGGAATTACTCAAAAAAGCTTGACCCATTTCAACTTAGTGAGACTAAATATCAAAACAACTCAACTTTGATTAGAATCTTGTTTTCATGGAGAAAGTTAAATTTTTAGTTGAATTAATGCACAGCTGTAATTAAATTCCAGGTTTGAAGCTTTGTTCAATATAATGTGTGAATGTGAAGGACTATGTTATTTCATCTTAATGTAATAGTATTCCACATCATTTTATAACTGAACTTCCAAGGATATTGAATTAAAATCCTACAATACGAATAATTATTCTTCTAAAGTATACATATTCCTAAGGTAATTTTTTGATAAAACATTCCTACTTAGTTATAAATTTAGTTAAAAAAAAAAAAACTCCAACCATTCTATTGATTTAAACTAAATTTAATGGTTCATTTTTGTTCAACAAATGAAACAATATAAGTTTTATGCATTTATTTTTCATACTTGACAGCAATAAAATGTTCTGTTTTCCTTCATTGTAATTTCATCTTGCTCTATTTGTTTTGCAGATGGTTGCAGCACTAAGTTGTTTTATTTTTCCCCCAAATTTAAAATATGAAAAGTCTTTTTTATTCTCATTTATTATGTTCTCAATCCTTTAATCATCTAATCATTCTTACCAACAAATTACACTTGAATTAAAATTCAAAAAGTCCTGAAGTGAAATTCCAGAGAGCAGTAGATATTTTAGTTGTGCTTGGATGAGAATAACTTATCTACACTCAAGACATCAAATAATTATTTTTCTCTATCTTTAGCTACAATGGTTTATTTAATAATAGATCAAACATAATAGATAACAGATCAAAATGATATATATATAAAATTTTTAGCAATGTCATTTTAACCATACATTTAAAACATAATGACTACAATGACAGTTCATAAAACAATCCAGAAATATGATCACCATACAAAAATATACGATATTTTTACCTAAAATTATTTATTACACTCAAATGCATGCAAATATTAGAAGATGGATTAGGCAAGGGAAATTTTACACTGATTGCTTAGAATCCAGTATGAATGATGCTTGAAACTGGTGTCCATTAATATCTCAAAGTCTGCTCACACAAATCACACTAGGATTTATGAAAAATATTTTCCTTTAATTTTGATTTAAGAATCAAAACTACTTTCTATCCATTATACTGATTAATTAATACTTAAATTTGCAGTCAGTTATCTGCAATTCAATGGATTTATGATTCACCAATAAAAACGTTTATCCAAGTTTCTCAACCATGAAATGAAAAATAAATAAGAATCCATGAAATTGGCATAAAAGAAATTATTTATAAAATTTAGTGCAAAAATGAGAACTAAAATAATCATCGCATTAATCGGACCCTGTTTAAGACCAGTCAATAGTTCATAAGACTATGAGTGTTAGTAAGTTAGAGGTTCATAAAAATGAATGTCTACTCTATAAATACAAAATAATTGCAAAATAAATTAATTTTACTGATTAATTGAATCTAATAAATTTAAAATGAATAAAAAATTACCTTATTTTTCTGCATGTAATAAGTGGATTATGTGTTAAAGAAGTTTCTAATTTCCTTGTGCTTACCATATGCCACCGCAGATAATATGATAAAGAACATTCTCCATCGAAAAAGCTTAAAATTTTGGAAGAAATGCCATTTATATTTTATAAAACAAATAATAGATGTTAGGAGGACCTGGGTGATTTATTTAAGTTGTAATCAATTTTGTCCAATTAAGTTCAAGAATTGGAAAGATATTACTGCTGCTAAAGGCTATAGTCATTTTGCATTTTGTCCTGAACATGAGCTGTTTTGTTCCAAAAAAGTTCAAATTTGAATATTGTCATGAGCCAGTGAAGCAAAAGCATACAAATTACACAGCAAATTTTAAACAAAGAGATAAAGGGCACACAAATAAAAAAAAATGGTAACACACATTTAACAGATAAGGTAAAAACAATGCATGTGCAGTATAAAAGAAAAAATGTATCCAATAAGTTGTTCAAAAATAATCAATTTCTTTCATTTGATTATTAACAAAACAAATACATTTTATCTTGAAAATATGTCTAAACTCATTTTAAAAGTTATTAAAAATTAAAAATCAATAAGTTTAAATAGAACCTTTTCAAAATTATTGCTCTTGATCAACCTGATGCTTTCATCTCTGTTTATCACACTTTGGGATGAGATAGGATTTAATCAGATGTTTTTCATAATAAATGTTTTTTCTGTACAATTTATTATATTTCCAATCATACTGTGTATTTTTTATTCTATGCAACACCATGTTTTCAGTAGTATATATAATTTCGACTATTCGTCAAAAAATTGCAGCAATTCATGTAACACTTTCCTTTTTTTCTCGAGAAAAAAGTCTTGCTGATAATATTCCACTGAAAATTATACACAAGAAAATATGGTTATCTTTTTAAATTAAAATTTTTTTAATAAGATACAAATTTCAAGTACTATGTTAAATATTTTACAGAAAAACTAATGGTAATCAGATAACCAACATTCAGAAGAAATCTTCACAACTTGACTTTCAACAAAAATATTTACACATCATTTAACTAACACCTACTTGTTAAAAAATTTGAAAAAAAAATAACTAATTTAAAGTATTAGAAAATAGTATGGCTCAAAATATTTTTGAGCAGAGGTACCCTATATTAGACAAAGTCATTGAAGAAGATTAGAAAACAGTATACTCTAATAAAAAAGAAAAAATAATAAAAAGAAACTAATACTTACCATTGGATTAATTAAAGACATTTTATGTTTCAATATATTACAAATGCCATTTATCACTTCTTTGTTGTCTGTGGAAAAGCTCAATTCATCTGGATTTTCATCAATTTCATTACTTATTAGATGTTTGTTATAAACTGACTCAGATGTATCTCTTTCACAAACAGTACTGTCAAACATATCTTCCATTTCATCATTTTCAAACTGATTACTAACTACAGTAAGGAATTTTTTAACTGGTAATTCTGGCTGTACAATTGGGATATCTGGTAGCTTTGTTTCAATGGGAGACAAACATTCATTTGAATTATAATAAAGAAAACTGTCTCTATTCACTGAAACTGATAAATTATTTTGAGAAATATATTGTTCAGGTGTCATTTCTACTAAACTAGGTTTTTTTCCTTTCCAAAGAACAGTTGGTTTGATAAAACACATTCCATCATTATCAATTACTTCTATACAATTGAATTTTAAAACATCTCCAACTTTAAGAACTTCTCTTAAATCATTAGACTCATCAATAATAGGATATCCATCTTGATAATAATCACTACAAAAAAAAGAAGAAGGCTTTGATAATTTACTACTTTCAATTTCAGCATACTTACAATAAATTTTCTTAACTGTACCTTCAATTTCACGAAAACATTTAACACTAGCCTTCTTCACAGATTTGTTATTTTCCCCAACAGTTTGGTCACCATCTTTTAAAAATTCATGAAGTGATCCAGAAGATTCACTTAGTTTTTCAGCCATATCAGTAAAATTTTCTTCACTCACTACTGCATTAAAATTATCATTATTGTACTTTTTGTTATGAAATGAATCAGAATGATCAGAACCAGTCGTGGATATTTCACTTTGAATAGGAGAAGGACTTCGAAGATTGTCCTCATCACTGGCATTGTTTTTACTTGTTTTATTAACTAAATCTTCACGTATAAAATCGGTAATGTCTATTTCTTCAGACTCATCACCTGGGTAAGGACTATCACCCCAATCTCTGTACATTTTAGTTGTTTCATTTAATGGGTATACAATATTTAACTTTTCTGTTGATGCACTTGAGCATACACTTTTATTATCTTCAATGCTGTCTAAAGAGCCTTTAATATCAGAAGAAATAAATTCTAAATGACGTTGAATTCGTCCCTTTTCTTCCATTTTTTTGACACTTGAATTCTTAGACATTTTACCTTTAATATGATTGTTTTCTTTGTGAAAATCTCTTGACCTGTATCGATTTCTTCTTTTTTTAGAGAATCTTCCATTTATTTCAACTGCAGAAGCATTTGATGATCTGTTTGAAGTGTAGCTAGTAGAGTCTGAAAAATCATCTTTATCAAAATCTCTATTTAGTCTTTCAGTACTTGAAATTTTAGTATTCACTCTTTTCTCATATTTTGAATTAATACTTGTATCTTTATATGAAGAATAGCCAGAAGATTTATCATTTAAATTTTTTAAGGATGATTCACTTGAATCAAATTTAGCCAAATTATAAGATGATTTAGAAATTTCTTGAGAATTATCAATCTCATTTGAAAAATCACTAAAATCACCTAAATCTGTATCTAGTACCACATCAGGTCTATCACCAGTCCATACTAACAATGCTTTCCATCCCGGATGTGACTTTATCTCAACAGCATCAAATTTCACATTATCACCATCAGAGAATTCCCAAGATACATCCTCAACTTTAGCACCAAACATATAAAATAGACAAGAATCAGCATCAGCCACTTTTTCGAACTTATTTCCAAATTTAATAATAGTTCCTGATGGGATAGGAAATATTTTCCCAGATTCATCTTTTAGAATTTCCCTTTTATTTGTTGGTTGATGGTTCTCTCTTTTAGGTTTTGATGTAGATGTATCTGGAATTTTTCCACCTTTTACTAGCCAAACTTTAGTTGCAGACCATCGGGCTTTAATATGTGATTGCACAGTACGTACAGCCTTAAAAGCAACTAAATTTCCAATTTGTAAGGCTTTTGTTAAGTCAACAACATTTTGAAAGTTAGCAAGTTGATCTTTATGAAAAAATACTGTATTATTTTTATCATTATGTACAGCTATAAAACCATAAGTTGAAAATAATTTAAATATTTTGCCTTCACTTTCCAATGAGACTGGATCATACAATCCTGTTTCACGAGTTTTCCTAGTACTAGGAGCACAATTTTCATCATTTGCAACATTTTTTGGATACCAAACTTTAATTGCTTTATATTTGCTATAATGATCATCACTTCCCTTCTTTGCATGAAAGCAAATCTTTTTTCCTGGTGCAAGTTCATCAAATTCTGTGAAAAGAGTTTTAGACGTATCACCAAAACAAGCTGGAGTGAAATATATAACTGTTTTAAAGGGAGATTTTGCACTGATAAAGCCATATGTAGGGTTTATTTTAGAGACAATTCCTTCCCCATCAATTTTTGCAGGTAAAGTATCATTTTTAATTCTTGTACGATCTTCCAGCTCATCTCCATTCAGTTTGAAGTTTTCCTCATGAGAAGATGCAGCAAAAGTACCTTTAAGTTTAACATTAGCATTATCATCTACTTCAAATAAATTAGAGTGTTTACGTAAAAATTTCATTAACTGAGCACTATTCTTCGCAATTTTAATTCTGATTTCACTTCTTAAATGTGGTAGAACTCCTACCAAATACTGCAGCTGCACAGAACCATATGACTTTTCAATCCTTTCCTTTAAAAATTCAGCTAGCTCAGTTTCATAACTATTCATTATAATTATTTATGTTAGGAAATTTATGAATAAAATAAAAAAGACAACCTGAAAATAAAAATTAAGACTAAAAATTAATTAAATTTAATTAAATTAATTCAAATAACATAAAACTTTCATTTAAAAAATAAAAAATAGATGTAGATACATGAATACTAGAATAGTTAGAAAATAAAATATTAATTAAATTGAAAAAAATACATAAAATAAGTACTAAAATACATCAATTATGATCAAGCACAAAATAAAAAAAACAAAGAATTTCTAATTTATTTAAAAACACTAAAACATATTAAATTGAAACAATTTAATAGTTACAAGTTAATATTTACTGCAGAAACAATATTTTAAAAACAATCATACAATTAACCCTGTGTGGAACATTAGACATTTTTTAGGATTTCAAATTATCCAGTGCTGTAATGTCAAAAAATTGTCTTTTCAATACATAACAAGTTGAAGCAGAATTATTTTTTAATAATTATAATTTAGAATTACAATATGTATGAGCAAAATAATATTTTGTTAATGTGAAATATTTTACTAGTTCTAAATAGCAAATAAAAATTTGAATTGCCTAGAGCTATGAATAAGATATTTAAAATAAAGTATATGTTTGCAAATACTAAATTTATTTTACATGTATAATAATTTTAAAATTTTCTATGTTATATATAGAATCAAGAAATATTAGTCATTTTAATATACGTAATATAAGGGCTATGGTATCCTAGTGGATAGGGGATTGGTCTTCTGTCCCGAAGGGCAGGGTTCGATTCCTAATGTGGCGAAAGACACACCAAGTACATGCGATATACTTTCTCGTTAAATCTGTGGAATTTAAAGTCCTGTAGTCCGTTTTTGAGCAGTTACCATGGGTGTAATGGTTTGGAGAAAATTTCTTCCCCCTTCAGATCAATGTCAAATTGAGGGAGTGAATCCTTTGGTGGTGCTATCTATTGGGGGAGTTAAGAACAAAGTCACATTCTCACCTTCCTGCTGCTCTGGTTAAACAAAAGATGTACCCTACTAACTCAAATTAACATTATTTAAAGCCTAAAAATTATTTTTAAGTTTACAGACCTATATTTTCTTTAATCATAGCCAGAATTAGTAACTTGGATGATTTTATTCTTAAACACAAAGGGAAAAAACCCTTCATTTTACTCATTTAATATAATTTGAATACCTTTGTTTTTTTATGGCATAAATATCTTATGAATATATAATGAGACATTTTTTAATTTATGTAATATTCTCATAAACATCTTCAGTAACATTTATCAATTGTTGAACATTAATATTTTTATAATTAATAAGGCTACTAAATATGAAATTATCATTTTAGTTTGAGCATAACAATTTAAAATTTTGTTAACCATTCTTTAGCCAAAATAATATAATTTTTTAACTACTTTAAAAACTGTTTATTAACATTACAAAATAAATATTGTAAAGATAAGTGAATCTTAAAAAGCACTGTTAATTTCTAGGTTTATTGTTAATTTTTTTATTAAGAAATTTGACAATTTCTGAAGAAATAACAATTGGCAAAAGGAAGATCTAGGGAGTGTTGTGTGTGAATATTAGATTCTATACTATGTCTGAAGAAATCTTATTTTATTTTATATTTTTCTTCTAATTTTTACCATGAATAGGTTGGAAACTTTTAATATTGGCTATTTGAAATGCACAGATAACAAAATGATAGTTGATGAAAATATATATTATACTGTAAATAATAAGTCTAAAATATAAAAAAAATCTGGAAGCACAGATTATGAGAAATCTATATGCAGCATAACTAATTCTAACACCAGTAAGAGCACATATGTGCTTGAATATTGAATCAGGGATTAGATGGCATGTACAGGTACAGCAGTCTATACAGCTTCAATACAATATTATCGTTCATTCCTAGTGACAAGCACTTAAATGTGATGCTAAACAGGGGATTGGAAACCATTGATAAAATGTTTTCTGTTGGTGAATATGGAAAAGATATAGAACCTGGCCAGAACAAAAGCTGCATTTTTTTTCCCCATCAAGGATAATCCATATAATAGTGACAATGTTTTGAATTATCTTCCTCAAATATACAATTCATGGCACCTCACTAAAGGATAAAATCAATAGTGTTAAAACTACAGAAATGTAATGGCATCTGGTAAAAAATGGTGACAATGAAAGTAAGATATGACTCACTGCACATCTCTTAAGGGAAATTAAATGCCAATATTCAGGCATTTTTATGTGCAACAATGTGACATTTTGATGGCTTAGTTTTGGTCAAATCCTTAACCATTTATTAACATCATTAAAATAAAAAACTCTATTTATTTAAAAGGACAATTGTTTCAAAGAATTATAAAATATATGTTGGTTAAATGATTGAATGTTTTCATGCAACATCACTCAGCATTTTAATAAACTGATTAAAAAAATTAAATGGATGGACTTTCTTGAATTACAAATACATTTTCAAAACATAATAATTTTTGTAAACTCAGTTGACATCCAAGAAATAACAATTAAAATATATTTATTGATCATGCAAGAAATTCAACATGCTTTTCTGAGAAGAGATTTAATCAATTTATAATTTTGGAAGAAAGAAAACAGAATTTAAAACAATAGGGCTAACAAAATTTATGTGGATAGGAAACCATAATTGTGAACTTTTTAACAGAAATTTAATTGTGAAACACGTTAAACAAATGAATACAAAATATTAAACTTAAATTAAAAACTATCTGAAAATAAACAGTAACAGATTTCTCTTTATGTATTTAATAATCAATTTTGTGACCCACAAAATAGTACTAAAATAAATATGAACAAAACTTGGCCCTTGTCTCAGACAGATTCGCCATCCTTGGAGTATGGAAAGGATTCGAGCTCACAAACTGTTCAAGTAAAAGCTAGATATTTGATAGAAATATTTTTAATTTTATCAGTTATCAATGTAAAAGGATAGGAAAGGAATGATAAATAAGATTACATTAATCTGAGAAATCTTACATTCAATGAATAATTTCATAAGGAAATTCTAAAGACAGCATTCTATTCATTTAAACTTATTATCATACTTTATTTTAGCTCAATGGATTTATTAAGATTTTATCCACAAATAATTTTGATAAAGACATTACCAAAATTATTTAATTTTATCAAAACCTTGAGAATGTGAATTTTTACCACCAGGTAAGCATGCTTGAATGCTGCAGTTCTAAAAAATACAATAAAAATAATATTTTCATATAATTTTTCCTCCTAAATTTATTTTCTTTAAAAAAATGAAATTGTATTTTTTTTTAAATTATAGTATTTAAAGCTGCATAAAAAATCATAACACTTACTAGAAGGTGAAAATTTTAAAACAGTTTAATGACTTATATTTATTGTTGATGTGTAGAACTGACACTTATCAAGTTCTGCCACATACAATTATAACTGACTTGAAATAGTGGTAAAATAAAATTGCTGTCCCCAGAAAAAAAAAAAAAAATGTTGTAGAAATGGTAACAGACAAATATGAAGAAAATCAAAGAAAATTGAAGCCAATAAAAATTTATTTAAATATTGTTCAAATAATGATATCAGAATATTTCCAACAAAAATAGATTTAGGAATAGAATTTGTTATTGTGATCCTTTTCTGATTGTAAAACCACATTGACAAATAAAATTAAAAAGAACATTAAAGAAAGATTTGTCACTATTTTTTATGACAGGGAGAGCTATTAATTAGAATTTAAAGTATCCAATTGGAAACACATTGTGAATCAAAACAATATTTCATTGACTCAAGAATTGGTATATACAAAGAATACAGAACATGTTTGGAGAAGTATTAAATACTAATAATAGACTACAAAAAAATTTGGTATAAGTTCAGTATCCCCATATATTATTTCTCGCCAAATCTGGCGCTCTTTGTTTACTTCGTAGTGTTGCCGATTTCAGCTTTTGTTTTTATTGTAGTATTGCCAAATTCAGTTTTAGTTACTATTTCTTTCTTTTTTTTTTGTTGCCACTATTCATTTTTCTTATGTTTTACATAAATTTTACAGCTATTTAAATTTTACTTTGACTTTCATTGCTCTAGAACATTCTTTGTTCCATGTTTCTATTGGAATTGGAAGGGATTTTCCCTCAGTTGGGCTTCGTTGTCACCAGCATCTAATCATCGCAAATTCTTCTTTTTTACAATTTCTTTTACATTATTTCATTTTATTTGGTTTTTATTTATTATATATATTTATTATCTTATTAATTTAATTTATTATTATCTTTTACATTTTTGTTAAATACAATAAATTATTACAGATTTTAAATTTTACCTTGCAATGTATATGTTTCATAAAGCTTGCATAGCTGCAAATGAAAATTGTTTTAATAAATTTGTTGAAATCGTTTTGGGAATTAATTGGGATGAGTACCAAATTTCGCAGAAGGTGTAGTTATTTTATTTAAATTCTGAATGTATTTTTTTATTGTATTAGTGTTGTATCTTTATTTACTTTAAAAGTGTATATATTTAAAAAAATATTTTTTGAATCCTTTTTTTTTTGTATTTTATAAAGTAATTTATATTTAAAATAATATTTTTTGCATGCCTTTTTTTTTGCTTTTTTTTAAATTTTATAAAGTGTAAATATTTAGAAAATATTTTTTGCATGCCTTTTTAAAAAAAAAAAAAAAAACTGAAATGTGACACTGGTGACAGCGAAAAAAATGTCAAAATAAGCATACCAATCGGCATATCAGCTAAACTTCATATCAAGTAAGTCCAACATTTATATTTATTTCCTTTTTTTAATTTTCTAAAATGCTTATTTTTCGATCGAACTTTGGGCGCGCTTACTTTGGCGACGAAAAAATTCGTTGCGTTCGCCAATATATGGGGATACTGAACTAGTTCCAAAAATTCTCTTCCTGTAAATAAAAATTGAATAGTTTTTGAATAATCCAAAAATTATTCAAATAACTTCTGAACAGTTGTGAAATACTATAAAACTACAGGAAAAAGAAGAATTTAATGATAGCCAGAGGGATAATTCTTTTTAATAATAGAATACCAAAGTAATTAGAATAATTTAATATTTTTTAATACCTAGATTTCTCCATCATTTTCTTTTTATCATACCTTTAAGGTCTTTCATCTTTTCATTTTTAAAGGTTTCTTTAATCATTTCCAAATTTAGAATAATCAAAATCAATGTTGTTAAAATAATGACTAATAATTAAAATACCATATAAAGCATTTCACATGTTTCTTTGTTTTATCTATCGCAAAGTAACACCATTTATGCCAAGATTGTATTATAAGTATAAATGGTAGTTCCACAAAATTATGTTAAAATGAAAATCTGGAATTTCACATTAGTTTTATTAAAACAGACAATACATATATTTGTTAGTACAAATTTACAAAATTAGTAAGATTTCTGGGTAACATAATATATCAGGCTATAAATAACGCACACACATATGCATATATATTTATATTGCTGTAACATTTATAATAGTAAAATTAAATACTTCTAAACGCTTTAATTTCATATGCTTAAACATCATTTCAATAATACTAACATTTATTAAACTTTGATTTTTCATATTAATTATTAGCTGCTCACAATGGCACAATTTAAATTAAATACTCAAAATAAATTTCTTGCTATTGCTGCAATTTAAGTTAACAATGAAATTTGATTTTTCCTGTCACTGGGAGACATGCAGTTGCAAGTAAAACATTTCTATTACATTTTTACTATTTTAAAGTTTGTAACTTATGTTTACTGCATTTTCATAGTTTTACAGATATTTATCATAAGAGTAAAATTATGCAGTCTAAAGTGCAGATTCCACTTCAAAACATGCCACTCACTAAAAACATTATTCATTATTAAATTTTTAGCAATTGATTTTTATGAATAACATTACAAAAAATGATTACATAACAATATGAAAAAAATACAATATTGCAAAATATTTTTCTCAATTTGATGAACAGAATATTTAAATCTTCTAGCTTTCAAAAGAATAAAATTTGTGATGCATATATATTAAAAATTTAACTTCAATAATTGATTTAATAAAACATCAAATAACTTATTTGGACACCAACATTTTTAGTACTTTTAAATTTTTATTAAAAAATTTTTCTTAATATTGTAAACATTTGCTTTTTTAAAAACTTTAAGCACTTTTTTTAAACAGAATTATGGTTGTTTAGAAATTTGATTAAGAATGAATATCTTAATCAAATTATGAGTGAATATATCTGTTAAAAATATTTAAACATAGAATTTTTTAAAATAAAAAAAATATTTAAGAACAATAAACACATTAAAATAAATAGTACCTAAAATAAGGTGATTTCCAGTTTGTGGTCACTTTTATTTCTGGAAGGTCAACAGTTTAACGTAGAAATGAAACACCACAATATCCTCATAGGAACTGAAGAGCAGATTTCTGAAACAAATTATTCTTTTAAATTTAAATATTTTTAAAATATATTTATTCTAAAAAATTATATCCTATGTAGATGATTTCGTCCTTTATTAAGTTTTCATTCCTTTATAAAATTATATGATCAACAGAATTTTCACATATAATGAGCTTAATACATTCTATAGCTGTCCCTCCGAATATAAGCAATCATTACTTTTCCTTAAAAAATTATATATCCATATTATTTGGAACTAAACCTCTTTCAAAAATTCGTATGTAAAATACAAGAACGAATATCAAGCAATTTTTTTATATAAGAAACAGCAAATCAAAAAAAAAATCATCTTAAAGGGAAAAGCGTATGTGTGGTCAAGTATAACGATAACAATTGATAAATATGATGTTTACCAAATAAAAAATAATCTTTCTTCATGCTCAATCTTTGATAGTTTAAATTTTTTTTAAAGATAATACTTTAAACTGGGCACTAGCAGAAGAAAAAAAATTTAAATGCATGAAGTTTTATTTAAATTTTCATTTATGATGCAAACGTGCCCATTACTTACATATCGACATAATGATATTTTTAAATTTCTTCTCACGGGGAATAAGTTTCGGTTCCCATTTTTACTGATGCCAATAAATTTAAAAGCCTCCAAATATTAATAATATCATAATGAGATACTTGCATATGACGTTAATAAATACTTATCAATGAATATTCAACTTAAGGGTTTTAATATATGTCTGCTTACTTTCTAGAGGATAATTAAAAATAAACATGAATTATGATTCATCAGGTGAAATGTAAACAGTAATGCTTGAGGAATTAGTATTAATCGCTTGCATTCTAAAATGAAGACAAAAAGAAATTATAATTGTACATGAGTATAGACTTGAGGTAAAAGGCATTTCTAATTTGACCCACTGGTTCAAGTTGTAGGGATGAGGTGTCTTGTTGATTGCCGTTGACCTTTTTCTGAATATAAAATTATTTGCTCCTAATGCTTAAAGTTCATAATTGAAATAATTATATAAAATAAATCTGTGGAACTACACATTTGGTTACTCCCAGAAGTGATCCGCATAATAAACATATCTACTGTGATTTAATAAATATATGTTATAAAATCACAGTAATTTTTCAGGAATAAGGAGAATACATGGGGAAGTGTTATGTAAATGAGAAAACAAGAAAATTTTACCAATACAAACAAGCAAAAAAAATTATAATAAAAAAAATAAAACATTAATTATCATTAGAAAAAAATGCTAGCGTCAATAGCCAGTGTTATGATTCGGTGGTTGGATTCATTCGCAAAACAGAACTAGTTCTATGAAAGTTCATAACGTCATGTGGGTTATAGTTTTCTATGGTTTGAAATTTCGAGTTTTCTAAATTATAGTTTGTTGTAAAATTGGATCGCAAAGTGTTTGATGTAGCTCGTTAAGGATACCTAGGGGTTTCCTAACCAGATGATTACTAAAGTAGGGCTCTGGTTTAGAAATTAATGGGAGAATTTTATTCCCAGGTAGCAAAATAATATGGCCTAATATTGGCAATCATGCCAAGATAACGCCAATGATGGACGTCAAGTTTTCTCCAATGTACAGCATGGCAAGATGAATCCAATAATGGACCTGTACTGACTTAACATTGAATTGTATAATACTTCTATTTAACAAACTGATAAAACTTGTTTAGTATTCAAACTGCTACTAATTTTAATATTGCTATAGAAGTTTTAGTCTGATTTATAAATTACTCCGAAATATTCAAAATAACTATCAAGTGTTCGAAGCTATATTTATCAGTAGTTTTTAATTATTAGTTCAATTGAAAAATCATAAAAAAAATATTACAATAGTTTGGCTTAAGATTCAAATTTCTCTTGAAAATGCAAAACAGTGTAAATTATTCTTTTCCAAATAGTATCAAAAGTTTCGGATATGGCCTGTATCTCAGTATCCTTTGCCAAAAAGTACATCAATATATCAATTATGTAATTTACTTATTAATTGTTCAAAAGTCTTCATCATAGAATGCTTTTCTTTCAACTATTCATTTCAATAATACTTTTTATGGTAACAAATGCTATTGAAATGAGCATTTACAATAATATAATTTAATATTTGTTTATAATAAGACCATATGCTTCTAGTCGAAAGAGTCAAAAATTGATGTCATATCCCACAATTTTAATCTTGAAACTTTCTAAATTTAAAAAATTACCTTCAGTTAGAAAAGAACTTTGATTTCTTTTTATATTATGTATCCATGTGTGAAAAAGTATTATAATAAATTTTTATTGTTAAACTTATAGGTGCTGTTTTAGTCTTGACCAATTATAGCGAAGAAGCATCTTAAGTGATTATAGTAAAGAACAATGATGAAAGCTGAATTTTAGAAATATGAAGAAATAACATGCATTATCTATACTGCAAAAATACATGCATTTTGTAAAATAAAAATTTTAGAATAAACTGTTCTACTGACTAGTTAATAATTTCAGTATAGAGTAATTCTGGAACTGTGCAACTTTTTTTCAAAATTAATGTTGAATTCTTACCAAATAATGCACGAGTTTGTTTTTATTTATGTTGTTTCTTATGTAAAGGAAAAAAAAAATAATACTTGAAAGTCGACAGTGAGATGGGAACTGATGTTAAAATATTCGGAAACAGATGTTAACATTTAACTAAATAATTTTAAATAAATATTGTGCAAATTTTTTATACTTTTTGGTTAGATGTATAGCAATTCATTATAAGTTAGAAACCTAAAATGATTTTTTTTTCCTTCATTAGAAACACAAGTCGAAAGATTTTAAGTGTAAATTCTTAGTTTGGTTTCTTGCAGAAAACCAAATTTACATTTTAATTTCATTGGAATTTACTTCATAGAAAAGAACCATTTATTTACTATTTTCATTTCTAAAAATAGTGTAAAATATAAAAAAAATAATATTTATACACAAAAATTGACCGAGTTAATGAGTGTTAAACAATGCAAAAACTTAATTCTTTTTTAATATTAAGCAAATCAAATTAATGTATTGCAAATATGATAATTTAAAATATTGCATACACGATAAATAGATTTATATGCTGAATCGTTCATATATCCAAAATTGGAATAAGTAGTAAATATTTACTTAATTTTTATTTCAGTTTTTATGTTAATTTCAACATAATCTGATTTTCATCATATATTTTGTAAATTTTGCTAAATTATTTAGATATTGTTTAAAAGAATAAAACATTTGGCACTTGTATTTATTTTCAAACTGCAATACAAAATAGTACATTTTAAGCATGAAAATTATTTTACTCATGTAAGATGGAACAATACAGGTTTGAACGAACAAAAGTTCGTACTTATTGTAATAATTTAAAATAACTTCTTTCTAATTTAGTAATTCAAATTAAAATCCCTTGTTATTATTATGAGCTACATAAATGTAGACAAACATATATCCTAAGACAGTTCCTATCTTGGTCCTATCTAGGCAAACCACACTGGTCCTATATAATAAAATTAAACCATCCAGGTTAGGCCTGATATAGACCGCCAATACTGTGGGCCTAGACAAACCATAATAAGCCAATATAGGGCCAAGCTATTTTTCTACTTGGGTTTCGCTGTCTTTCTCATGTGGCAATGTTTCTTATGCATGCACCACAACTAATCGGTGCTGCTTTTGTTATAGTTGGCCTTATATAGGCTTTTTAAATTGAAAGCTTGTTTCTCATTGATAATTTAGAATTGCTGGCTAAGAGTGGATACAATGTTATATTGGCACTAATAAATGTGTTTTTATCTGTTTTATATATTATCTCTATATTAGCCTTTTATCAATTTTGATCCCAAGGTTCATGACCTCCTTTTGTCATGGAATATTAGTCCAAGCAATTTGAACATTTGAGCAGGTTTTATGCCACCTTGTAAATTAAATACTTTTGGACTTAGCGGCATTAATTTTAATCTTCGAAACTGCAAACCAATTTTCCATTTCAGAACTGTGTTCAAAGGCATCTGCAAAAATTCGGAGCATAGTTCTTGGGTTTTAGGGAAGTCATTAATAAACATATTAAAAAGAAAAGGACCCAGCAGTGATTCCTGGGAAAATCCTGCAAGAATGGGCCTCTCATTTGAATATTCATTACTAATTCTAACGGTAAAGGATCTGTTGGGGAGATAGTCATTAATTAACTTAATTATATAATATGTAAATTTATAGTGAATAAGTTTATAAATAAGGTCTGCATGTCATACTTTATCAAAGGCATTCTTGATATCCAAAACAATGCTTGCTGTTGATTTTTTGAGTGAAATATATTTTGATATTTTTTTCAGTGGCTCTGAGCAGTTGGTGAACAGTGGAGTATTTTTCCTAAGCCCGAACTGTTGAGGTATGGAGGCTGTAATGAGGTTTTTTAATATATTGTTCGTCCCAAAAAAGACATCCTCAACATTTAAATTATGTAGGTAATTATTTCAATAATGATGGCCACGTTTGGGTATTTTTTTACCGGTGGTCTTTTTAAGTGAGTTAAATTGATTTTTGATGGAAGGGATTCTATGGTGAATGAAAAATTTTCTAAACTTGTTTCGCTCTTGTATGAGCTCAAGTATAGAATCGGGTAGATAGGAAGGGTTTGGGTTAGCTTTTAAAATTTTGCAATCGTTTAAAGTTGATTTAATAGTATCAGTGGCTGCAGTGATGAGTTTTACTTCACTATCAATTTCTTCGTGTATATTGTTGGTTGCTTTAAATGAATGGAATGGAATAGTGATATTAATACCTTCTCTGAACTTTTGCATTTAATTCTTGTTGCCGTACTCGTTTTGTCGCTTCACTTGACAAGCAATATTGGGAAATGATCAGACGGAAACTCTTCGGTAAAACTGAGTATTACAATCTCACCTTGGTGAACTTGGCAAACATTTTTTCGCCAAGTGCCTGAGACAGACATTTTGGAAATTGATTGGCAACCCAAAGAGGGTGCCAATTGGCCTGCAATTGGCGTGAAAAACGGCGGGAGTTTCACCCGACTAGAAATTCCCCCTCTCCCTACCTAGCATTAAATAAGAAAACAATCGCAACAACCATGTAAATAAAGCGGGGTTTCCCCCATATTTCGAATCGCTAAGCCTTATCACATGCAAGAAAACAGTAATCGTAATTAGAATTGATTAAAGATTCTTTTAAAAATATTTCAGGATTAAAATTAAAGTAAATAAAGAAGCAAAAATAATTACATTTAATAATATCTAGTTAAAAACAAATAAAAAATGAATTTCAGCTATTAATTATAGAATGCTACAAATCATTACTACATAAAAGTGAACAAATCTAGAATAATTTTTAAAAATAGATTTTATAGTTTCGTTTATTATTGGAAATTTAAATACTTAACATACAACTCTAGGAATCCTATGCCTGCAGAAAATAAAATAAAATTCTTACCTTCATTTTTCGTCCGGCGTCTCTACATGCACAGCAAAATCAAAATTGAATATAAAAGACGGGATTGAAAATCCGGCGCTATATCCACGGCGAAATACAAAACGAATATAAAAGGCAGGATTGAAATTCTTGCGCTATATTCACAGCGAAATACAAAACGAATATAAAAGACAGTATTGAAATTCCGGCACTATATCCACTGTGAAACGCAAAACAAATAGATAGGATTGAAATTCCAGCACTATATCGAAACCGAAATAAAAAATGTGAATATAAAAGATAATATTTATATTCCACACTACATCCAAAGTGAAATAAAATATAAATATGAAAAAATAGGATTTAAATTACCGCGCTTTACATCCCTTAAAAAAATCCAAAATGAAAATGGCAATAGTTTCCGGGATATGCGGTGACGAGACATTCGGACGCTTTGCTTGGTCACACATTTGGCGAGGAAAAATAATTGCCAAATTTTACCAATTTGGCGAGTTTTTTCTCTGAGACCGTGGCGATCTTCAGAGCTTTACGAGGTGAGACCGTTTAATACTCAGTTTAGTCAGATCTGTAGTGCATAGGCTTCTTGGGGACATGCAGGATAAAGTTGGTGTTGTCAAGAAAGGATTTAATAATAAAACCATGGAGGTTATCATATGCACAGTTCCAGCTTCTGTGTTTTGCACTGAAGTCATTAGCTGGAATAATTCTGTAATTTATTGAAATTTATGTTTTTAGCTTAGAGTAACTTAGTCATTTCTAACTTAATCTAGAGTAACTCAGTTATTTCTTTAAAGGGGGAAAATAAAATAAGATAAAAGTAGTGTCAATATTATCAGACTGGTGCAGTTTAATAATAAGTAACTTGGTCAAAGTAGAGTTTAGAGGTGGGAATAAGTGAGTGATTAATTCTGCTTTTAGCTAAAATAGCAGTTCCTCTTGGTTTAGATCTGAAATCGGGGTAAAGGTAGTAGGGAGATTTGTTTCTGATATGGCAAACCCCCTTACTACCCCCTAATAGTAAAAGTGACTAATATTGCCAATTAAAATTATAAATTTAATAAAAAACGAACTAATGATGGTGAGGAACCTTTCATTTTCTCAAAAAAAAAACAGCCAAAGTGTCACTAAGACCCCCATAGCTGTGGCTAACGCGTTCAGTGCGCTAACTCCAAGGGAAGAAAACCACGACAAAAAGGATGACCAGCCAGTGACTGAAATAGCCCCTAAAATTCCACCCATAATTGTAAGGTATGTTAAAAGCCATGTTTCATTCATGACCAAACTAAAAAATAAATTAAGAATAAATATTAAAGCGAAAGCTTCAGATGAAAATTTGAAATTGCTGCCCAAATCAGCAGACCACCACAGGGAAATTACAAAAATTTCTTGAATATAACACACACGAATATATCCTCCTAAGAGGAAAAAATGAGAAACCCCGTAAATTTGTAGTCAGGGGACTTCCCATGACCACAAAAAGTGAGGATATTGTTTCTGACTTAGCAAATCAAGGATATAAAGTCCACAAAGTAAACAAGATAACAAGCCAGAGAAATGGAAAACCACTACCTCTATTTTTGGTCCAACTCTACAATGGCCCAGAAATAAGTGCCATATTTAAATTAAAAAGTTTGTGTCATATTTCAAACCCTACCATAGAACATTATAGGGGAAACAAAACAATTATGCAGTGTTTTAACTGCCAACGTTTTTACCACTCAAGCGATTTCTGCCATATGGCACCCCGCTGCGTGAAATGTGCAGAAGCACATAATATAAAAGAATGTCCCAAGGACAAAAAACTAGAATCCCCAGTCTGCTGCAACTGTAATGGGAACCACCTTGCAAGCTATCGGGTGTGTGAGAAACTCCCTAAACCCAAACCGAAAACGAAAATATTTAAAAATAACCATTCAAGAGAGGAGATCTCATACGCAAATATAGTGGCTGGTCATAAAGAAACCTCAGCTACCATGGCACTCGCAACCCCCTCAACCGATACAACTGTTCCAAGCAATGGACAAAATCAAGATAAAAACAACTTTAATGATTTATTCACACTCTTAAGAGAAATAAGAGAAGTATTTAATGGAATTAATATTCCCGAAGCCATCAAACGAATTCAGTCTGAAACTGACCCAATGGATAAAATGTTTGTTCTCATGGACATGTTTAAGCAAATTAATAACACCCCTTAATGTGTGCCACACAACGGAGATTTCTAGTTTTATCATGGAATTCCTGTGGTATTAGAAACAAAATGGTCAAATTTCGTAACTTGGTCAATGAGCATAATTCAGATATAATCTTAATTCAGGAATCATTCCTAACAAATAATCTAAATATTCACATCCTAGAATATGCATGCTATAGAAATGATCGCTCAAGAAATACAACACTAGCAGGGGGTGGGACAGTTATTTTTGTCAAGAGTAGTCTCCCACACTACCAAAACACAACACACAAATTAATTACAATAGAAGCAATTTTGGTCACATTGACATTGCCAACCATACCCCATATTAGATTCTGCTCCACATATATTAAACCTAGACCACAATATCAATACATAAACATGAATCTTGAAGCAATGCTTACAACAAACTATGATATTTTAATATTTGGTGATCTTAATGCTAAGAAACTGCATGGAACTGTAGGTCACACAACAAAACAGGTCAAATAATTACAAAAATTCGCTGATATAGCCGAACTAAAAATCCACGCACCTGACATACCCACACATTTTAGTGCTAATTCAGCAACAACAATTGATATTGCACTCATCAGAGGAATTAATTATAACACTAAAATTTATACAATCACGGAACTCAGTTCGGATCACAATCCAGTCATGGTCGAGTTTGACTTTAATATTCGTTTGATTAATACTCCCACACTTTATAACAGGGATTGGATCAAATACAACCAAATTTTAAATAATTACCCGTTTAATATAATTCATACGAACACTAGAGCTGAAATTGAAAATGAGACGATTCGCTTGGAGGCGGAACTGCTTGCAGCGCACCGTGAATCAGAAAAACCTCACTCTTCTCGTCCCATTCACCTCCTATCCGACTACCTCAGAATTTTGAAAGCAAATAGAAACAAACTCAGGAAACTATATCAAGTTAGCAGAGACCTCCGAAAAAAAAATCAATATAATAAAGCGAATAACGAATTTAGAGCCAAGATAAGTTCATACAATTCACAGAAATGGAGAGAAAAATTAGAATCATTAAATACGCACGTCCGATCCATTCGGAAGTCCGTCAGTATGTTCAAGAAGAAACCACAGTATTTTCCGCCCATTCAAGGCTAAAATACAATTGCATACACAGACAAACAAAAAACAGAAGCAATTGCTGACTTTTTTGAAACACAATTCACCACTAATGACCTACACGACACCAGAACCGAAGCTCTGGTTGTCAGCAACATACTCAAATTTCTCTCCAGACCACACACACATACAAGTCATACAAAGTACCACCCCTTCGGAAGTAATGACAGTAATCAAGAAATTAAACGATAATAAATCCCCAGGAATTGTAGGAATAACAAACAAAATGTTAAAGAAAATTCCAATCAAAACATTATTCAAAGTTACGATGTTTATTAACAAGATATTAAAAAAAAAAAAAAAAAAAAAACGTATTTTCCTCAAAAATGGAAAATTGCAGTAATAGTACCAACATTAAAACCAAAACAAGACAACTACCTTCCCTCAAGCTATAGACCTATTAGTCTACTGCCTTCTCTAAGCAAAATAACAGAAGCAATTATTCTAAATAGACTAGATGAATTTTTAGAAAACAATAGTATTCTTATCCCTGAACAACACGGGTTCAGAAAATCACATTAAACAACGCATCAATTTATGAGAGTAGGGGGAATCATCACCCAGGGATTTCAACATAAAAAAAATACAGGAGTAATTTCTCTTGATATTGCCAAAGCTTTTGATCGAGTTTGGATTGGTGGACTTGTATACAAACTCATTAATATTGGTTTACCCGACCCACTTATTAAAATACTAATTTCATATATTTTGGGACGAAAGTTCCAGGTTCGCATTGGTACTACATACTCAACACATGGACAAATCTTAGCTGGCGTGCCACAAGGGTCCAAATCTTAGCTGGCGTGCCACAAGGGTCCACAAGACTCTTTCTTATCTATGTGAACGACATTCCAACATCAACACTAACTTCCCTGCACCTTTTTGCAGACGACACATTTATATTAGCACAAGGTAGGAAAACATCATATATCACAGAATCGCTTAACAAACAAGTAGAACAGATTGAGCTCTGGTTCGTTAAATGGAAAATTCTTGTTAATGTAAATAAAAGTGTATGCATAATTTTTAACAAAAAAAGACTACTTCCATCCAGTGTAATTAAGATCAACAAAAAATTTTACCATGTTCACAAACCTGTAAATATTTACGAGTAACTTTCGACAGAAAATTAACATAGTACCCCCATCTGATCCAAATTATTAACAAATTTAAACGGCAAACAGTTGCATTATACCCATTTTTCAACTGGAATTCAACACTTTCCATGGAAAATAAAGTGCTCATTTATAAAGCATATCTTCGACCACTTATTTCCTATGTGTGATTGTTTCACGAACTTGTCGTTTCCAGAATCGTTCAGTAATACCAACATATCTTCTTTTTTACGACAGATTTATTATATATTAAGAAACATAACATTAATTATAGACACAAACATAAATTTAGATGGTTCCTTTAACATTATTCGAAACACATATATTTTCCACCTCCGCTACCACTCGTCGTTTTCACACACCTAAACCGTTCTTCTCGCTCCGACACACTCCCCCTATGCCTCTTGAATCACTTACAACCGCACTTAAAGAAATCGAAAGTTCTCGTCTGTTAAGTGTTTGATCTTCACACTATGCCTGCTCTATCTGGGGTTACACCCATGAGAGTAAAATTTAAAAGAACTGGAAACTCTCCAAAATAAAGCCCTCAGATGGGCAGTTAAGGCCCCCTGGTTCATTAGAAACCAAAAAAATCAGACAAGAATTAAAAATCCCTACCCTGGGAGAATTCTTCACGAAAATAATGTATAACGTGATTAAAAATATTGATAAAACTAATAATGAAACAATAATTAGCCTTCTGTCCTATAATGACCTAAGTACCCATAATAGTTTGCGTCCTCGCTCATTGCTCAGATATTGCCCAAAGTTTCTCCACTAACAACCATGAAATAAACTGTAAATAGAAAAAAAAATTTCTTTGATAACTACTTCTTTGTATGGAAAAAAAAGAGACTACTAAAAAGATAAAAGGATTTTTTTTGTTACATCTCATTCTATATGTGGAAAAAAACTGTTTAAAATAAAAATGATGAAAAATGCATATATAAGTGTGCATACTAAATGTATATGAAAACAGATTTTTTTTTAAATATACATGTATATGTAAATACATAAAATATAATAAAAAAAGATAAAGATAGATATATTGCATTACAGACCAATTTATACCTTGTAAATATTATAGCGTGTATAAATTCTTGTAAATATCTTTACCTGTTCTTATGTAAATATTCTTATTTCTCTCAATTTATTCCTTAACTATTTCATTTATTATTCTATTAGTTTCATTTAATTTAAATATATATTTCTCATAAATAACAAATTAATCAACAATAGCTTCTTAAATTCTGAAATAAATTTTATGAAATAACCACAGTCCCGACCATTAAAATTTCAAACTCATTTTAAGCCAATCAGACTCAAGTTATAGCTCACCAACCAATAAACCAGCTATCTAATGAGGGTAGAGGATCGCCAGATACAGGGACCTCTGAAAACTGCCGGCCGGCAATCACTTCAAGATTTGAAATCATTCTGGTAGATTCCATAGTTGGCCGTTTTAAATTTAATATTCTTATCTAAATGTGTTTTTTGCACAGATACAATATCCGCATTATTTTCCTTTACAAATTGTTTAAATTCAGATTGTTTTTACGAAATGCCATTTGCATTACAGCACTTTACTTTCAAGTTATTTATATTTTTAATTATCATTATTCATGGGTACTTCAATGCTTAGTACTTTAAATATTATGTACATCTTTTCTGTGGGATGCTGGGTCATTTTCAGTTAAAATGACCGTTTTCACTAATGAAGGAAATGCCTTAAATATAAAATTAATTCCGTTGATGAGTTTTAGTATTGAATGAATATTGAAGTTGCTCAGCTCGAGCATTTCATTTGACTAGTCACGATCGGAGGGGGACGTTATATTCATAGATGTAATTTTTGCATATGAATTTTCAATTCTTGTAAATTTATTTTGGGTAATGGTGCTTTGAGGGGTTTTCTTGGTTTTATTGCTGAAATTTTTAGGGCAGCTTCCATAAGATGCTATGTGATTTTGACCGCAATATCAGAATTCAGGTATGTCTAATTTTTTTATAGGGGCATTCACAAGACATATGCTTTTCTCCACATTTGACATATTTAAGTTTCACAAAACACATGGAAGAATTGCGGCCAAAGCCTAGGTAATTATAGCATAGAATTGGTTTTTGCTTACATATTTTTCGGTTTTTACGATTATACTGTGGGTTTTGTTGGTTTCAAAGATTTTGGGAGCAATCTAATTAAATTTCAGAAGTATTAGAAAGCGGGATATAGGCTTACATTTCCGCGGCTTACACATGACAACAACACTGGCTATTTCAAACCCTCTTTCTTCCATCTCAGATTTAATAATCTCAGGTGCGATAGTTGGGGGAAGACTTTTTATAACTGCCTTGATAGGCTTTTCAAGTCCATTTTTGATCATGAGGCCTTCAATGCTCTTGTCAGTGTCAATGCCAAATATTTAGTTATTCTTCTGTGGAAGTCAGCGGAAGAAGAGAATACTTTCAAGTATTCCCCACTTAATTCATCAGTTAATTTATTATCATAGTTTACATTTAAATTATTAATGAGCTCATTAAAGTTAGTTGCAAACATAATAAGTATAGAAGGAGTTTCATCATTGCTACCACCCCCGGTTGGGTTGTGTATGATATTTTCATTTGAACTATTGTTATTGTTAATTTTTATGGAGAGAACCTGAAATGTTTTTATGAAATCAGCAGTTTTTCAGGTTTAATAAAGCCATTATCATCAGAATCGGAAAGTTTGCCTCGTTTACTTCCGCTTGGTGTACTTTCTCTCTATACCAAATATAGGTTTATTTAAATTATATATAGTAACACTATAAGCAGTGATACAATCATTTGAAAATACATTACTATAACTGGAAAAAAATATTGACATTACTGCTAGTACTATTGCAGTAATAGAGCATTATATATATATATATATATATATATATATATATATATATATATATATATATATATATATATATAGATATATAGTATTGCATACATTATCAGAATCAATATTTACACAATGATTGTCCTCAGATTCTAAGGAGGTATCACCAAATTTATTTTTATTTACATTATTAGCAAATGAGAGAGTGAACAGATTTAACATTGACTAAGCTACACAATTTTGGTTACGTATAAAATTTTTCCTAGATTTCTTAACACTTTGCTTAATTTTAGAATTCCTATTTATTGTTATACAGCAGAACTAGTATTATGCCTAATAATATTATTGTCCATATTTATAGAAACAGTATTTACATTTTTAGAGTCATTATTTACACAACGA
Source organism: Latrodectus elegans (assembly GCA_030067965.1). Taxonomy (NCBI): domain Eukaryota; kingdom Metazoa; phylum Arthropoda; class Arachnida; order Araneae; family Theridiidae; genus Latrodectus; species Latrodectus elegans. The sequence goes on along the minus strand of CM057815.1, from coordinate 53,464,550 downwards.
CTATAACTAGGAAAATTATTATTTCCACCATGCAAATCATAGTCTGAAATGAGGCAAAAACCCATCTGGAAGTACTTACCCTTGAGTTGAATACTGTAGTTGAAAGAATGTTGGTGAAGCCCATTATGGTGCACCCAAAGTGGGTTCATGTGATAGTTTACACCAGCCCTTTTAATCATGGGCTTTTGAATCGATGCAAAAATCAGCTCAATATTTTTGCTACCTCACTGAGTTGATTGCATCTTTCGATTTTTAGTAATCTCGGATCAAGCGAAAAACAGCATCACAGTTGTCAAAAGATAGTTTAGACATATATCCTTTGCATAATCTATATTGCTAGTTGAAAGTTTCACAGAATTATTGACAGAAAGGTACACGCCAGCAACCTTCACTTAAATTTTATTTGTTTATTAAGAGCGTAACTGTAAATAATATCGGTATTAGTTATAAATACTTATTATATGAATTTCTTATTCTTTGATTTATTAAAGAAAAAATATTTTTTGAAGGTAATTATTTTTAATTAAAGTATTTATGAAGAATGAGACTGAGACCGCTGCATATAATGTGTCAATAGACATTCCTAATATTGAATAGAATGGATGAAGTTGGCAGCCATTGTTCATGGCACCCAAGCGACAAATTATTAGCTCAAATATTAAGAATTTCTAGAGAAACTGATGAAATTTTTTCAGGTCAGTGTGATTTAAAAAAGAAAATTTTATACGTAAACATAAATGCCTAGTTTTGTCATTTATATATTTACAATCTTTTATGCTTCTCATACTTCAAATTCTACACCAGATGTTATACGTATGGAAAACTTAACTTTAATTTTATGGTATTTTGATCCTGTTCATGAACTTGTGGAAAGTATCATAAAATATGTACAAATATTTGTTCACAATACCGAAAATTTAATCAATATAAGTTTTGAAAAATTTAGATCCTGATCTGTGGCGTAGTGAGCATAATTGGCACCCGGGTAGATGCCTTTTTTGGCGCCCGCTTGAAAATAAAATAATAATACATTATAAATATGGGAATAAAATGTATTAAGTAATAAAAGATATATAATAATGTAACGATATATAATACATAATAATAAATAGAGTATAATTGTAATAAGAATACAATATAAATAATAACATAATGTTGTACCTGCTATAAAATAATCGAAAATATATTCATTTAAGGTATCAAGATGAGATTTAAATTTAAATAAAATTCAATTCTAATTTAAAAAAAAAAAAAAACACTTATATTGAATTCGCAGAAAAGTGTCAGTAAAAAAACCGGACTTATGTAATTTTGTAATGTAATTTATGTAATTTCTCTTGCCTTTGCTGAAGCGAATTGTGTGATCAGTTACTTTATCAAAGTTGACCATTTCACATTTTTCTTTTTCTATACTTAAAATTGTTAAATCACTTAGACGGTTTTGACTCATGGTAGATCATAAATAAGTCAAAATTAATTTTATTTTGCTGAATGAACGTTCACAGTTTGGAATTGATGTAGAAATAGTAAAAAGTATTTGAATGGCAACCTCTTCTCTCTATCTTCACCATTTGAGATAAGGCATGTTGGAAATTCTAATAGAGTTTTTGGTTTAATTTCTTTTTTACTGCTGAGTAACATCTTTCAGTCCCACATTTCTCTATAGACTTCTGTTCCATGGAAATCAGTATGAAAAAATTCACCCAAACTTTTACATTTGTTACGCACGGTGAATTTGCGCTCCCAAGATACAGGTCCGAGGTTCGATTCTCATTCTAGGTCAATTCAACCTTTCAGTGGATCGATTAACTGAGTGCCAATCATGCTTGGGAACTAAACACCGGAGATTTAGCTTTGGGCTGACCATCTAACCAGGACTGCATGTTTCGCACCCCAGATCCCTCAGTTAGGAAAACAGATATGAGCACTGTAGACCTTGATCCGGATATTACAGTTTTGAAGTCGGGATATTTATTTATTTATCAATTAATTTTTAACTTTTAAGAAAATTGATTTTAATGATTTAACATTTCCATAACAATGTCTTAAAATTTTTTTAATGTATTTTTTTTTTTAGCTTGTTAACCATTGAAGCAATTAAACATTTTTACTCCCCATTAATTTTGCATCATTTATGAAAAATTCCATAAATTGTTGATCATTAGAAGTTGAACGTATGCTATAACTTATCTTAACAAGTTTTCAAAAATTCTATAATATTACTAACTTTACAAACTTTAGCTATTTATTGCAAAATAATTAGGTAAGACTTTACACTCCTAATTTAAGATCAACTCACCTGATTTTTCTCAATGATATCTTTTTAAACATTTCATTTACCACAAATTGAACAGAAAATTTTATTTCAGAAAAATTCATGTGAAAAACAACTTTATGGGAAATTTCGCTTTTAAAAAGTAGCTTTCTAAATTATATAATTTAGACCATTAATGTAAACCAAACTTATTTTTATTGTAAAAAATTTAAATCATAAAACGTAATATATATATATATATATATATATATATATATATATATATATATATATATATATATATATATATATATATATATATATATATATATATATTGATAGTTCATAATATATCATTTTTATACCATAAAACCGATTTTTCTGATTGTAAAATTAGAAAACCTTTGTTAGTAAGTCTTCATCTAATTTCAGTTTAGATAACTAAATTATGTCATAGCATTACCAATGCAAATATCTGATGAGCAACGGAACGCTAATACAGACAAACAAAAATATTTTGCAAATTTCTTAAATCAAAAATAAAACACACATAAATTCAAATAAAATTATATATATTTAATACAATTAGAGATATTCAGCCAAATAATATGTATTATATTATTAAAAATTATTTTTTTCTCAAAACTGATGCACTCTATATTGTTCTTACAAGTTTTTCATTGATTCAAAATATTATCAAGAATTGCAAGTGCTGAGATCAAAAATATATTTTGACTGTTATATCGCTTATTCTCAATCAGTTATAGTAGTGAAAATTTTCTTCGTATTTTTAAGGCCTTTAATAAAACTATTTTTGTAAGATACTAAAATATATTTTATTATTAAAATAAGGACTAATCATTATTGAAATTAAAATTTATTTCCAATAAGAATTATTTTGGAAGTGCTGTACATGCAATGGCATGAAGTTTTTTTCTTTCAATAAATTTATATCATTTAAAGTTGATCTTATTTTTAAAATTTTATAATGTAGAATGAGAAATATGTACAATTATTTTATAAATTTCTTGAACGAATTTTTCAAGTTAAAAGATTTGTTTTATTTATATATAAATTGAGCTAATTATTTAAGAAATATATTCTGTATGTTTAAGTCGTGCTGTAGAAGCAGCTAAGACCTGTAATAGGTTGTTACGCTATTAAAGAAGATTCTGTATGTTTAAGCATACAGAAAAGAAAAAGAAAGAAAAACATTTCTAAAGGGAAAAACGTTCATAGATTTTTAATTTCTACCATTTGAAAAAAGAATTTTAAGGTGCTAATGTAAAGCCATCAAAATTGCGAATCAAATAAAAATTATTTCTCCAAACAAAGACATTTAAACATGAAATAAATTACTTTTAAAGGAATAGGTTTAACTAATAAGTAATTTAATATTTAATTTTCAAAACTGCAATCAAATGTTAGTAAATATTTATACCAGCAATGATGTGAAATAAATATTCAAATTGAAAGAATACATAGTAGACAGAAAATACAACTTACAACAATGATATTTTAAATATCAAAGCTCCAGATTTTCTAAAGTTTACACTTTTGTTTCCGATGAAGCGATGTTTTGGAAGAAACGAAGTACTAACCGTGTGAACAATAAAAAGGAAGGGAAGTTCATGTGTTTTCCTAGAATTTGGAGGTAGTTAGTTCTCGATCCCCTCCATTTCTATTCCAGGAAAACAACTCCCTACGCAGCATACTGTAGTGCTATTTTACGAAAAATTTCCCCCTTTCTTTGAAGGTCATTCTGGTGCCGGACACAATACTTTTGACAAAGGGAGCCGCTAATATGAAACTGGTTTCAACAGGAATTTTCTCACGAGTGTAACGCGACACTCAGGCTTTTACTATTGAATGGCTACAAAAGTAAAAGCCTGAGAAAAAAAATACAAGGGTTTTACTTTTAATTTAGGACAAAGAAAAACACAATTTCACTAAGTCTCAAAAACTTCTGAAACTGATCTTTCTAGATCACGTCTTGATCTGATTTTTCTGTTATTATTAGTACATTTAAATTCTTACAAGTTATAATTAATAATATTTCAGCTGTATGAAATTTTCTTTTTTTGCGCATAATTATTTATTACGTTATTATAATCAAAATAAGATTAAATTTTCACGTTTTTATCATGAAAGGAAATCAAAAATATCAGTGAAGTACTGCTCGCTAAATGAAATGATTTAATCTGTTAGAAATTAAAAATAGCACGTCAAATAATATTTCAAAACACTGAAATCTCAACAAAAACTTTTAAAGTTTTGAATTTTCGAATGATTAAAGCATCCAGAAGGGTCCAAGGGAAATAATATTCATTGAACATTTTTTAAATTTTTATATTGAGTAAAACAAACTTTTTTTTGTTAATATTATTATGCCTTTTTTAGTACATAACTTGACTTAGATAACCAGCATAACAAGTGAGTCACAAAAAGCAATGTGAACCTTGTTGTATTCACAAAATTAAAAAGGTGTGTCTTTCATGAGCTTACTCCTCTGTAATCTGTAAATAGATCCAAAAATTACCATATAACATTAACACAAATAATTTGGTAAATGACGTTATACTAAAATGATAACCTCTCAGATGCATTAAAATGGAACTGACCAATCTAATATTCCAGAAATTTTATATGAATATTAGATATTTTCGTTATTTACACATTTACAAGATTTGTAGTACAAAACAATGGTATCACCAACTTTGAGCAAAGCATGAAACTTAAAATGGAAAGGATTAAAAGAATGAAAATGATAATCTAACTAATTAAGAAATAAAAATCGGAAGCATGCTTAAAAAAAAAAAAAAAAAAAAAAAATTTTAAAAGGAAATAAACCATGCAAAAAATTATTATAAATAAAGAAATATAAGAATAAGAGCTTTGTTTATGGGAAGTTCCTGCAGCTCTTCCTCATTTTTCAACAACCTTCAATTTTCCAAATCTAATTCCTTCCTGGAGCTATTTTTTTAACTTTTCCCTGGACATGACACAATAATTATAAAATTCAAAGTTTATTTCTTCGAATAAAGTTGATAGTAGTATAAAATTAAGATTGAAATTTTCTGAAAAACTTTGTTTAGCTTTGAAATGATTTGGCACCCCTTTGCAAGCGGCGCAAGGGCATAAGAGAAATTTCCTAGTTACATACATACACCAACCCTTCTGACATGCAAAATTGCATAGAGCAAAATTATGATAATACTCCTCACTTGACAGGGAAATATTCATGTATTCAAGCAAGAATTATTAATTAATTGAATAATTATTAATGAGAAGAATTAAAAATATTAATCCCTCTGCCGATTTTTAATCATGCCATGCTCATTCTTTGAATTCAGTTTAAATAAATGCTGCAGACTCTTGTACTGAAGTTATAAATTTTTCCGTACTACAAGAATTATGTAATTTTTATTTCTGTTTCAACATATCGATGGCAGATTACAAATAAAATTTTTTAAAAAGTGAACAAAAATTGACTTTAAAAATGGTTGATGCAAATGCTTCTGAGGACATTTCATTCAGCACACCATCGTGTACAAAATATACGAGGGTTACTCTTGAGATACGCGCAGACGATAATTAACAAAATAAAAATAACGGTTTAATTTTAAAATACAAAATATTTTAACACATAAGACGATTTTTTACTGACTTACTTCAACTTGCTTAGCGTAGAATAAATTTTAAACAGAAGAGAAAATTGAGTTGACGCGAGAACATTTTCGCGCTACGATTTTAAAGCAGGATTAAATCAAGAAGAATACGTTCAACGGTTGCAATTAGCATTTGATGATGAATCTCCAGCTCGTGATACTGTATTCAGATGATTTAGAGAATTTAGAATAAGTCGCAATTTTCTTCAGGATGAAGAACACACAGGAAGGCCGCCGTCGGCAGTAATCCCGAATAATGTGTCTGCCATACGAAAAATATTAATGGATGATAATCGCTGTACCTATCAAATGATACAGAAGGAACTTAACATTGGATCCGCAGCCATACACAAAATCATTCATGAAGAATTACATATGAAAAAAGTAGTTTGTCGTTGGGTTCCCAATAATCTAACTGAGCACCAAAAAGAGGAGCGTGTCAGAATCAGTAAAGAAACTCTTAAAATGCTAAATGATGGTGGGCACCGCATCATTCCTAAAATTGTAACAGGTGATGAAACGTACATACCGTTTTTGACGTTCCAACACGTCAAGAAAGCAAAGTATGGATCTTTGAAGATGATCCCACGCCGACAATGGTGAAAAAACAACGCGCACTGAAAAAAGTGATGTATGCCGTTTTCTTCAGAAGTACGGGATTGGTCAAAGCCAACTTGGAAGGACAGAAGACAGTAACAGCAAACAGGTATGCCACTCAATGTCTTCCAGAAATTCTACAAGAACTGAATGTTAGGGGACTAATGCTTCACAATGACAATGCATCTTCATATACAGCCGGATTTACAGTTGAATTTCTTAAACATAAAACAAATTAAAATGATTGACCATCCATCGTATTAACCTGATCTAGCTACGTGCGACTTTTGGTTATTCTTTAATCTAAAAAAGAACTTACGTGAACATCGTTTTCATTCAGAATAAGAGACTGGTGTGGATATAAATGCTTTATTTTCATCTATTCCAAGAAATGAATGGCTTGAGGCATTTAATCTGTGGAAAATTCGACTACAAAAGTGCATTGATGCTGGAGGAGATTACTTTCAACACATCTAAAATTTTGTAATGTAAAATTTTGTTTTTGGTTTTTAAAGTTATACAACTTTAAAAACCTAGTTGTATCTCGAAAATTTCAGAGTGACCCTCGTATTTTGTATCAAAATTATATTCCAATTAAAAATCTTGGAGTTATTTGGCTGATGATCAAGAGCAAACTCCTTTCACTAAAAATGAAGCTAAAGCTATATTAGAAATTAATAAATGAAAATGCTCCAAATACGGTTGTGAGGGACTGTAATTTATAAGCAAGTAAAAAAAATTTTAAGATGAAATCATTAGAAATTTTTAAACATTAGTTATTTTTTTCAAATGTTGGTTTAAATTTTAAATCATTATCATCTAGATTTAGATTTGTTGAATAGTCAGATTTAGATAAGAACGCTTTTTTAAGGGAATTAAAAAAAAAAAAAAAAACTACGTAAATGGAAATATAGATTATTAAACTATTAATACAGTATATGAAAGTAAGATTTTCATTTATAGAGAGTTGTTTTCTAGCTCCATCGAATGTTATGAATTTAAATAATAACTCTAATAGCTTATTATATAATTTTTTTTCTATGATTCTTGAATTATCATACATCATGTGTATACCATGTGGTAATTTAAGAAACTAATAATCTTAAAAAAACTAATCTTCCTCAAAAAAAGTAAAATTCTAGACTAAGCATATTTATCTGACAAAATTCCCACTATAATTTGTCTTTGTTTTGTCGCTTAACGGTCATTTTTTGCACACGAGGGCTAATTAGACCGGGAACTACGGTTTAAAGTGGATTCCGAACCACTACAAACATCCTTGCCTAAGGTGGGATTCGGACCCACGAACTGTAGAACCGAAAGCAAGAGCGCCAACCATTCGGCTGCCAGCTCGGCCACTATAATTCCTATTTTTATGCTGTCTAATCTTAATTGCAGACAGTAAAATTTGATATAACTTATATATTTATAATAATAATAATTATAAAAGCAATTTATTAAAAAAAAATGAGACTATTTACTTCACAAACATTCATTCATTTTTTTTAAAACGGACTTTTTTAGGTTTTGCAAGTGTTTCCTTTTACATTATTAAAAATGCAAATTTTAAGGACCTCTAATAAAATTTGAGTTTAATATATTCTAATTCCTTTTCTTGAAAACTTCTCTTCTGATTTTTTTTATTATATTATTGTAGTCAAATTAAGAGAAAAGTTAAAAGAATTTTATAATAAAATATGAAACATTAAAAAATTATTGCTTGTTAAAAAATGATTTTTTTTAAAGAAAATTGAAATTAAAAAAAATGATGTGGTTTTTTTTTTTTTTTTTTTTTTTTTTTTTTTTTTTTTTTTTTTTTTTAAAAAAAAAAAATTGAAATTATGTGAAATATAACATTTCAGAATATTAAAACTTGTACAAGATTTTTCACATTGAATTTCTAGGTAATTATCACATTCAAAGACGTCATAATGACGTGTGTTATTATTGGATGAGCATGCTTCCCTGTTCCTAGCCCTGAGTTTGGATTTATCACTTAAATAGAAGCAATTGGGTGTAGTTTTAGTGATTTTGAAGCAAGGAACAAGCAGAAGACTCCCAGTACCTGGTCTGCCATCCCCCGAGGTATCATTTCATTTGGAGGACATTGCGACCACGCACAATTTTAATGTGTCCTAGAGATCATTAGCGAACACAACGGATCTTCGGTTATAAGCCAGGATTCGAATTCAATACCTTCCGATAATGAGAATATCGCCCTAACCAACCAATCCTTTACAGCTCAAAGGACGTGTTTCAGCCGAAGCAATATTTATTAGATATATTTTTATTTTGAACAGAAAAGACTTAATTTGGATAATTGAATAAACATGTAACTTGCCTATGAAAAATGTTGACTTGTAAGAAAATAATTAGGACTCACATAACACGGTAAATCTTGCTGCACTCACTAAGTTAAGTTGTATCTCATACGCTTAAATTTCCTAGAATCATCCTGAATAATTGACCCGTAAATCAAGATATATAACAAACTATTTGAGATTTTATTCAAAACATGTATAAAATTAATACTTCGTATGTATTATATTTACATGCAACACAAATTATTTTAAACTAAAATTAAAAACTTAAATGCATAGAAATAAAACTAAAAATATTTCATAAATTTTATTTAAAAAAATTATTTTCGGTATTTACGTACAAAAATTTTTATAATAAATCAGTGATATAGCATTACAAATCTTATGCAAAATACTTAAAATAATATATTATTGAAAATTAAAAGAACACAATTTTCAAAAGAATTTAAACTATGTTAACTTATTAATATTGAAATATAATAACATATTCGTTTATGGAAAGCTCTTCCAATTGTTTTGCACGTTTCTTTATCTCATTTTACATAGATAATCCTTTTCTTTTTCACGTTTTTTTAAATAATTTTTTTCAACATGACACAATAATTATTAAATTTAAAGTACATTTTCCCGAATAAAATTGATATTTCGATCAATATAAATTGAAATTTTCTGTAAAATGCTGACATAAGTGCCATTAAGCGCCCTTTATCGAGTGTGCCCAGAACATGATAGACCCTTTCACTACAACACTGAAAAAACGGACTGCATTCTAATCCGAAAACTACTCTACAGAGGCGAAATTCGCTAAGAACAGAAATCTTACGAAAACAAGATAGAACAGATAAAGAAACGCTTTTCTAATATCTGCTATAATCCGCCCCTCCCCTTTTTTTTCCTTGTCTAAAATCAAGAAGCAATCCCATCTCGATTAAATTTTAATATTTAGCTAAACAGCCACCAAGTGATAAGCAATTCATCTGGATAAGATAATCAAAAATTGATCGTATGGTTGTTATAGAGTTATCTTTAAAGACAGGTCTATGGGGAAGGCAATGACTATCAATTCGGTTCCCATCTTCTGGCACTTTTTCTATTACCTAAAATTCGAGCCAATTTACGAACAGTTTCTTCAAATTTATCTTTTAAGTTGTGGAAATATATCGTTTTCCAGCAATTTCTCGATTGCTTAGTGAAGCTTCTCATTAACTCCAAGTAATTTGACTTCATATCTATCTTCCACGTTTCAATCTTAAAGTGATAGCATGCTCTCATTTTGAATCAGTTTCATTATTCTTTCTCATCTGCAACTCCTAGTGTTTCTACTTCACATAAGATTTCTATGTTACAGCAATTAATTACGATGGACACTGTCATGCATGGCATAGGCTAAGACTGATTTGGAAAAACGATATTATTCATCCTTCTCATGAGTGCCCAACGAACAGCAACCAACCATTTTTCTAATTTTTGAATTCTCTTGGTAAATAGAGTACTTGTTTTTTTTCAGTATTGATATTATTTTTTGACTGGTTTGCAAATTTGGACACACAGCGCTTCAATTTCCTTTCGAACATATTAAGAAATGTGTATCGGATTTATGTTGTTTTGCTTTATGTCAAATTTTGGGGTAGAAGAAGCACCCTTTTAATTTTCATTCGTTTGAAACAACATCTGAGCAGCAATTACGCTTTTCATAATTTTTCTCGTAAAGCATACACTGGTTGATAGCTTAATTTCAGCCTGAAAATAAATTATTTACACAAGCAAAAATTGATCACTTAGGTATCTCTTTTATTTATTTTTTTGCACTTGAATCAAGTAATTAATATCCGGATTTTGTAAAAGAGAAATTCTCTGTTTTCTTACTTCATTAAAATTTTCAGAGTGAGAATTTTTATTTTCATAATTTCTTAGCCAAACCTACAATAGTTTCTTGATGATGTAGGATTCAACAAATGTCACTTGTCGTCCTTATTAATTTCAACGAATACAAACATGACTCTCAATTTCCTATACACTTCAGATATACTGCATTTTTAATAATCAGATATAATAATTCTCATATACTGAGTTCTTACAATTCTCTGCTGAAAGTATTTTTAAGCTTTCTATAATCTTTGGCAGTTGCAGGGAAACTGTTCACAATGTTAAGTGGTCTCATACCGAGTATTTTCATTTGAACATCTCGTCTTCACATTTTAAGAGTGTTTTATCTCCATATATTCTTACAATATTACCAGTGGCTCAGGAACTTCTCACCACTCCATGTTAAGATTAGCAAAGTGAAGCATTATATGCTGCGGGCATTGATTGGGAGAGTAACTCCACATTTATTCCTCACTGAGTTGCTGGGGCTCTGGTAGGGAAGTGCCCATGTTAATCTGTGACGTCTAAAGTTCTTCCACTGGTGTGGCGTGGATGTGGACAGGAGGATGGTAGATCAGGTCATCTGACTATGGTTCAAATTTACGAGGCACAGGTTTGGAATACTCACCCATTAAATTTGGTGATGGGTGAATATTCCAAACCTCTCACCTACAATCTGGGGCTTGCCTGCACCACCACATATGTATATTCTTCAGAATCGTCCCCATAATGGTAACCAATTAAGCTTAGTTTGGTTTTGTCGCTAAACAGTTATTTTTTACACTCAAGAGTTAATTAGACTAGGACCTACAGTTTAAAGCGTATTCCAAACCACTATAAGCATCCATGCTCAAGATGGAATTCAAGCCCGCAAACTGTTAAATCGAAGGCCAGGGTGCTAACCAATTCTGTGTAACAATTTTTTTTTCATAAAGTATTTTCTATTCTAGCAAAATATATTAATCTTTTTCCTAAAAAGTGGTTGAAAATTTTGTTATTTTGAATTAACAATTTCATATCAATAAAAAAATATCCATATCAGACAGAGTTAATTTTCTACAACTCTAATAAATATTAACATTTATGAAAAAGAAATTTAACTTTGAATTCTCATGAGCAAATTTTGGGACTGATATTAGAAGTGATCTAACATCGAGTTGTTTCTTTATCCATAATTACTGATCGATAATCGATGAATTTACTAGAATAACCGAAGACGACTTTTTTAAATTCAAAAATTTAGATGAAGCAAAAGTTTTTCAGTAGACACTTGATTTACCTATTTGCAAACACTCTCAAAAATATTGTTTTTTTTCTTTCTTTTTAAATGATTTTGACATACTTTTCAGAATTTATTTTTAAAACTGTTTAGAGTCTGCAGTGAGATCTTGAGTAATTGAACAATAATTCTTCAAAATTAGCTTTTAATCAGAGTGAGTCAAAATCCTTGATAGCTTTGAACTGTTCCTGAGTTTCTTCATTAATATTAAAAAATAATGGCTTTAAAGAGTTTCCAAACTGAAGAGCAATATAACAATGGATCAGTATAAGATATCCAGGTTCATAAAGTAAATAACAATTATAGGAAACTCAATACTCTTAGAATAAACATTAGCAAATACTTTAATAATTTAAAAGCGCCAATAACCCCAAAACATTATTAATCAGATCATATGACACAAAGTGAATATTACCATACGGTATTGATATGAAAGCTAGTCAGAAACACCCTCACGCAGTTTGCACAATCCATAATAACTATATAGTTAATAAGTTAAATAGAATTCAGTGACATGATCAAATTTCAAAATATCAATAATACAAAATATTGAAAATTCAGAAATCACTGACTGACAATAATGATATTAATAACAGAAATATATTAAAAAAGATTCCTGGGAAATATATTCAATAAAAATTGCCTCATATGAAAAATTTTATTAATATAAACAAGTACTTATTATAAGTAATCTTCATATTATTCAGATAATTTTCTTTTTCTTTCATATTTATATATATATGTCATATCTGAAATTGTTAAATCTTTAAAAATATTTAATAAAAATATATTCATAAAGTTTCAAGAATGCAAATATTGTTGAAGCGAATTTGAGAAAAATGAATTTTAATGCTAGCAACACTTATTAAGCATCACAAAAAAGGAATTTTAGCAAGTAAAGGTAATAAGTTAATATAATTATAATTAAAATGTTCTTTTTTATTTGAAGTAAAGATACATCACATTTCACCTTTTGCATGACAAATGAAAGGATTTAAAATTTGATGGTATTTGTATAAAGTTTGATCCTTCTTTCAATAATAAAGGGGAAAAAAAAAAACTATTGATAAATGAGAATTAACAAATCTGTATTTAAAAACTTTCCTTTTCTAGAAAAGAATTTATATGGTTTATTCAATATCTTCTAGTTACAACTAAAAGTTCATTCTAAGCAAATTAAACTCACATTCATTAAATAGGAATCCTATGCTACTCTGAGTCATTGCACTTTTTGGTTCATATGAAAAAAAGACAAATTTTTTTCTTAAAGTAAAATCATTTTCAACCGTTTTCCCAAATTATTTGATTGGAAGGGAGGATTTTAAATGTATAAAGCAAGATGTTTTTGCTAATTTTGGATGTACCTCAAATTTAAAATTAGGATAAAAAATAATCTATTAATTATAATATAGAAAAGCATGCATAATAATATTGATCTCATATTGCACATATGCCCTTTTATATCGAACTTCTTGAAAAAATAAGAACTTTTTATAGTTTAATTTTTTCTTATGGTAAATGACTACATTAATGATTTGCTCATATTATGTTATTACAATAAATTTATATATGAAAATAACGTCAAAAATCATTTAGGCAGCTTATAAGATTTCCTATACTGAAATTTTATTGAAGTACAAGCAAATAAAAAAGAAATTGAACTTGAATATTTTAAATTTTATAGTAATTAGAAAATGTTTCAATTTGAATGCTAACATTTTTGTAAACATTTTTTTTCTTAAAAAATTATCAACCAAAATGCAGAAAACAATGTATATTGAGGTACATTAATGTATTAAAATAGTTAAAAATATTTTTTAGAGAACTAGATTTAATAATATAAGTATCATTTAAAGTTATGGTTATCATTTATAAAAATAGATAATTTGTCACATTATCAATAGTTCATTATTATTAACACATTCAACTATACTTTCTTTTTCAATTTTTTTATGAAAATCACTGAAAAGCATAAAAAATTTAGAAACATTAAAAGCTTTACTTTTGAAAAATTCGATTTGAGTCAGGAAAAATAATTGTGATTTTGAAAATTATATTTTTTCTTATAACATTACTTGCTATTACTTTCCTTTCATTTGGTATTTGCACAGCAAATAAGAACATTTCTCCACAGTTAAAATTTTATCTTCGTTTAATAAAGTGTATTTCTAAGGCTATAAAACACTAAAACGTTTCCAAAACTATAGACAAAGTATGCAATATTAAAAGTGGAATGGAATGCTGGTGATGCCTGAACATTAATTTTCTAGCCTTAAATTCTTCGGTATTTAACATGATTGGAATAATTGAAACTTTTACAAAAGGCTTCACAAAATTATTATCTGCCTTGTTGAAATAGCAAATATAATTCAGAATATAAAAATTCAGTAAACTTTAATTTATAGACTTCAGCCAGTTATCAGACTTTAGTTTTAATTACTTTTAGTCAACGTTTCTTCTTTTACTATCTATTGAATGAATAGTTAATTTTTTTCAAGCAAGAAAATTCAAAACAAATTTTTTTCCTACACTCACTCATAAAGCAAAATAATATAGTTCTAATAATATTTACATGATAGCTTTTTTCATAGTTTTAAAATTACATGGAATAAATGTAATTCCAGTACATATGAAGCAAAAGAAAATAGTTAACCAAACTCAATAAAATATATAAAACACACAGTTAAAACAACAAATTTTAAAGTTATACTTTAATATCCAAAACATTTAAATTATTCAATCAAATATACAACAATAACTAAATTCTAACAAAAAAGCATGTCACATTTTAAATGGCACTTTCTATTTACATATACAATATGGAATGGTGATTCAGAGTTCAATCAAAATGCCAAACAGACTTCAAATTTACTGATTGCAATGGAAAAGTATTCTTGTCATCATAAAATATCTGTCAAAAGAAAGAAAAATCAATTCTATTGAATAGATATAATGCATGTTTGCTTTATATGTTCAGAGTCCTTTATGACTTAGAGTTACTCTAATGGCTAATCATTGATTTTTATTCAAACAAATTATTGAATGAAAAAGTTTAATGTTTTGCACAATGGTACATTAAATTTTTCAACTCTATTATTTTTATTTTTGAAATAAATTTTATAACTTTATATATAATTATTCTTTTTCCGAACAATGGAACAAATTTAAATTACATATTTATTATTAGACAACTTGCTGCTAATTTTAATATAAATTCTTGCAATTTAATTAAAACCTTGAAAAATGCTTTCATATTTATAGAAACCATATTAAAACTTAGTAAACTTTAACTATCCTTAAACTTAATACTTTTAATAAATATCAATTTAGAATGTATAATATATTATATATATATATATATATATATATATATATATATATATATATATATATATATATATATCCATACAATTTCATATTTTTGATAAAAACATACATTTTTAAAAATTAATGATAGGAAAAGTGCATAGATCAAAATATTTGTTTACTTAAAATCATGCATTCCTATCTGAATATTGAAAAAATACAAAATTTATGAAATTTTGAATAACCATATAACTTACACAGAGACAGTAAAATTGCTATTAAATGTATCATTAAATGCTATTTATAAAAACTATTTTTACTTTTTATATTTTCTGGAAAGAATGAAATATTAACCTTTAATTTTTCTTATAAATTAGAGACCAGATTCTTCAATGGCTGTGTTTTGTGTCTCCTTCAAAAGCGTTTTATTATCCTCTTGAAGGTGTTCTAAAGTATTCTGAAAATGTTTGTTTATTTGTTCTGTTTCCTCATTCACCTCAAGACTAGGTAGCAGTTCACGTATTTCATTCAATAAATGGTTCTTTAGGTTTTGAACCTACAACATATTAATGAAAATATAATTAGTATAATATTGAAATTATTTAAAAGATAAGGAAAAAATGCTTATTTGTATAATGGTATCATGATTTTACATAATTATGACAAAATTTATAAACCTCAATATTAAAAGAGTTTTCATAATCTCAGTCAAATATAGATTGTAATACATTTTTGACAAGAAAAATATGGACTAAAAATTAAGGTGTTTATTTGGAAAGTTTAAAAATATATAAGAGAAGAAAGTTTGAGATAACCAAAAAATATTAGTATTGTCAAGATGGTAGAATTATTTTAGTAAAATATCATTGATATTTTCATAAATGTTTACTTCTATTTGAAACAATTATCAACTTTATCTATAAAAAAAACATAGTGTCAATAAATTATTTATTAAATGAAAACTTTTTATTCAAGCAAAAACTATTTTAATATGATTACTCTGCAAACAGTACTTTCATGTTTGAACTTTAAAATTTTCTTAATTTCATCTTAAATATGAAGA
The DNA here is from genome assembly GCA_030067965.1 of Latrodectus elegans. NCBI lineage: Eukaryota > Metazoa > Arthropoda > Arachnida > Araneae > Theridiidae > Latrodectus > Latrodectus elegans. Next base: position 53,448,196 of record CM057815.1, on the reverse strand, counting down.
TTTTATATAGAAAATTAAATGAGATATAATAAAAGTGCAATCAACAAATATTTTATATAAAAAAATAAAATAAATCAGGTTTAAACTTTCTTGATTTTTTGAAAAGCCTAATCCTAAAATCATATTGAATATTAAATTCAAAGTCATAGAAAGTCATGACTGGTTCCATTAATTGAAATTTGATAACAAAATAATTTAAAATTTCCCATCTTAAAAAAGGATAGAAAAAATATATATAGGCTGGAATTTATCTTCCAATGAAAATCTGTCAAAAAATTATCATGTATATAGCTTTACATGATAATTTTTTGACAGATTTTCATCCAGCATGTTAAAATGAAACTCTTTTTACTATCAGAAATCAATATTAAATGAATAAGACGAAAGAAGATTTTAAAACATTATTATATGCACCAAATTAAACACAAAAATAATAAATCCAATGATAAACTCTTAGTCACAAGTGACATTTTTTGATATATTGATTGCAATAAAATTTATATGATAATTTGCCTCGACATAAAATATTCTATTTTATTAGATTCAAGAACGGTAAAATATTCTATTTTATTAGATTCAAGAACGGTAAAATGATTGATTTTAATAATTTGTGATATTTTTTCCTTCTCTCTTATTAGAGATAATTTTGTGAAAATGTATATGTTTCTAATATTTGTAACACAATGTATTGCTTGATTCAATAAAGATAGTGTTAATTGTAATAATAAAGTGAATAAAACTAATTTAATTTACACATAGTTGAAGCAAACAAAATTCAGAATAAGATATTTTATACAGTAATTCTTACTTGATCATTGCCTTTTTCATTGAAATATATACAATGATTAATTATTTCAACAAGTAATTGAGCTTGGACACTAGAATCCATACACTGTTTAGCAGTGTTAGTAGCTTTTTTCAAACATTCCAAAACTCTTTTTCCATCATGCATCTATAATAAGTAAAATAGACTTAACCAATAAAATCGAATAAAAGATATGACTTTTGATTTTAAATTAATATCTTATAAAGTTAGCATTTTTAAGATGCAATTTAACAATGAAATGCACTTAAAATTACAACTTTTTTTTTAAAATTGAAATATAAGAAACAAGTTATAATGACTGAAACACAAAAAATACATATTCCTTTTAAATAAATAAATTTTCTTACAAGATTATTAAATTAAAAAAAATAAATATGAAATAGAGATATTTAACCAAAATTTTCATCACTAACAAGATTAAAAGATTTAGAAAATTTCTGTAAATCGTACAACAAATTGGAAAACTTTTTCTGACTCTAAACTGCAAACATATAATCCTCTGTAGTCAAAAGTTGATTGCTTTAGACAACAAAACTAAAATGGTCTATCATATACCATATTTTTTGGGGACCTATTTTTTAAATTTGTACAAACTGTGATTACCAAGAAATATGTTCAACTAGCATACATTTTCCAGCATCAACTGAAATGTTTTCAAATACAGAAATTTTTTAAAGAAAATTTTCCCATTCTCATCACTAACTGAACTAAGATTTTTGAAGAAAAAAGTACAGATGTGCATCTAAAAATAGCAGTTTAAAAAACAAATTACAAAATTGCAAATTATAACATAAAACCATCTCAACATATTATAAGATATGTCCCTTTAAGGTAGGAATTTTGCATATTTCCCCTGATTATAAACAGGTAAATGCACTAAAAGTGTTACTTCAAATTGTACTCTGAGTGGTTTATATTAAACTATGATCTTTAAATTATATTTTTGCTGCTAGTTTTATATTTGATAAATTTTAAGCAATATAAAGCATAAAGTATTCCTCAGGACTATATTGAATACAAAAATATATATTTTTATAATAATAAAATAAAAAGTAAAATTCTAGGTTTACAAGAAATAACCTTAAGATCAACTTAATATTCTTCTGATTTTAAACAGCTAATGAAAATTTTTTACTTTGCAAATTTTTTGATGTTAAAAATAAACATCAACATAATTAGCCTCAACACTTGAAAAAAAAAAGAAAAAAAGAAAACTTTAATCATATTGTCAAAAATTTATTTTTTACATCAATATCTTAAAACATTCTTGAAATTCTAATCCACAATTGAATAATTTATCACAAAATTTATATTGATGATAGGAAGATGTATAAACTAACATTTTATGTGATAAAAAATGACAAAGCACCCATATCTGACCAGACAAATATGGAGACAACATAAAATTAGTATTCTTGAATTAATAACAAGCAAATTATACAATATCTCAGAAATAAATTGTCAATTTTGATTCAACTTTACATGATATATAATGGATATGTTATATTAAACATATAGGGTAATAATTTCATTTCACAGCAATATTAAAATATAAATATCTATAAGAAAATTTTTCAAGATGAATAAAAGGATGATTATGAAATATTTTTCATCTATTTGCATTAATACTTGTAAATCTAATTTTTATAAAAAAAAATTCATAAGTAAAAATAAAATAATTTTAAATATTTCTACATGAAATATTTGTAAAATAAAAATAAAAATTAAAATATATATATATATATATATATATATATATATATATATATATATATATCAGCAGAAACATACTTTTATTGTATTCAGATGAAAACTAATTGCTGAAATATACCTTGACAATTTATGATTTTAAAGCAATAAAAAATTAAGTATTAAAAAAATTGTGAAATCAGAAACTTTTGATAAATTTAATAGAAAAATAATGATAAATTTTTTTATAATTATGCTAAAAATTGAGAAAATCTAAAATAAAAATTACCACATTATATATTAATGAAACAAAACTTAAACCCAAAAATATATTCTGGATAAAAATAATTTAGAGCTAAAAATTGATAAAAATACTTGTTAATTTTTATTCGTAAAATTTCCACAATTGATTGTTGTGCCTTAAACATATTTTAAATTTCTTTATTTATATTTTAAATTATAAGTACAGTTTTATTTTTTATTTTGGATACATTATTAATGATACATCCAAACTAAACTGTTTTGAAGTTTTATAGTTTGGCTTTGAAGTTTAGTTTAGTTTGTTTTAGTCAAACACAATAAAAACTTTTTTTTTCCTACGTCAGTCATTGGCATTATCTGCCATAAGACCTATGGTGGCCCAATAAAATTTAGCCTTGGTAAAGTTGTCAGAGTCAAAAGTAATAAAAGCAAGTGCAGTGCAAGTTGTCAAATGATTGAAGTCCATAATTTCATCCGACAAACAAAGGGGGCAGGTATCTACAGCATCTACACCAATGCAGTGTAGATGTTTATACAAAAAGTCATGTCCAATCAAAATACGAAAATTTGCAGTAAAAACTGCACGAGGCAAATCCATTGGGACAGGCGACTTCATAAGAACGTTCCACTTTTTATCTGCTGAAAGTGCTGTATAAATTTGCTCTAGGTGTTGGTCAATTTTCCCCCTAGCCTCAGAACTAAACTGATGGGCAGTTATTGGAAACAGAGGCTGAGGCAGCTTACAACCATTTTTAGCCAACACATCTGCTTTTTCATTTCCAGGCACTCCACAGTGGCTAGGGATCCACTGAAAAACTATCTCCCAGCCAGAGGCAATAGCATTGGAAACAAGTCTCTTAGTCTCTTCAACAAGTGAGCAGTCGCTAAGTGTGTAGGAGGCAGCAGCCAAGATTGGAGTCTGGGAGTCAATAAAAATAACTGCCTTGCCAAAGTTAGTATCAAGACCAATGAGATTTAGGATTGCTTTATTCATGGCGAAAATTTCTGCATCGAAGTTTGAGGCTTTTAGTCCAACAGCACAGGATTCACCAAAAAAGCCCTCACAGAACAGTCCAACACCAGTATTTCCATCACAGGCAGAACCATCAGTATAAATGTGGATCCATTCATAGCTAGGATACTTTGTAGCTATAATTTCTAAGGAAATAGCTTTAAGAGCATCAGGAATTTCATCACATTTCTTTACAGGCGTACCGATGGTAAGATTGTAGGTAGGAGTTCTAATTGTAGGTGGAGAGAAGCCAAACTGTGATGGGTATGGTAAAGTTGGTGTGATGTTGTAAAAAATATAGAGTTTATCAGCACGAGAGATAAATGATTTATGTGTTTTCAGTCTAGGGGTACTGGGTGAGTATTCTCACCAATGAAGTAAATTCAATCTCTTACACCTGTCATGGAGTCTTAAGGCCTGCAATTCTCTTCTAGAATTTAAAGGCTCAATACCAGTCTGAAGCTTCATGGCAGCGACTGGGGTTAAGCCAGCAGCACCAGTAATAATCCCAAGTGCCTTATTTTGCATCAAGTCAATAACATCCTGACAAGTTTTAGAGGCAGTGGCTATATGCTCACCTCCATATTCCAAAACAGGCCTGGCATAAGTTTCATAGGTGGTCAAAAGGGTATCAGTTGAGGAACCCCAAATGATGCCAAATAATCTTTTTAGAAATTTGAGTCTATTATTGCCCCTATTAGCCATCTCATTAGCATGTCTTCTCCATGAAAGCTTATTATAAAAAAAGACACCGAGATAGCGATAACTGTCCACTTGAGTTAAAGTTAGTCCATTATAGGAAATATTGAACTTAGAGTGTTTTGTTGACAGGGTAAAAAATTGGTACACTGTTTTTTCAGGGTTAACATTTATACGATTTTCATTGCACCAATTCCCCAAAAACTTCAAAGCATCATCTATAGAGTTATTTAGGTCAGAAATGTCACTTCCAGTAGTGTAACTAACCAAATCATCCGCAAAAGCCAGGCATTTAATGCCCGGAACCTCCATCAACCCAGTAATCACTTCATCAATCATGATGTTAAACATGGTACAACTAGTCACAGCTTCCTGCGGAGTGAAATATCATTCCTCCTTTTCTAAATATGTCCTTCTCATTTTGGAGAAGGGCATATTTAGAAAAGGAGGAATGATATTTCACTCTGGCTAAGCGCTGGGAAATTAGTGATTTAAGCCAATTTAATATATTTCCCCTGACACCAACATTGATCATCCTCTTAATCAATTTCTTTTGCCAGATTCTATCGTAGGCGTTTTTAAAGTCTACATAAACAGCTAGTGTGGATTGTTTCCTATGAAAACAATCTTTTATACATTGTGAAAAGAATGCCGCCTGTTCCATAGTATTTCTCTTCCTTCGGAAACCAGCCTGAAGGTTAGAGAGAAGCCCATTGCCTTCCAGATAGAAGTTTAGCCTATTTGTGACCATTCTTTCCATTAATTTGCAACAACTATTTGTTATGGAAATAGGTCTAAAACAGGAAGGGGAATCAGTTGGCTTGTCTGGTCTTAGGAGAGGAATTATTGTAGCCATTTCCACTCTGAGGGGGCATATAATTTTCCAAGTGACGTTGTAAAAAGTGAGAAGAGTTTGTTTGGCACTTTCACCCAGGTAAATAAAAAATTCACCGGGCAGATCATCAAGTCCAGATGATTTACCCAATTTTGTCTCATGTATCGTTCTACGGAGTTCGTCAAGAGTAAAATCATTGTTAAAAAGACGTTCGTCGTCGTAGTTGAGACATCCAGGGGGCGGCCGTTGAAGAAGTCTAGGTCGTTTTTTTCGAGGGAGTCTGCACACTGAAGCATAGAATTTAGCAAATGCCAAAGCTTTGTAGAACTAAGTTTGAAGTTAACTCAGCTTTTCTTTAAAGCTATTTCTTTGGATTTCATTCTCCCCTAAAAGGTCCATAATAGATTTATTACAATATGTAGATCAAATTATTTTATTAACAATATAAATTAAATGTTAACAGTTAGCATATACTTTTAAGAATATAAATATTTTGCAAATTAAATTAGCAAAATAAGAACTTTTTTATTAAGGACATAAACTTTAATTTAAACAAAATAGTTTGAGTACCTCTTCCCCATTTGTGGAAAGATTTTTTCCAGACCAAAATAAATGTGAACAAACTGAAACACCCCTACATTGATCAGGTTTTTTCAACAGTTTAGATGTGGCCAAAGCACACTGTGTGCGTAATGGTTCATGATTTTCAGCTGAAAAGCAGGACATCTGTTCCACAGTAGCAATAATTAAAGTAATAGCAGCAAGCTGAGCTTTACTATCAGATATTTCATCTTCATACAAAGAAAATGCCTAAAAATATTACACCATTTTGTAATTAAAACAAATCAAAGTGAAAGTAAAATAATTACAACATAAAAGAACAACCAGAAGAAAATTATTAGAGTGTGAAAAATAATCTTTCATAACAGCACTTTTTTTTTTTTTTTTTTTTTTTTTTTGCTAAAACATTGATTTATACATAATTTTATAAATACCAAAATTATGAATTTTAATTACACACTTCTACAGTATATTTTATAAACAAGCAATCAAATACATTATAATTTTTATAATTTTAAAACACTATAAAGCTATTATTAAAGTGAGATTTTGTTTTAATTACTAAAAATATTATTTGAAGAAGTAAAATTACAAACTAAAATAGTTAATTCTTTGCAATTTTACAAATTGAAAACATTTATCTACAAATAAGAGAACATTTTTTTCATGCATTTTGAATTTTAGATTATAGCATTAAATTTTTAGAATATTGCATACAAAATTAAATAAGTAGTAAAGATTTGCTTCAACTGTTATCTCCATCATGGATTTTCAAGTATACACAATATGACATCTAACTTTAACTAATGAAAATATTAAAAGAAAATAACTTTCTAATAATGTCTAAGTCAGTATAAGGTTTAAATAAATTTATGATTTTTGGTGAAAAGGAAAAAAATTTCATAAAAAGATTAAGAGATGCATGCATAAGCTAGGATATTTATTGCCAAGCAGTTTTTTTAGTACATGTTTTTTTTTTTCAATATAATCCAATAATTAACTCTTTTAAAGAATTGACCTTAAATTTACATTACCATCAGAAATAAAAAGATGACTTGTTGAATTAGCAAAAATACTTTTGTCTTACAGTCAAGTTACAGTAAATTTATCAACAGCTTTTCAGTAAATAATTACAAATAACTTAGCACTAAAATTTTTCTTTCATTCCATTGTAATTCACATTTTAAAATAATAAAACTATTGTTATAATAAAATTTTCTTTCAAAATTATTGCACAAAGAATATCTTTATAACCTCTCCCTAGTTATGAAAATATTATTTGAGTCAATTGAGTCATTATTCTATAAGATCAACAGAAAAAGACTTGTAATATTTTTTTATCAATTTAATGCAAATTCACACACACACAGGAAAGAAATTTAAATATAAAATAAGACAACATAATACAAAACATTATCTTAAAACACATTAATGTCAGATGCACTGGACAATGGAAAAAGAATTTCTTGCATTTTATAGTTCAAGAGACTAAATGTGAAATATTCCATGTTAAGTATTGCAATGGAGACATTTTTATTACTTTCTTTGACATTGATAAAAAAAAACTATTTATAATTTTCCTTTTCATATCTATAAACATTTTATTTTTGTTAAGGCAGAATTATTATTTTTTTTAACTCTCTCATATCTGTACATGCAACATATTTAGAATAAAATGTTTGTGACGAAACAATTTTATTACATTTTCTTACAGATAAATAAATGCCAGAATAGTCAGATTAAAACTTCCTTAAGCAAATTTAAATCTGTAATGCATTTCAACTAATAAATTAAAGCATATAAAATAATAAGAAAAAATATACTAAAAATTGAGAACTATAGTATTATATTTTTATTAATAATTTAAAATTAATAAAAATCTAAAACTTAGAGACAGAAATAAAAGACAATAAATATATAGTAAAATTATTTCTTATCTTTACTTAAAAAAATAAAGTACTTCAATATTTTTTCATGAAGCAGATATTTAGGAAAACTAAATATTTTTATTAAATTCTGTAAGCAATTATTAGCAACTCCAATTTAACAACAACAGAAAAACTTTTCTAGAAAAAATATAAAAACTTTTCTAGAAAATATTTTCTTAATTAATCTGAATTAAAATATTCACATTATTTTCAAATTATCCAATTTTTCCATTATTAAAATTGAACGAATAGTTTGACAATTATTTTTTATAAAATTAAATCTAAAAAAATTAAAATTTTAGTATCTGTAGAATACAATATGCTTTTATTCATAATTATCTTAATTAAAATGCAGATAATTGTTGTAACATTACAAATCTCCCATCATGGAAAATTTGTTTTTAAATCAAACTCCGAAATAAGAATCACAAATAAATTATAATTCATTTAATAAAGATTCAATAAGAAAAATAAAGTTTAATTTCCTTTTAAAAACTTCTTTATGAAATATTATCATATGCTTTTAAAGTAATAGTTCCAAGAAAGCAGAAACTTCAGGAACTAAAATAGCATGGATTTAGATGAATTGCATTTTCAGCTGTCACTTGTACATTTTTAAAATAAAATCAACATCATTTAAGATAAGATTATGATGATTAATTTTTAAGAAATATATTAGACAATAAAATTTTTTTTCTCTTCTTTAAAGTTTTATATCCAGCATGTATGTTAAGAATCACAAACTAATCAATATAAAGAAAGAGAGTTTATATTTTAGACTTTCGCCAATACCTTGAATTTGTATGATTTTAACATACAGTCAAAAAGACTTTAATGTCAAATACATTATGGTTGTAAAACCCAAGTGCACAAAAATAAAAAAAAATAAAAAAAAAAAAAAAAAAAAAAACTTATTGTGTGCCCAAACCATATAAGATAGCAATTGTATATTTTCTGTTACATGATCAAAAGCTATTTACACTGCATTATACAATCTTGTTGGTCTATGTCTAGTATTGTTGGTCTATGTCTTATGTCTAGTAAGGTTAATGCAAATATTGTATTTTCGCACTCTGTCTTAACTGAAAATTTCAAAACAAAGAAATAAATATACAATAAAATAAAAAAAATGAAATTGATATAATATAAAACAAAAGACTATAATGTCTAATGAGGAAATTAAAAGCTTTTAAAAGTATCCAGGACTCTGGAGATTTTTCCTGAACTTCATGAATTTTAAGGAATATCCAGGAGTTATATGAAGCTTATGTAACATTCTTATGAAAGATAAAAGAATTTGTGAATCAAAATATAATCATACTTATGATATTAAATTTCAGATTTATCTTTAAAACATATAGAAGTCAATTTGTATAATTAAAATAATCAGCAAATTTAGTACAGAAATAATATGATAAGAAAAAAACTTTGGCTCACCTGTGATACAAATTCATAAGCAACTGCTTCATGACCATCATAACCAATTTGACCAGAAGCAAGAGCTCCTTGAAGAAATAATCTTAAGGGTAATTCTGCCATTTCAGCTTTTATGAGTACATTGATAGTTTGTAGACAAAACTTGAATATTTTTTGGCATTTCTTTTCCCAGTTATCATCCTAAAATGTATGAAAAAATAAAAAAATATATATATTAATTTTAAAAGACGCTTAAAATAAAGTTTCAAAATAAATATTTTTTCAAAGTAAAAATTGTTAATTGAAGCTTGAAAAAATGTTAATTTTTTAACACTTTAAAAAATTATGCGTTTTAAATTGCTAATAATGTAAATGAAGTAAAAGATAAAGAAAAGCAATGTAGTATAAAAAATAAAATTTAATTAAAAATATGTGATTACTGGATATCTGAACTACAATTTTGCAATATATAACAATTTTTATTTACATGAAAAATATTTTTAAAATGTTATAATGAAAAAACTGGTAGAGAATACAATTTTATTATTTTATCTTGAAATTTTACATCAAAATGGTGATAATTTATACCTCTTCACTGCAATTCTTATATCTAAATGCAAGTTTATATGCTTGAAAAACTATTGGAGTCAAGGTGAAACGAATACGACGATTGCCACCATTTCCAAAATGCTTCCTTGTTGTATTAAGCATCTATATAGAGGAAATTACTCAAATGAATTCTAAAAAATTACACTTCATTATAAAACCAAATTCAAGATAAAGATTTTGACATAAATTGCAATTGTCAAAAATAAAAAGTAAATCTGAAGTCCAAACTATTTTATGCATCACATTTATGATAAATTTTTAGCATAATACACAGAAGTATAAAATTTCTCTTAAAAAATTTAACATATCAAACCATTATTTACGAGACTTACCAATTCATTGATAGCTCCTAAAATAACCTAAAGTTTTATATATCCATACATGCATGTACATATGTACATCTGTATTTATATACTTGCTTTTTTCCTAACTGAGCAACATGTATCATATAATCAGATTATTATTATTATTAAATTGACACTTATTTGTTAAATAATTATTATAACTTTATTCTGATTTCATTTGCATGCTTATCGTTTAAGCTATCAATACCAGAAACAATGAATTTCAATAGTTTTTTTTTTTCACCCCCTTTTATCTGGATAACTTTACATTGTTGTATATGAATACAAATTTTTGATTATTTTAACTTTCACATATTTTTCTTTTTATATTTAAAAATCCATGATTCTATTAATATCTTATTTCAGAGTTTTCCAGAATATTGAAATTAATCTTAAGGCTTTTAGAGGACAGGATAAATGGCACCCATTAATATAAAACATCAACAGTATTGTAAATTTAATATGTATTATTCTGAATTTCTAAACATAACTGCTTCACAGAAGTAAATTTTCTCTATAAATACAGATTTATTATTTATTTTAAATAACTTACATCTGCTTTTCATCACAGTCATTTTCTTTTAATTAGAACTTAGAGTTCAATACCAATTTTAAAGGAGCAAAGGGAATGTTCAAGTATTATGTATGTTTTTTTTAGGGAATGGTGTTTTATAATGTGCTCATTTTAGCTGACAAGGAGAAAGGAAGAATTATAGGCATGTTTACTTAAGATTTAAGAACGAAGTATAATAGATTGAAACAAGAAGTGATGTAAAAGTTCTTATACAATGCATTTTCTAAGTTCAAATGTTGGTTATAATTAGGTTTTATTATTTTTAGTTAGCATCTCTGGTCATTTAAGATTTTACAGTAAATTTTTTGCAGAAAAACCTTAGGTGACTTTATCAACACAGCTACTATTTGACTGTGTTTGAGCTGTTGCTGTATTCAAAATTTAACATAGTTATTATTTAACAGTTATAAGCACAACTTTAGAGTTCTTTTCACCATGAATATTTTAAAGAATCGATAAAAAATAAAATAGAAGTCAAAATTCACAAAAAAACAAAAAAAACTTGAAAAATATGTTATAGACAGAATTACAAAGGTTTTTCCTATCAAAGCTAGTAGGAATAAAGTTTTTATTTAGATCTTTCATTGCATAAACTCATATTTTCCCACAAGTTATTGACTGCACACATCAAAAGAAAACTAAGAAAAGAATGAAAATGTTTCCAAAACCCCCCCATCTTAAAAATTAATGTATTTAAATTAAGTTTTCATTGTTGTGGATTTTTGTAATCTTTAAACTAAAATTCACTGCACAATTTTGTTATTCTTTTCCAATCTTTTTTCGACCTAAACCTCTTTATTGTTAAATTGTTTTTAAATTTTTATCTAATAGAAATTTCAGGCTAATTTGACTGTATTTCAACAGAGAACTCAGATATTAATAAGAACTAAGACATAATATTCATTTCAGTCTAATTTGGCTGTATTTGTATTTTAAACAAACTGAAAAAGTGAAAGTTACTTTTTTAAATTTTTAAAATAATTATATAATTACTTAATTTTGCAACAAAAATTAAAAAACACTGGTATATAAAGCATAAAATATAAAAGCAGTTTCACTTCAATTTTACTTTTGGTTAAAAGCGCATATAAAAAACTAAAATTACATGGCACAGCAGCTCATGTGAGCAAAGGCCTACAGTGCCCATAGCTTTTTTCATGACTGAGAGTGCTGAGGTGGGAAAAATATGTCCAAGTTAGGTGGTCAGCTTAACATGAGACTCCCAGTGTCCCAGTAAATGGGTCAGCCTAATGTGACAACCCCAGTTTTAAATTCCCAAGTATGCTTGGTACTCAGTTTACCGCTCCACTGAAGGAATTAAAGGCTGAACTGATCCTGCCCAGTTCGAGGATCAAACCTCAGACCAGTGCCTTGGGAGCATAAAATGTTCGCACTAAGTCACAGGGTTTCAAAAACATATATACCATGTCCTAATCAAATATGGATTTTATCTTATTCATTGAACATTGGTGGAATAAATATTTTCAATAAGCATCAAACTAACATTTAGTCTAAATGTTTCAAATAAAAATATTTCCAATTAGTGCAACTTCATATAAAATCTTCATATAAAAATTTCAAATTTAGAAACAAGAATACCTGGAGATTTTAACTTACTAGGAACTGTTGATCAGGTGATTCAGCTTGCAAGAGGTTAATAAATCTACCCATAAGACCTTGCTCATCAGCAAAATCTTCAGGATCATCTTCTTCAGATGGTTGATCATTCTGATCTTGAACTAGAGGTGATACTAATTGCAGAATCTGTTCAACCTACAAAAGGTATCATAGAAATAATCACTTTATTTTATTCATAAAATTTAAATAATTTTATAAAGCAATTTTTAATCAATTTCTTAAAGAAAAAATTATCAATTCAACACCAACTAAAAATAACAAATCTGTTTCCTTTTAGCAAACTACAACTAAATAAATACAAACTTTATTGAATCAGTTATAACAGAAAAGAAAATTATTTCAATTTAAACATCCTTGATAAAAAATAAAATGCTGAAGTTCTGCTTTAGTGCAGTAGCAATCAATCAGTAAAACCAATTTATAGACATCTGTAAATTAATATATCAATTTAAATATCAATATCATATATATATGTATCAATATATATATATATATAAATTATATATTTTTTCGTTTTAGATATTAATTAGTATACATCTCAGAATACCTCATATATATTTTTTGTAAAAAGTAGATGATAATTTATGAACAACAGATTTTTTAATTATGTCCAAATTAATTTCATTGTTTTGATGAAATTAGTTTCCCTTCAAGAGATTATATGGGCAAATAACATGTGGTCGAAGGGTACAGAGTAATTATTGTGGTTGAAGAGTACAGGCTATTACAGCCCTACTTATTCAAGATGTTTTTAGCAACAAATTTCTTTGGTAAGTTTTGGTGAAAATTAAGTATCTTGTTAAAATAATAAGAAACTTTAGTATGTGACAAGTCTACTTTTATGAATGCATTACTCAATACCATATAACTTAAGCTGATGGTCAATAATTGAAATATTTTTCTTAGATTGTTGAGATGGCAAATTTTATATTCTTAAATTACTTGTAAAAGTTTAAAGTGAAAATATTTATATACAAAAGAATGTGCAATTATTTTCAAGAATAGAGTTTCATTAAAATATTCAAGTTTTTTGCCAATATATAACATTTTATATATTCTATCCTATCTCATTGCTGCAATTTCCTGTTTGGTTAGGATGTTATGGTAACTAGTAGGTAGAAAATTAGAATTCCAACCAAATCAAAGATATTCTGTGTTCACTAATGGCAGTTGGAGCACATAAAATACGTCATGGTCACAATGTCCATGTTTTCATATGATACTCTGGGAATGCTAAATCATGCCTGGAAGTCTTTTGATTGGTCCGTGCTTATATATTATGAAGATCTACCCATTTTCGGAGTCATGATTACAAGCTAACTGGATATGACACAATATAAAGGTGTAATTACTCTCCCCTCTTGTAGTGGAAGCATTAGAAAACATCTACTCTATCTAACTAAACAGTATTTTAATTTTCAAAAAGAAGCTTCATCTTCACCACAGTTCTTTATTTATCGATATTTCAATTGTTCTATTTAAAAAATAAATTATAACTCATCAAGATTTTTCTTTATTGTCAATTGAAGTTTAAATTTGTTTTACAGGCTTTCATTAAAACAATTTTTATCTTTAAAAATGATGCAAATTATTCCAAAATAAACAAGCAGATTTAAAAAAATGATTATAAATAGGTTCTTGTGTTGAAAAATTTAGTTCAAGGAAAATATTGTTTTATAAGTTAAAAATATACAATGAAATAATTGCATATATATAAATTAAAAAGCCACATTATTTGCTTAAAAGAGAAATTAAGCAAAACATTGAAGAAATTACTAAAATTAGGCAGACATGTTAAATTACTTGATGAGAAATGCTAAGAATGTAACAGATCTATATTAACTCTATTAACTGACAAGAGATGCAATTAATGACCAGTAGAGTGAGCATAAAAAATATCCAATATAGAGAAAAAAAAAGATTGAATAGAAGAGTAGAGAGGCATGAAAAATGGAAGTCAAACCATCTGGCTCATAAATAACTTGGTTTATTATTTGTACCATACCAGTAATATATAACCTTGTTTACTATTTATTTTTTGTAACTATTTTAATCATGTTTAATGTCCTAATAAATGTTTTGTTTCGTAATATTCTGACTTACATTTTCTTAAGTCCCTATAACAGTGCTCCAACTAGTGGCCCTTTCCACTGTTTTCAATTAATTGGTTTTGAGTTTTAGCTATTTTAGGCTGTTAGTTGTAATTCCAAATCACAATTTTCCCGATTATGTTTTCATCATGAGAAGAATACCAATCTACTTGTTTACATTTAGAAAACAGAACATATTTACTACATTTCTGAATTTTGCTGAGTCATTCTTTTTCAACCAGAATATAGGTAAATTTTATAATGTTACTTCAAATTTCTTTATCATCTTGATAATGTTGGCAAGTTGAAATAATAGAATGTTTTATATTCCAACTACCCTTTTTCTTGTATATAATCCACAGCGGCGTATTATCCGCAAGCCCCTTTATCTGAGCAAAAGAAATAAAAGTATCGCATTATACACATTGCCGTAAAATCTGCTGCAATTTTTAAAAAGAATAGTCAAAATTTATATTGCTGATAATTTGGTACAAAAAATAAAAAGTACATTCCTTATAATCAAAAATATAATAAGTTCTAAAGAAATAAATTTATAAAGATCTGTTTAAATCCACCTCAATGCAAAGTGTGATTAACTGAGATGGAAGCTCGATATCGATCAATGTCTGGGAAGATTCTAGTAAAACAATTTTTAGATTTTAATAACTTCAGAATGAGGTATAAAAATATTTTTAAAACAAACTATATTTGTTTCATTAATAGTTAAAAGAAAGAAATGGATTACTGCACATGAAATACATTTTTCTTTTGTACCACGAAGGTTTTGTTTTTCACCTCACATTACAAGTGGTCAACATATTTTTCATTTGCCTTCCCTAGAGCTTTCAATTTAAAATTTGCTCAGTAAATTAATAATTTGCACTTCCCTTTGACAATATATTAATTTGAATGTTTCCAAAGCAAAACAGGTGATGTCAAAACAGAATGTTAACAGTTAACAAATTGCAACTTTAATAACCATTCAGAAGAACTGAATTCGTTCTTGAACATAATTGGACAATGATGATTATAGTTGAAATAAGTCAACTGAATATTGACACCATCTGTTATTTATGTTGTGAAACATATATGGTGTTTTTTTCCAAAACTTTATTGTAAACTTTTCTAATGAAAAATATATTTTTTTTTGGTCAGATTCTCCGCAACAGTGTATAATATGCACAATGAAATGCTTAATTTTTTTAACACATAATTCGCGGATTATATACAATAAAATATGGTAATCCAAATAGCATGA
The DNA here is from genome assembly GCA_030067965.1 of Latrodectus elegans. Lineage (NCBI taxonomy): Eukaryota > Metazoa > Arthropoda > Arachnida > Araneae > Theridiidae > Latrodectus > Latrodectus elegans. The sequence goes on along the minus strand of CM057815.1, from coordinate 53,432,456 downwards.
CTTTTGTTTTGTTGTAGCCTTAGTATGTTTTAACTTCAATTTTCTTGTGTCCCGACAATGAGGTTGTAACAGATCAATATAAACTCTACTAACTGACAAGAGATGGCATTAATTCATTGAGAGTGAATTTCAAAAATAATTTCAAAAATTTGTTAGAGTGAATTTCAAAAATATCCAATAATGTAGAGAGAAAAAGTTAGAATAAAAGAGAAGAGAGATGTCAAGAATGGAAGTCAAACCCTCCAGTTCATAAATAAATTTGTCTATATTTAGTTCCATACTGGTAATATATAACCATGTTTATTATTAATTTATATATTATTTTTCATAACTATTTTAATCATGTTTATAATAAATGTTTTGTTTTGTAATATTCTAACTTCTATTTTCTTATGTCCCTACAAGAATACATTTTTTATCACCTTGATAATGAATTAAAAAATATTTACGTATTTTTAAAATTTTAGTTAAACAAAATTTTGCACTGCAGCCATTTTAGTGTTACATTATAAAAAGCAATGATTTTAGTTACGTAAAATTTGTTATAAATTTAATAAATTAATTTTATTCAATACATAAATATAAAACCATTAAAATTCCAGAACATTCAGATAATGTAAATGATCAAATTAAATTTCTCCATAGTAATTTTTTTACATTCACTTATTTGATAGAGTATTTGAAAATTTTCTTAAACATATTTCTTGTTAAAAATTATGTATTTTTCAAAACTAAGCATGCATTTCTCGTCATCTTATAATACATTAGGGAAGGAAACAAAATAAAAATCTTGTTTTAAAAATGATTTCATTATACTTTCATGCAATATTTTAGGTAAAAAATAATTCTCTTATTTTATCATGCAAAATTACTACATTCTTAAATTTACAATAAAGCAATGCATATTTATAATAAAGAAAAAATATAAAATTATCAGCATAAAAATACATATTTTTATATACATTGCACTCTATTCTCTCACACACATTAACAAAACAATGAATTCTATACACAACTTTTTTTTTCTGTATTTGTAAATATATGATGAATACAGCAGCTTTAAGAACATTTCACTATGATTGTAATTTTTCTGAAAACTAATGCAGATTGTAAGAATTTCATAAAATTATGCATTAAATGAAATGACAGAAAATGTTTACTAAACTAAACTGTTTACTTCTTTAAAAAATTAACACTTGTCCACTTGTCATAACAAACAATAAAATTTTAAGATTTTAAAGAATAATTTTTTCCTTGCTTGATGTAAAATATTTTCAGTAGCTAAACTCTATTTTCTGTAGCATACATCAATCTAACTATGCTTAATAGTTCCGCTTATCTATCTATACTCTTCAATCATAATTACTATACCCTTTGCCCACAATACCCTTCATGAGTTCTATATTTTCTGACATTCATGTATTCTAATAGCTTTAAATTTTTCTGTTAATTATTTATTAATACACTCATTTAAAAACAGAACTAACCACATTAGTTAGGCAGGAATGACTGATGGCTATATTATTCTTTTTCATAAATTTCTTTGAATCTTTTTTAAAGGCACATGAACAAATTCTATATTAAACTAAATGACTACTTAATGACCTTTTAGACTCTGGAAAGCACCAGGTCATATCAGAATAATACTTTTTATCCATAATTTTATACTAACTTTCAAGAACTCAAGCCCACAACTTCTCTTTGTGAACATGGAAGATAAAAATGCGCAAAATTTAAGTGAACTGTTAAATTATGATCCATAGCTTTATAAAGTAAAGGAAATATATTATTTCCTCATAAAAAGTTATTTTGAAAACTTAAAAGCAAACAGCTGACTATTTGGTAAATAAAAATTAATATTGCTAGTACCAGCAATGACATGCACTTTAATTCTTACTGTTATTTCATATCAAACAAAATAAGCAATTTTTCATTTGTTCAATTTCTATTATATCAATAATTATCAAGACATCACAAGTACCAAGAGAAAGAGTGTATCGTTAAGCATGCAAATAAAATTCTTAGGCTAGTTCAGATTTTGATGAAAAATTTTTTTGGTAGATCCAAGTTTCACAGTTGATAAAAAGTGAATTTAGAAGCAAAAACTAAATTTTCCAATTTTTATATAAACTGCCTTGAGAAAAGATCATGGCAAAAGAAAATTTCAATAAAATAATTCAATAAAAAATTTAATTTATTTAATTGAAAAAAATTATATTTAAATTACCTGCTCTTGTGTTGGTATATAGGTTTCATTTTCTAAGGCATTATTAATGAGAAAACAAGACATTGATTTTCGACTATTAAAGTCACAAAAATTCATCAAGCTTCCAAAATGTTTAAGCTCTAATACTGTGAGGATATTGTTGTAATGTTGAACTGGTATTTTCAATAGCTTTACTAATTCTTTAGAAACAGGTGTATTATACTCCACTCTAGAAAATATAGAAATTATCAAAATTATTTGTTAATATAAAATTCCCTATTGTTAATATAAAATTATAATAAAATAATTATAATCTATCCTATCCTATTGTTAATATAAAATTATAATAAAATAATTAAATCACAATCTTGAAAATTAATATAATTTAAAGATTGTTTATAATTCATGCTTTTTACTGAAATTTGTATTGTAAAATTATCTTTATACATAGATGATAATCAAGCTGAAAATCATGTTATTAACAATTCAGTTACCAGCACATTATAATTCTAAGTAAAATGTTCAGTAAAATTTGTTCAACTGCATGCTTTACTGATCAAAAATAAATTAGAGACTCAATTTTCTAATCAATATAATCTATAATTAAGGATAATTTTCATTCACATTGTTATTTATCACACATAACAAGGTAGATGTAAAATATAGGTTTAAAAATAAATATAATGTATATTTTAAAGAAATGATTGATAAATTATATATTAGTAATTAGGATATAAACTAATTATTTTATAAAATAATTATAATAAAAATGTTTATAAGTAATTCAATACAAAAATTACAATGAAAATAATAAAAAAATTATATTCTGTTAGATGTTACATTGAAAAACATAAAACCAACCTTTTCATTTCACACTTCTCAAATATACTAACAGTTGTCTCTAATACTTTATCGACATAATCTACACGGTCTGGATAACATTTTAAGGCAAGATTGATGAGAGAAACTTGAAGAGCAACTGTGTCTTCAGAAGGCATGCCTTGTCTGGACTAAGAAAAATTATATAAAAAGTAAAAGTAATTAAATTTATAGTAAAAAAGCTAGAAAATAACCGCAAGAATACATCATCATATAAAAAATTTTACACTTTTTATTACTAAATACCCACATACAAGAATACTACATTTCAATATTTTATACATTGTAGATTTTTTCAGATCAAATCAACATAAATAATATACTTTGTATTTTTCAGGAAAAAAATAGTATTAAAAAACGCTTAGTCAGTTTACAAATATTTAATGAAATAGATACTGAATTCTCAAACAAGTTCTTTCAAGTCAAAACAAATTTAGTCTTTTTTAAAATATAAATTTTAATTTCATTATTAATCTTTATTTTTAAATACTCTGAAGTTTATTTATACAAAATATAATGTTGAAAATTTTAAAAATAACTGAGCAACATATTTCTTTACAGTGTATATAAATAACTAATGACTGATTTTAACTAATTTTTATTATCCAAATACCTATCTAATTATCCATAATCCTGATTGAATGTTAAAAGAATCCTGAAAGAAAATTCAGACTATCAATTAAATTTTAAAATTGTTCCACAATGTTCTTTTCTTTGATATAACGAATGAATTTATTTCCTCAAGGAAATGTTTTAATACATAGTAATTTTAAAAAAACATGAATTTTTATTTCTATTTTGTTAATATCGTGATATTCTTTGAACATTGATGTACTAATTAAATATTATCTTGATACATGCTAATTTTTAACTAATTTCTATATATTCTAACATTACTATTTTGTTAATATCATGATATTTTTTGAACATTGATGTACTAATTAAATATTATCTTGATACATGCTAATTTTTAACTAATTTTTCAATAAACTTTAATTAAATAAAATATTAAGGTTAACTATAACCATTCATAATCAAATTTGAGAAAGTTATTTTAAATTCAAAAATAAAACTATAATGTTAAATTAAAAATTTTTGCTTGGGAGCTTACAAAAAATTTAATGAAATACTTGAATAATTATATTAAATTTTTAATCACACACAAACACACATGCGTATTTTTTATTTTATTTGGCACCAAATTATCTGCAGTACAAGTTTTTGACTATTCATCAGAAAAATTGCCGTGAACTATACGGTGCTGCAGATTATGCCACGCTTTTTTCCTTTGCTCGAAAAACGAGGCTTGCAGATAATACGCCGCTGCGGACTATATACAGGAAAATATAGTTATTTAAAATCAAATCTTCTATGAAAAACTAAAAGAAATAACAATGGCTAAACATTTGAAAATCGAAACTTTATAAGCAATCTTGAAAATTTTAGTCAAATGTACATTATAAATATTAATTTGCTATAATAAATATACAGTTATTCACATAGGAACTAAACTGCAATGGAAAATCAACACAGCAAAAGTTAACAAGATCTTTAAACTACACAAGTTAAATTATAGCAGTATTGAACAAACGTTTTTCGAATTAATGAAGGAAACACTTTCATTATTAGAAAAGGAAAATATATAAGCAGCATTTTTAAAAGACCACTCTCAATTTAAAAAAAAATTATGTCATCAATAATATAGATAAAACTTTCTTTCCCACACAAAATAAACTAGAATATATTTTCAGGACACTCAAATACTATTTGAATTAATAATTTGAATCAAATTAATAATTTTTGTTTTAACAATTAAAAAAATATGCACTTTAATGATACTTCAAGATTAAATATTTGTGTAATAAACAAATTAACATAAAAATATAAAATTTACTGAATTTTATAAAAAAAAAAGGGGGGATAGCAAACAACAATCTGAAAATAGTAATAGAAGGAAAAAGATGCAGCTTGCACCTTTCATCTGCATGGTGTTTTTGAGTGTGATTAAAAATTTTCAAGGGAGTATACCTAGAGAAAAAATATAGAAAATCACATATCAATCCATTGTGTGAAATTGTTTCCCTGTGTGACAGTGATGGCACAAAACTTAAAAATGGAAGTTTTTAAATACACAATGAGAATTATGTTCATATTTCCCTTCTTAATGAAAAAAATCAAAGAAAATATTTATTTTTCTTTACTTTAAAAAACTGAAGAAAAACAAAGATATAACATGCAGAATCATTTCCATGGACCATGATGTAGAACTTGTATCTCTGGTGCAATGAAAATCTAATTCAGCAAAAATACCAGGTGCATACTGGACTTCTAGCAGCTATCATGATGCTTGCAAAAAGGCCATAAACATAATTAATAGGAGTAACATACACCAGTACCTTAGCATACTTTGAAAAAAAAAATCAACACCAGTTTTATCTGGCAACTGAATGGGTCAGTGTAATGGACCAACCTGCACAACTTGCAGTTGGCTACACATTGCTTTCAGGTGGAGATATATGCCAATGCAATACTGGATGATAGCCCATGATACTAATAAAATCTGCTAATTAAAATCTCAGTTTTGTGAATTCTGTTTGAAAATATTCAGAATAATATTGAAAAATGCTTAAACATAAATAAATCAAACAAAAAATTACCATTTTCCTCTTGATTCAAGAGAAAAAGGAAAATTTGTCAAAATAAGGAAACAATGGAGGGCTTTCAGTTCTTAAGTTTGTCATTTCTACAATATTTTGGGGATTATTACATGAAAAAAATAGATATTTAAAAAAATGATAATTTATATATAAATACCTTTTTCAAAAGTAAATTACTATTTTCTATCACACAATGAAAAAAAATCTAATTAAGCAAATAAAATCCCAAAAACCGAACAATTTTCCTAAAAAATTATGAAAAACTTCTTAGAACTAACGGGTATAAGATTTATACACAGATAAAATTATTAAGGTATAAATAATTTTCAATGCTCAAAAATTATATATTTATTATATTGACAAATACAATTGATGAGTTATATAATAAAAGAATTTATAGGTAGCATTTACTTATTTATAAAACAATTTTTATCTAGGTCATACAATCATAATATAAATAAAACATTGATTTGAAAACAAATTGAAAGATGAAAAAATTCTCTAATTAACTGAAAATTAGAGTTTTAATTGACAAGATGTACATTTTATATTCATCAACTGCTCTGTAAAACCATTCAAACAAGTAATAATATATTTATCAAATATACTAACTCAAACATAAAATCAATAATTGTGTGTTGATATTTGAAATAATACCTACTTAGAAAATTAAGCTTTTCTTTATTTTTCAATGAAAACAATACTTTAAATTAAAGTCATTCTATTCACAACAGTTTAAAAAGTTCATTTTTAAAAATTCAAAATTTTAAAACAATTCTACAAGATTTTATGTCTTAAATATAATTTTAATTAAAAAACATTTTGAACAAAACTAGGTACTCATGAGAACCAATTAGATATTAATTTATTCAATACTACAAGCACATAATATTTTTTTTAACAAAATACCAGACATCTTTCATTACAATTATTAGCTAAGATGATCATAAAATTAAAAATGAAGCACATAAATCAATAAAATTCTAAAAAGTATCTAATAATGTTTCACAGCACAAAGTTCAAAAATTTTTGAGTATAATAAATGAAAATATTTTGGATAAAGGAATATGTTACTGTGATTATAAATAAAAATTATTTCAAGATTCTTTTGCTACTTTTTTTTAAAAAATAACTTTAAACCCTTAAAAATCTTTACCTGGATAATCTGTGCGATTTGATCTGAAAATATGTCAAATAGTTTTATTTCTTGAGGAATGCCAACAGCATCTTCTCTGGTAGCAAAAACTGCTAATCTAATAAAAAACAAATTTAATATTTTTAAAATTAAAAAGCTTAAATATAAATTAGCTATGAAAATAAATATACCACACATAATTATTTGAAAAATAGAATAGAAAATAAAATGATTAAACTGTGATTTTTTTGGTAATTTAATTGTAAGACTATATATTAGTTATTTTGGATATTGACATAAATTATCAAATACATAATATGCCTATCTTCTAACATTTAAAAAAAATGTATGGATTTAAAATTTTGATCTTATACTAAGAAACACAAGCATTAATACGAAATAATTTAATTTTTTTATTATTTTAAAAATCGTTCCTAACCAAAAATGCATATACATATATATAAAAACATTTTTTAAACAATCAATATTTTTACATAAATGAATCAACTTTGTATAAAATTATCGATAATTTTAGTGTTTTCAAACATCTTCCGTAGACTTCTATATATTAATTTATTGAATATTTCATGATGTGTATAGCAATTTCTTTTCAAATAAATATATTTATTCAGGACAAAATGCAAGGTACATTCACAAAGTAAGTTCTGTTCGATTATATAAATAATGTGAACAGATACAGAAACAAATTTATTGAACAAAAATCTACAACTGTTAAACTACTTTTCTACATCGCTTTCAAATTGTCATAACGTGGCACAAGTTTTTGTATTCCTTCTTCATAAAAGGTTGCTGTTTGTGTCTTCAACCATGTGCTAATATGTTCTTTCAGCTAAACCTCATAGTTAAAATGTTGACCAACAAGGAAAGATTTTAGGTGTATGAAGAGACTTAAGTTGCTAGAGTCTGGGTAGTACAGAAAATGATTAAACATGTCGCAGCCAAATTTCTGTAGGATTTGCTTTGTCCTGTTCACAGTGTGAGGTCGGACATTATCATGCAAAAAACACCTTTTGATAGCAATCCTTGGCACTTGTTCTGTATTGCACGATGCAATTTTTTAATGGTCTCACAGTAAACATACATTGATTGATAAGCCTAGTGGAAAGAAATCAGTCGGGAAAAATCTCTGACTTTTCCAGATGTCAAGGTATGCCTAGGGTTAAGTTTAGTTGCAAAGGAAATGCGCCTCCAATCCATTGATTGCCATTTACTTTCAAGAGTGTCGTAAGACACCCAAGTTTAAGCCCCACGATTATACGAGAAAGAAATTCGTCACCATCTACATTGTAGTGCGGGCTTGGCTTGTCTTGGCTTGTTTGTCGCTCAACGGTCATTTTTTGCACCCGAGGGCTAATTAGACCGGGACCTACGGCTTAAAGTGGATTCCGAACCACTACAAACATCCATGCCCAAGGTGGGATTCGAACCCACGAACTGTTGAACCGAAGGCAAGAGCGCTAACCATTCGGCTGCCAGCTCGGCATTGTAGTGCGGGAAAAATTGGAAAACACTGTCCACCTGTTATTTTTGGTGTTGTTCAATTAGAATTTCGGGTATCCATCTTGAGCAAAGTTTTTGAAATTTCAGTTTTGAAGTAACAAATTCATGAATTAGTGATCATGAGATTTGTGGAAATTCCATAGCAAGAGCATTAATAATAAACTTAGTTTTATAGAAGTTTCTCTTCAATTGGGTGAACCAGTGCATCAATAACCAAAGACAGGCATTCACTTCTTTCTTAATCACTCATTTGATCATGTCAGTACTGAATTGCCTGACCCATCTTTTAAACATTGAACCACTCATAGCATTTTCCTCATAAGCCTTGCAGATTTGCCGATAAATTTCACTTGGTTTAACTTTATTTGCATTTAGAAAAGGAATCATAGATTTGATTTCATAAGCGGCAGCATTTTCAATTAAGGCAGACATTATAAAGCACTATAAACACGTTAGCAAAACGATATGAAAATGGCATATATTTCTTCTCCTTGAGTCAGAGTAACTGGCACACATATGCTCAAAGCTGTGATCACAGAGCTGCCACGAATAGAAATGGAAATTACTTTGTGGATATACCTCATAAATACAACTATTAAATAATGTTTCCAGGATGACTTTTTTCCCCAATTATTATTTAATAATAACTGGAACTTTTTTCTTTTTCTATTACTTTTTAATCTACAAGGATCATTGAAAAGGTACTTTCAACTAAGCATATTAAAGAATTTATTTCAGCCTTTGTTATACTAATAAACAAATTTTTTCCAATTCACTGAAATTATACATAATTTTGTCAAAAGGAAGATATATAAGGTATGTTTTAACTAAAAATTTATTATTTAAATATTGAAAATCAGTGAATTTTATACAATATATGCAGAATACAGAAAAAAATAGAAAAAGAATAACTTAAAATCCCTAGTCAGATTGCAACACATGACAATCTCGTTGATTACTTTATTCATTTCACAAATATAAATCTAAAATACTACATTTGGCCCAAATTGAATTGGATTATCATGAAATAATGATGGCTGGACTGGATTTTTATTTTAATCAACAGTTTTGAATACAACAATCTAACATTTGTGACTAGTTATAACATTAAAATGTATTACTCCATTAAATTTTCAGGCAGTTTTAAAATTTTAAAATAAAACAAAAAATGCAAAAAAATTATTATATTTTCTGAAAATAAATGCATCAAGGTAGATAAAAATTTCAGAAATAATACCGAATTTTCAGGAGTACTCAAAATTCAAGGAGTTTCAAAAGAGCATAAAAATATTTCAAATTCTAGCAGTAGTACAAACTCTGGAAGTATATATTTTATCATTGCTAACCATTCAAGAAATTTAAATGGAAGTTTTATAATTTCAGTTTGATTTGTTTGTCGCTCAAGGATCATTTTTTGAACATGAGGGCTAATTAGACAAGGACTTACCTTATAATTTCAGACTAACTTAACAGTTCTTACTGTTCAGCAGTTTAGTTTAACATTTCTTTTTTTTACAACTAGGCAACTACATACCATAAAACAACCCTGTTAAATTTAATTCATGTATTTAGATTTTATAATTATATAATAGATTTTAAAATTACATAATCAATAAAAATGGAATGGCTCAACGAAATTGCTATTGAATTCAGCATTTCAAATACAAATACTTTCAAACTTTAAGAAAATTAAATAGAGCTTAAAAACATTAATATTGAATTTTTTTAACTTCAAAAAAGTTTAAATTTGACATTTATTCAAAACAATAAATGTTGGCTAAATTAAAACATATGAATTATGTTCTACTAGATAAATGATTGAAAACACTATGTAACAGTAAAAAGTTACAGAATTGCTATACTAACTTAATTAGGGTTTTGATTTCTAGTTGTATATGAAAATTCACAATATAAGATCTAAGCTACAAATAAAAACACAAGTTTTCTTAAACAAATGATTAAAAAAAATTAATGTAATTAAAATTTTCGATAATTTTAAACTTCATTCGCAATCAACATAACTTTGTAAATAATAAAATATTATAGGCTTGTTTGTGCTTTTCGTCTATTTTTTACTTCGAAATCATTTTCTGCATGAATTGATCTAACTATGCATCCATCTTGGATGCAAATTTAAACAGTTTGCATCCACTTGCTTTTGTATATCTAGTGTATGTTAATTAATAACTTTCAAAACTTTACATTAATGAATAAGTGTGCAATTGCTATTCCACATAATGAAAATGATTGACTATTGATATATCATCATTCATATTTTAATGATTTTTTAAGCATTTTTAACTAAGATAAATTAAATAAAAGAGTATTAATTCAAAATTTAAAAAAACAGTTATTTAAGGTTCTTTATGTATAAGCCATATAACTAGTTTGGCTGCTCCCATTTCTGAACAACATGAGGCCAGTTCCCTTTGTCCCAACACAATATGACACCAATAAAAATCTAATCAAATTAGTCATGTAATAAAATTACCTTAGAATTAAATACACTTTTCATTAGTTCATGAAGAATGTCATAAGTAACTATGGAAAATAAAAGTAATAAAAAAAAAGGCTAATATTACTAAAAAATTACAGTTTATAAATGATTGATTTGATTTTCACTCAGTAGTCATTTTTTTACACACAATGGCTAATAAGAACAAGATCTTCAGCTAAAAATGGATTCCAAACAACTGCAAACATCCAAGCCAGAGTAGGAGAGCAAATTTGCAAATTTTAAAATTGAAAGCTTTCAAATGGAAACTCTGTCTTACATTTCACATATGAATGTCATCAGAAATTTTTAATTATGTGACATTAATGAATTAAGCCACAGTAAATAAAAAATTGCTAATGATTGATAAAATTACAATTACAAAAATTATGTTAACAATGTCATATTTTAATATATATATATATATACATTTCCTCTCAATGTATTTTATTTTATAGAATAAGTGAAAATAATAATGAATTAATTTTATATTATATAATTATAATAATAAAATATACCTATCAATTAATGAAATAATGATGTTTTTGACATTAACATTTTGATGTAGTTCTGCACAAGCTTTCAAGAAATTGTTTAATGTTCGCAAGTGGAATTCATCAGGAAATACTTGAATTATACACTCCATTAAATATTCTTGAGCTATTGCATCTCGACAGCTTACAACTTGTTCAAGAATTCCAGGTAACACCATCTGCAAAATATGGTTTTTAAAAATGTTTGAATGCATTTACACAAAATATAGTTTTAAGCAATTTGTCAATTTAAATGATTAAATAAGAACCATAAAAATTTTTGAGTAAAAAACTAAATAATTATCAATATTTTTAATATTTTATAGAATTTTATTTAACAATATATAAAATAATTTTAAAAAGCAATGCTAATAATCATTTGCACTTTGCATTTCATATTGGAAATATTGATTATTATTTTTAACAATTTATTTTGTTTATAGAAACTTGTAATAAATATTTCATATTAGTAAGCTACAAAAATAATATCACCAAATTTTAGTAACTTTCAAAAGATTTAATTTATCTGAAAAGAAAAACTTTGTTTAATTCCATTTCACTACTTTTAAAAATAAAGACCAAGATATATTAAAATATTTTATATTATAATTAACCATTAAAAATTTTAAATTTTATGAAACTCATTAATCAAAATTTAACTTAATAAAAATTATACATTTCATTCTAAAATGTAAACAAATCCAAGTTTTTTTATTTTCTTTAATGTATAGTAAAGTAACAGCCATATGCTATTAATGCATAAAATATGTATACAAAAGAGGAAATAGATTGAAATAAGAGACATTTAAAGAGGTAGTGAAATAATTGTTAGGTATGTGGATAGCAATCTTAAATATTTTCATATAATGTTTATATTTATACATATATACCTATATTCTGTGTAAAATATATAGATGCCAAGCTAATCTCTAAATTATGTTGATAAATTTAATTATAATCACTAAATTCATAAGATCTTGTCTAAAAATATTATTCTATTAAAATTTCTGAAACAATAAAAAAGTTTTGATTAAAAAATGAGGAAAGCATTATGGTATGATGGTTTTTTTTTTTGTTTATTTGTCACTCAACGATCATTTTTTGCACACAAGGGCTAATTAGACCAGGACCTACGGATTAAAGTGGATTCCAAACCACTACAAACATCCATGGGCAAGGTGGGATTCGAACCCACAAACTGTTGAACCGAAGGCAAGAATGCTAACCATTCGGTTGCCAGCTCAGCTTTGGTATGATGGGATAAATGTGACAAGATGAATAATGTAATGGTGGAACAGATAAATCTCAAAGCTAAAAATTGGTAACATTTGGTTAAAATGATTTTAACATAAATTTTAGTATAAAGACTAATTTTGAAATTTTTTTTAAAAGAAGTAAATTCTGTATACACTTAGCTCTTAGGAAAGAGTCAAATTCCTGTAGTGCTGTTTAGAAAGCAGAGTCATTAAAATAAAATATAGAGATCAAACTGCACAGTAAGCAATTAGTAAGTTATTATTAATGGAAGTTAATGGTAAAAAAAATCTATTAATGTTAGCTGTAATTGAATGATAAGTTTTTGTAGCGTAAGAAAAATGTCTGAAAAATAACTGTTTAATATTATAAAAGATGTCATGATTACATGTAATTTTACTATAAACATAATGGATCATTAAAAATTTAAGATAGTCACTTAATAAAACATTTCATAACTAAAATTTATAAAGAAATTTTATTTTGTTAAGACAGCAATAAAAGTAAACTACATACACTTATGTATACTTAAAATCACACTAAAAATAACCTTACAAACCTTAAAAATATTCAGTTTCAGATACGTTAATTTAGTTCAATCTGATATTATGGCAAGATATATCTACCAAAAAATTATTACAAATAATAAAAATATTGGATAAATTTTGTTCAATGACAAACATTTGAAATTCATCTCATACAATGTAAAACATTACTGTTATGTAACACATAACAAATAAAAATGAAATCAGCAATTTCATGCATTCATTTTTGGAGAACATAATGAAAAAATATAACTAGAATAGTTCTTTTTAAAATGTTTATTAACACTTACATCAATTTTTAAGTATGCAAATTTTCCTTGTACGATATTATAATAAAAAATTCAAATTCAGGAGATATTCCCTTCGCAAAAATTCAAATTAATGATTAAGAAGAAAAAATTACAGAAGTGTTTACATTTCAAAGATCACCGAAAAGCTTCATATACACTCTTTCAAGAAATCGAGCATTTATAAATTAGGAAGAGGGAAGATGGAACAGTGATGAGGAGTGTAAATGCTAAATATATTTAGATAACTATCAAAAATTTAACGAAAATATTTTAATCATAAATTAATCAAAAGATAAATAGGAGAATGATAAAAATTATTTAAAAAAATAAAAGAAATATAAGAAGTAGTAAGAAGGAAAAACATAAAAAAATTTGCAAATAAAACAAATTCTAATTTAAAAAAAAAAGAGCAGTATATATAAATGAAGGAAAAATACTCTCAAAATTAAAAAAACTATACATGATACAAAAAAATGAAAAAAATTAATTTTAAAATGCAAAAAAGAGCAAGTGTTAGCCCAAATAGGAACAGGTTTGCCAACTGATACAATTAAGCAAAAATTTGTATTTATTCATTAGGAATGAAGATTATATATTCTGCTCTATTCCTTAAACAAAATTCCTGATATTTTATCCAAGTAATACTTTTATAAATGATTCCACATTGATTGCAAAGTAAAAAGGTCCAGACATTTCTAAAATATATTTTTCATTTAACACAAATTAAAGAACAAAAACAATTTTTTTGAGGGATAAAATATCACACATGAAAGTCAAATTTACCTTCTTATACTTTTCTATATCTATACTCTCTAGCTGTGACAGTCTAACCAAATTTGTGCCCACTAGCAATCGCAATTCCTGCCGTTCTCTTTCACGTTTTTCTTTGTCACGAGAGTGGCCTTGATGTTGCATTCGAACCCATAATTTATTCATTTCTGCGAAGTTCAGCAATATAAAATCGACAGAATCTTTAACTGTGCCAATAGTTTCAGCATTTCTGTGAAAAAATTTTATATTTACTAAAAGTTTCACACTATTTATCAATATAATTTAACAATCCAATCTCATATAAGCAGTTTAAACAATAAATTTAAGAATCATTCAACCAATTTTGAATGAGATTCAACATTTATAACATATTTATATCTTTCACATAATTTATAACTTATAATAATTTAATGTAAGTTAAAATTATGCAGTTCATAAGCATACATAATTACTTTCTATTAACTAAAGTATATCATAGGTAAATGGCTTGTTGTAATTGTAATCATTCCTCCATACAAGATCTAATTTAATTAGAAGTAGCAGTTCCTAATGGATATCAAGTAATGAATATCTACTTTTAATACTTCAATATCTATTATATATCTTCTGTAGTAGTATAAATGAAGTATTTTATTTATTTAGTAGAAAGGTAAACATATATTCTCTGAATGCTTTAAATATTCCAATGAACAAAAATGACAAAAGCTGAAGAAAAAGAATAGAAGTTTTCTCAAGTTTCATTTGTCCATTAAATGCAAATCAAAATCAGAGTAAAATTTACAATATTAGTAAATATTTTAATTTTTTTTTTATTTCAAAGGAGCAAAAAATAAAATAACCAACTATTTCTGTTGATCCAAAAGTAGCTTGAAATAAATTATCTCTGAGAAGCATAAAGAAGTTTTTAGCTGACCACATTCATCATATAACGCAAACAGGAAATAGAATTTTCCAGGATGAAGACATCTCTATTCATGCACAGTTATTAGTTCAAATATAACTTGATTTGTCCATAAATGGTAATTTTTTACAGTCAAGGACTAAATAAACTGAGTTGCACAGTTCAAAATGGATTCAGAACTATTACAATTATCTAAGTTTAAAGTATGACTCGAGCGAGAACACAAGCTGTTGAACTTAAAGCAAGAGTGTTAATCATTTGGTTGATAGCTTGACTATGGTTAGATGAATATGAGAAGGAAATAAAGTATTTACTTTATTCTGCACAATATACCAACCTCAATATAAGAAAATTTATTATGATTCATTTTAAGACCTACAATTCAAAATATCCTCCAACATTTCTCTTTCAGTTTTGCAATATCTACAAGAATAGTATAATATTCCTTTAAGAATTATTCAGACCATGAATAATTTGACTCCAAAGGTTGATTCAAGTAGCATTACAGGTCAAAGTATTATTTAAATAAAGGATATTTCATCAATCTAACATACAAGTAAAGGAATTTTTTTTTTTCATAAACCTAGAGGGTTTCTATAATTTTGATTATCATTTGTATAAACTGTCTAAATTATAAATTCTTTAATAAATAAAATATATACATTTTTTTCCATAGAAAATAAAGTTTAATTTAAAAATAAGGATATTTTTTTAACATTATGCATCATATTTATTATTACTATCATCATTTTTAGCCTACATACACATAACATTTTTTACTTAACTTGTTAGATACAATCTGGTTTTTAATCAGAAAAAATATTTCTGAGTTATGATGCAAAACTGGTTTCTCTAACTTGATTTTGATGATACCTAAATTTTATTTCAGAATTCACTTCAGAAATTTTTTATTTAATTCATACCTGAACTTTTCCTGCATTTTAGAAGAATTTTCAATCCACCAGAAAATTGTTAAAATGAATCTCCACTGCATTATTCCAGGAAGAATAACATGAATGATGAGACTATATAAAAACTTCAGACACATCAGGATATCAATTTCCAAACTATAATTATTATTTTTAAGAGCTTTCATCGAGTGTTGAATTTGATTAAAGATATTTTGTACAATTGCCAAATAAACTTTAGCATCCTTACTAAAAATTATTCAACCATACACAAAAAAAATTATTTTACTAATCATTAATGTAAATAAATTTAAAAAGAGCATTGTATTTTTATTGTTTTCAAGATTTTTTATTTATTTACAACTGTAATTATTTGTATTTTATTGAAGCTGATTATTGGTATATTTTTTAGTTTAAAATTTCATCTAAAGTATTACTCATCATTACTTAACAAATATACACAATACCTATCTTCATTTGCTATTTTATAGCAAGTGTAATTCCAAAATTCACGGTGATATGCCATTGATATAGCAAAGCAAAATATAATTTTTGTTTATATCAATTTCCAATAAAAGAAGGGAACATTCATTTTTTACACTTTTCACCCACAACTCAGTTTTTATCATTTCCTTCATTGCTTACAAGTTTAGATACTACATGGTAGTTTTACAGGAATGTTTTGCTTTCCAGATGTTGCCAACAGCAACCATACAAATTAACAGAAGAAATTTGTGTTTACAATATATATTTAAATTTATGACAAGAAGGAAAGCTGGGTGCATTATTATTATTATTTCATCTTTAATTTGTACACATTTTTCATGTGTATATAAATCATTGTCATTTGCCTACTTGTGGAGATTGTAAAATGTATAAATGTTTAATAATCTGCAATGTCAGCAGAATTTTTGACTTATCTTCACTACATTATCACTTTAATGCTAATATGTGCCTCCAATGTCATGATTTAAAACCTTTACAACATTTGATAATTTAATCTGAAGCATTTACTACTTTTCTGCTTACATTGGAAAGCAGAAAAACTAAATAATCAATAAATTAATTCACCTAAAAATTAAATTAGGAATGTAAATAGTATGGTTTAAAACTATTATTTAAATAAATAACTGATAATTCTCAAAGAAGGAAAACAAAGGAAATACAGATAAAAAAAAAGTAGAAATGAGAGAAATACCAAAAAATAAAGTGAGATAAAACCTGGAAAATGCTTCAACAATAATAAGGTTTGATTTGTCATTCAACAGTAATTTTATATGTAGACTAATTTAACCTAAATTTACATTCCAATTGATTTTCAGCCACTACAAATATACCAATTTAAATTAGATTTAGCTAAGTATTTGCTCTATGATAATTTTTTTCACATAAAAGACAATTAAACAGGAATTTATAATTAAATTAGATTCCAAATCATAAAACAACCATTTCCAAAATAGAAATAAAACCTATCATCTGTTGGATCAATAACAGAAGCATTAACATTTCGATTGTAAGCTTGTAATCAACAATCAACAATGGGTTGTTTTGTAGCATAACTTTTTTGCAGATGAGAGCTCATTAAGACCAAAGTCTTAGGAAGAAATTGAACTAAAGCTCATGATTTAAAGATCAGAATATCAATTATTCAGTAGATACCTCAGAATTCTGCAATAACAGCAATATGTTTGCAAAGAGATATTGTTAAATGGTTAGTCAAAGATGCTTAATGTAATGTGGGTTAAACATTTATCCTTTTAATAACAACTAATCCAAATAGAAAGTATTTTGCAAAAATAATAAAAATAACATGCTAAACATAAAACATTAAATATGAAAAAATATGCATAGGTTATTTATATTTAATAATTCACAGAGGAGCTAGCTAAAACAAGTGAAAAAAAGTTTGTGATTAAGCATTTTTATGAACAAGATTAAAATTAAGAAATAATATAAAATAGTAATTTTAGATAGCATTTAAAATTTTCAAAATTATCTAACAATTACAGACAAATTCATCATAAATTTAACATTTAATTTCATTTGATATTTTGGAAATATTTTTCACATACGAATCACTTTCATCAGTGTCTGGAAGTATATTTCTGGTGCACTGTAATAAATAGTTTCTCAAGAAAAGCCCACGCAATGGATGCTGAACACCTCTGCACATTTCTACAACATCTTTCAGAATGTCTCTTTTAGAATGTTCATTTGTCTTCATATAAATAAGACCAACTGTTATGAGCAAATACCTACAACAAATGAAACTCTAGATATGAACACAGCAAAATAATAAAGATTTAAGATAAATACACGAAACGAAATGGTTTTAAAATATTTATTATACAGTGTAACAGATTTCAAATTATACTAGATAAATAGAAATAATTCTCTCTCATTAGATAAAACCGTATAATCACCTAAGAAAGTTACATTTATCTAAGAGAAGAAAAATTCAGAAGGAATGATCTATTAAATGAAGTAACTTTCATTTAAGATGGTTTGACAACTTGATTACTTTCTACATATGAAAAATAGTTAGGTTTATTTGCTATTTGAAATTGCTTCCAGAAGACTTGTACAATTTTTTATTATGAACTACATTAAGCATTACATTATATTTTGAGAATTTCAATATTTTTACAAATCTTAACACCTTGCTTGTAATTTCCTCTTAAAAACAAATATTTAATTCCTTTTACCACACAAAATTCTTTTAAAAAGTCAAAATCATGAATAAACATTACATAGGGGAATATATAAAATTTAGAAAAACTTAAAATAGGCATGATGCAATATAAATTTAAAAACATATTTAAGCAAATGACTTCATATAAAACATCCAAACCTGATTATATTTTTATAAAAGGCATACTTTTGGCAAAAATTTATCTAATGAAACATGTAAAATATAGAATGTATAAAATGAGCTTACAATCTAGGAATGATGTTGCCAGCATACTGAACAAGCTCGTATAAATCTGCTACTCTACGTCCTTTTTGAAACTCATCTAATAGATAACTTTCTAAATGACGAAGCTCATCTGACACAGCCATATCTGATATTAAGTTCAGATTAATAATTCAAATACAAATATGAAAATAAGGGCAACATTTAAAATTTGAACAAAAGAAAATAGCTATATAGTATTATAATAATATGCAAAAAAAATTTAAATTGTACTGTTTTAAAAACTTTGACAATATATTTATTATTAGAAAGTCATAATTAAAACAATATAGAAAATTTTAAAATCCTAACCATATTTTTTTAGAAATAAGCACACTATTATAAAAATTGCAAGACTATATATAATACAAATCTTAAAAAGGAACCTTTTTTACTAAGATATAATTCTAACATATTTCAAAGATAACAATTATATATATTTCAAAGATAACAATTATATATATTTCAAAGATAACAATTATATATATTTCAAATAAAATGCTTACTGCTCTTTAAATATAAGATACTTTGTTTGATCCTCATTCACTATTAAACAAGAAATAGATGCCATATTTTTGCTTTTCGCACACATTTTATTTGGAGTTTTGAATTATTGGATTATCCCCTAGACTATGTTAATTGAAGAAAAGGCATTTAATGATTTATTTTAGGAATCATTTTTCTACAAATATAAAATAAATGAAAGAAAAGGGAAGTAAAACTTAACATTACTGAATAAAGAGTTGAATTTTAAATAAAATTTTACAGAGAAACATATTTACACACATTGCACATTTAACATACATATTATTTTTTAAATTGTGCCTGTCATTGTCTTTTCAGACATGAGGCACCTTGCAGTCCAGTACAAAATTGAAATAGCTCCAGAAGGCTTGAAAGTGATCACTGGAATGAAAGTGAGAAAAAGAGGAGCAACTAAAGAGATGTTCCCTAGTTATAGGTGAGGGGTCACAGAACACACAAATAGATGTGAATTGGCCAGATTTATTTTATATAAATGGGCCTGCAAATAGTTGTGTCTAATAAGGATTCTAAAACAAACACCCTCTGCCCTAAGGAGGGAAAGACAAGAGTGCTGCTGACCATCCAGAAGACATACACTCATGCCCAGGATTTTCCATTAGCCAAATTACTAAGAACAGAAATTGTCCCATTTCTGGTTTTGCTCAAAAGACGCTTCCTAGCATTTCAGAGAGGAACTGAATGGGAAGGTGGATGTAAAGCTGAAACTTTCCTAGCCAAAAGATCAGGCTATTTGTTCCCATAAATGCCACAATGGCCTGGGATCCACTGGAGGATAATCACTGTTTCAGAACAAAGAAGAGATTCAATAACTTGTTTACATTCAAAGGGTAGTTCAGAGAGGTATAAATTATAAATCAGATATGATCTGGATTGCAGCCTGAGAATCGACAAAGATAACAATATTTTGTTCAGCTGGTTCACCAATAGCACTGATAGCCATAAATATTGAAAACATTTCATCAAAATAATCTGCCCAAATGTCAAGAGACTCTTTAAGACTGAAACATTTAGAATAAGCACTTTCTCCAGCTTTATCAACAGAAGAGAGCAACCTATCCAACATACAATATTATGAAAATGAATAAATAAACACTATAACTAAAGTATTAAAGGATACACAATTCATAATAACTCTTTGGACTCAAAAGAGATGTTCTTAGTTCTCCAAGCATATTAGACGCATGTTTCAAAGCTTCCATTAGTTTTGTTTTGTCAAGACATCTCTTCATGTGAAAAGCTTGAAGTTTTACAACTCCCACAGCCTCATCCAAGAGCTTTTCCTGTTCTTCTTGTGGGGATAATTGCGGTGTTTGAGGCTTTGAAATAGAAAATTTATGAATTATTAAAAATTATTATACTTAGCTTATATTCATTGAAACACTTATATAATACAATAATATTAATGCACTATATAAGAATAATAACATATGCTTATATAATGCATTAATATTATTAAATGCATTATATAAGCATATGTTCTTAGAACTTTAATAAAAACAATCTGTTGAATGATTAGCAATCAACATAAAAAATGTAAATAAATTAAGAGCAAAATTTAATTAAAAATAAAACATTGCATAACCAGGATGTTTATTTTATTACATCCTATTTACTACATAAGGTGGCTATAAAAGAAAAAATATTTTTTACCTGTTAAAACAACTTATAAAATGTTCAGCCAAATTTATTTTACATTATTTGAAAATTACATATAAAAAATAAAATGAATACATATCAAAAATATATTGTGTATTACTTTTATTTGAAACAATTAAGGAGAATACTAGAATTCATATTTAAGAAACACCAACATATTACCAAAATTTTTAGAAATAGGAAAAGCTGCACTCGAGAAAAATGTAGTTCTGAAATAATTAAAATCTTACAGAATACATACATAAATGTGAGCACTGTACTATGTTAAATTATGATTGGCATCACAGAAAAAGTCATATTCGCAAACTTTTGATTCATGTCTTAAGATATGTATATGGCATATCAAATAAGGAAAATGAATAGAAATAATACAAAACTAAAATATCAATTGTGAGAAACAACAAAAATACACTTATACTTATCATAAAAAGTCTGCTCTGAAGAACATTACAAGAACAGAACAAGGTATTAAATTGAACAATAGAAAGATATTAAAATATTTACAAAAAACTATCATGAAAAGTTTCTAAAATTTAATCCTTTCTTATCTGATATAAAATGATTTGCCAAATCTTGGAAAAAATTAGATTCCACACTGTTTAAATTTGAACAGTCATCAACTTACAGTACAAATTTTTTTACCTAGGTATAATATCAAAATTTTGAATTCATATAGTATGCAATATTTCTTTTAATATACAAATACATTAATCCATTTTGCAAATCACAGTAGAATATTTTTAATGGCATAAAGATGCAACTTCAGTAGTGACACAACATTGCTGAAAGTTTTTTAAATACATAAATGGTAAGGCATCTTTCTGAAATTGTAATATCTTAACGCAAAGAATTTTAGGCAACATAGAATTCTTTTTAGTAAATATTGATAATATTTTAAATTGATTTTATTTTCATTAAAATCATTTCATAATAGATGTTATCCTAACAATGTTAAATTTTTCAAAAAAGAAAATCAAGTAGTTATTTTCCCTATTCAACAGAAAACCTGTTCTGACAAAAAACTTCCAAGAGTTGTTCAATGCATGTTAACAGTAATTTTAAAAAAATTTCATAAAATAAAACAATAGATTCTGATTAGCAAGAAGCAAATGTTATTTTGTAAAAGTATTTCACTTATTCAATGAGTTTGTAGTTTTCCCCTCCCCTTCCCCTTTAAACACAAAGATCCTGATAGAGTGTTTAATCAATTGCTAAAATAAAGTAACTAAAAAGTTAGATTATTTCCAATATTTAAACTTTAGTTTTAGTAATAACAAATGATGTTGCTTTTGCTCTCTCAAATGCAATATGATTCTCTTGTGGGATACCTATAAAATATCTCCTTCTTCCTCTTTTTTTATAAGTGTTTTGGCATTCTTTTTTCCATAAACATTTGCAATGCATGTGTGGCATAGAGGACTCTTAGGAGCTGCTTTATCAGTTGTGCTTACAATTGTTTCAGTGACTTTATAAATTGCTTTATCAATATTTTTGATCAAAGAGATTTTTATTATCAACTGTTATGTAAATAGAATCTCCAAATTGCCCAACGCACATGCTATTACACATTGCTATCTCCAATCTGATAGATAGTGAGAGGAAAATACAAATCATTTCCCAGCTATACTTAATGAATAACACTTGTAAGGAAGAACAAATGTCTAGATCGAGAGAGTTAAACATTCTTGTAGATACATAAATATAAGTTTCTCATTGATATTTAACAAACAGGAAGAATTATCAGGCATCAAATGTTCTATCTGTGACCATAAGAGTTTGTATCACATAACAATAAGAATCTTTAAGTTACTAAAGTCACACTGAGTAACAAAAATGGAAAAGATGGTTGTTTAAACAGCCTTTGATGGATAGTTGGATTTTGTGGCACAATGTAGTGGGAAAGACAAACTGTGCCAAAATTTCAATTTTAAAGTTAAAACAACATTAAACTTATAATAAACATAAAAATATTTGCATATAAATAGCAAGAGGAAATTAAAATATGTTTGTTTGTTTTGTCGCTCAACGGTTATTTTTTGCACACGAGGGCTAATTAGACCAGGACCTACGGTTTAAAGTGGATTCCGAACCACTACAAACATCCATGCCCAAGGTGGGATTCAAACTCACAAACTGATGAACAGAAAGGAAGAGCGCTAACTATTCGTCCGCCATCTCGACGAAATTAAAATATGATAAATTGTATGAGGTTTAGTAAACATTTCACACCAAAGATTTAGTTCATTCAGAAACAAATACTGATGAGTGAAAAATGTGCGTCTGGTACAAAGGCAATTCAAACAAATATCAGCAATCATGTGGTAATAAATACAAACTACAGACTCTAATCAAACATATGAACTCAAGTCAGATACAGCCTGTTAAATAGTATTCAATGGGTATAAAAAGCTAAGGGAATTATTTGATGTAATTAATACCACCATACACTGCACCATCAATAGCCTGGTCTTTCAACAGTAATAAAAACTATGTATGGAAACATTATAGATAGTTCTGTAAGGTTTCCTGTAGGGCAACAAATGCAGAGTTATGAACTGAAATTACAAACTGATGTCTCTAATATGAGAAGGTACAATATGGAGGTATAAAAAACAATAAAGTCATTGTTTATATTGAAATGCTTCCTGAAGCTACAAAGCAAGTTTTCTGCTGATTCTTTAAATAATTTGTTTTTGTCCAAGGACTGCAAAGAGACAAAGTCAGCCTCTAGTGATACAGTGGTGCAGGCAAGCCTCAGAACCTTTAGGCTAACAGGTTTGAAATACTCGCCTATCACTAAGTACCTCATAATTTTGAACATGGTCAAGTGATAAGGTCACACCTGAGCTGGCACCCTCTTCTTCACATCTACACCACACCAGCAGAAGGACTTTGGATGTTACATATTAATATGGACAACTCACCAGCTTACAGAGCTCCAGAAATCTAGTGAGGGAGAGCATGGCATGGTCACCCTCTCAATCACTGCTCACAGCAAATGCTTCACTTTGCTGATCTTAACGAGAAGTAGCGTGAAGCTACTGAGCCACTGGAGCTCAACCCTTAGTGATAGACATCACAGGTGGAAAAAAAAATACTTACAAAACTTACCCTTATACATTTTGCATAAAAGTTTCATGGATTTTAATTTAATCAAATAAAATTTTCTAAAAATAAAAAAATATTGAAGATTTTGATTTTTGCATATATACTGGAAGTAATCCTACAAGTATAACTGAAAAGGTTCTATTTGATTTGAAGATTATCTAGTTACTTTTCTTGCAGCACTTGTGTATAACTCAGTTCATATTCTGGTTGACAAAAGGTAAATAACATTAAAGCCTTAAGATGTAAGCATTTAGTTATGACTTTAACAGTGACGATTTCCTTCTCAAGTTTCATTCAGTTTAATTCTAAAATAGGAGTGGTAATCACCATGAAAGTTCTTGCATACCTTTGCCTAGTACTAAATTTTAAAGCTAATTATTATGCAACAAGAGCAAATTGTTTTCCTTCTGCAAGGAGTTCTTGGATGTCCAAAATGATGGTATTGAAAAGTATCACATTTGATTTGGTACACAAATGTCTGAATGAGTAAATTCCTATTCATAACCTTGATAGAAAGAGGAAAAAGTAATGAGTAAGAACAAGATATTCAGTAACAATGACATAATTCCAGAGATTTTTAAAAATCTTATTGATTCACGCATTTAATAATAAATCTTTTATAGATACTACACCATTGAAATATAGAGATATCATAAGGTGATACAATTAGCCTCAAGTTCACAAATCATCGGATGTTAATTTTAGTAGCAGCTTGAATGGTGTTATCAACTTCTACCAGCAAATCATTAAAATACAACTCTTCTTCACTTCTTTAAAATGTTTGATATTTCTTTTTCAATAGAAAGTAGGGATATAATATCATTTGTACTTCCTTTTAATACAAAAAAGATTTGAATTGTTATTCAAAAAAATTTGTTTGTAGGGCAATGATTAAATATTTTTACTTGCATAAAAATAAAATGGAAACTTGGAACTGATGGAACCACTGAGTCCAACAATGAAATGCAGGCCAACTTAACCAGATCTAGCTAGGTCCTATTTGCCCAGTCAACCAATAACTAATAATAATACCAATAACTTGATCCATAAATAATTGATATTTTGAAGACCACAAAGTGCTTCCCATTTAAATGAAGCAGAAAACTCAATTAATAAAACCTTCCTTCACATGGACATGGGTCTCTCTACACTTCACACATGTGCATGAATTAGTTCCCAGGAGAAGTTAATTGCAATCGAGAGGTGATAGAACTTCAAAAATCATTTTCAACCTCTTACAAAGAAACCTCAAAAGGGAATAAAGAAAAAATCATCGAAGAAAAAAAAAAAAAAAAAAAAAAACATTAGGAGGGGGCATCTCAGCGTTGTGACATCCATGGTTTTGAAGAAAACCCTTAAGAAGCTTCTTAAAATCTAAGTTACTTGGGAATTTCACAGAAGTCATTATTCTTAATAATATGTTATCTCAAAAATACATTGCACACATTTATTATGCAAACATTATGCTGATACAGGGAGCAGAAAATAGGCATTTTTTAAAATAGAGCTAAGAGGACAGGGCCAAGAGTTTAACAGGGATTTTAACTGCTACAAACTAAGCACAAAGTGCGATTCTAATCCCTAAACTATTGGAATCAAAAATGAGAGCATTAACCATTCAGCTATTAATAGAGCTCTCCTGACAAACATTATTGAAAACAGATGCATAACATTTACAAATTTATTTTTAACAAAATATCTAAATCTTCAAAAGTAAAAAGCAAAATTAATTGAACTGTTAAACAGAAATAACAGAATTTTCAAAAACGGTGAATTTTATGAATAAATTGAAAATATTATTTTGAGGTTGTTACTGTAAAATTTATATACAAATAAGTGTTGAAAATTAATATTATTTACAAAAGATTCCAGAAAACTTAGCTTTTAGATATGCAACAAAAATATAGTTACATTTTGCTTAGTAAACAATTTTGACTTGGATTTTAAATAAATTTTTCAGGAACTTCAGGGAATAAAGTATTGGAAATTAATATTATCTCTGAAACATAATTAAATAAAAATTTTCAAGCATGAAAAAAAATTGTTTCAAAGTGTTAAACACCAGAGTATAAAAATGATACCATTATTCATAGTTTAAGATGAAAATTTTAGAAAAACGTTATTCATTTAATGTTTTGATAAAAGAGAAAGAATTTTTTTTTTTAATATTAAAACATTTTTATGGCTTTGAATTCAATTCTGCGCTGAATAAATTGTTTAGTGTTGTTTTTTTTTATTTATAATAATGTCATATTTCTGGTGCAATGTTTAAACTCATCTTTCATATGCATTAATATTTTCTTATTAAACTTTCTTATGCATTTGCAAAATGTAAGCAAATTGAACTTTACCATTAAAATTTTAAGCATTTACAGAAAAATTTTATTTATGCTTGAAGATATAAATTTATAACAACTGTTTCAAATATTCTACACTTCAGAGAGTTATACAATCTGAATATTATAGAGTAATTGCAAAATAACAAGTACAATTTTTTTTGGGTTGTATTTTTACATAATATATAAATATTAGTGTTTTCTCATAAATATAATACAAGTCAAAGACATTTTATAAATTAAATAGATAAATGTAGAAACTGAATTATAAATCTTAAGAAAGAAAAATAATATAACATGTTAAATTAATAACTATTAATATTTTAACAGAATGTCTTATTCCTTATATTATTAGTAATAAAAAAATAATAAAAGGATAAATTTTATTATAAATCAAAAATAGATAAAAATATTAAATATATTACTCATATAAACTTATATAACATAAATAATATTAAAAATATTATAAAAATGCAATAAGCACTGCAAAATTTATTAGCAACACACACAGAGTAACTATTCCAAAGTAAAGAAACAACAAATTCATTTTTACTTGTTTTAGACACCAAATATTTTAAATGGACACATTTTACTTATAATCTGACATTTAAATTAAAAGCAGATGGTTATTAAAATGTTTATGACAATAATTTACACTATTTAAATGTTAATATAAAATATGATATTTAAATTGTACAAATTTAAATATTTTAATAAAAACTATTTAGCATATATAGGAATATTACAATATTAAAAGTAAAATGTGAATTTTTTACTAAGGGAAAAATTTAAAAAACAATTAAAAAGTTAATCTTGACATTATAACTTTTACTATGGAAGAATTGATATAATATTACAAAATTGAATAGTTAAGTTTGATATTAATAGGAAATCAAGAATCCAGAACATAAATAATAAATACATTGGTGGGAATTCAGTTTAGTAAATTTTAATTTTACGAAAGATACCATTTCTCTTTATGTTTTTTCCCACAAATTTATATATATGTGGAGAACTTTTATCAAATTATTGCTTTACTAATGAAGGTTAAAGTACACCATTGTTTGCTTTAAAAGTAAGCAAACTAAAGATAAGGGACTAGTAAATAAGGATAACTATTTCTATGTGTAATATCTTAAATTATTGTAAAACAAATGATCACAAACTTTCTCTTAAATGCTTATTATAGGTAAAAAACACAAACAATTGGTGCATAGTGACAGTTACATAAGTGATTATAGAAATTCCTAATAATCATACATTGATAAATATTTTTTTCAAAATTTAAACAAATTATGCATTGTATCAGTATAAAATGAAATAATTTATTTGATTAACTTACGATTATATTATGTGTACAATAAAATATTTAATTCTCAAATATAAATACCTCCTTAAAACAATTTCATTTTAATCTTAAATAAAAATAAAAGTCAGTTAAAATAAAAAGTAAAAAATGCTATAATTAAATTTGGCTTATAACTATTTTTATGCTCAAAAGTTAATAGTCAAGATTAACATTTTAAGCATAAATATATTTGTTACTAATAAATTACCAAAGACAAAAGACATTATTAAAGATGCATTCATTACCTAATTAATAAATGAAATTTAAAAGTGAAGGTCTAATAATCAATACTAATATTAAAAAAAATAATCAGATTTAAATCTAGTTCATTTGAGCTGTCTGGATAAATAAGGAAATAAAATTTACAGATATTACCAAAAAAGCATTTTAAAAAAGTAATTCAAAAAATAATTATTAATTAGGTCTGAAATTTGGATAATTTTTAAGAAATTATAGTAACTACAATAATCTATAGATGTAATAGGACTAAATCAAAATAGAATTACCAGAAAAAAAAAGAAGAAATCAAAATTTAAGCTTTAAAAAAGTATAAACAAAATTTTATTTTGGTAAAAGCTTTTAAATTGCTTATGCTATTATTAAAAAAAAATTAAAAGGATTTCATATGCTACAAAATATTTAAAAGAGCAAAACATTTCATATCAGATTTCATGAAATATATGAAATAAAATTTAATTTTGAAAGAAAAAATAAAAACATGTACCATTTTTTCAATTCTTTTTTTGAAACTTCAGTTTGGAACTCAATGAAATATTAGATTAATCCCTGTAAAAAAGAAATTATATTAGTTAAAGTAAATGTATAAACATTAATAGTTAAAATTAAGCAAAGATTTAGTTTTTCATACTAATTAGAACTGTAGAATTTTAGAAATAATACAAGCTTATTATAAGCCAACAAACTTAAAAATAGTAATGTAATCTAACAGAGATCAGAATAAACTAAAATTGTACCGCATAATCTATTTCAGATTATCTGTATCTTCTCTAAAATTAACAATTTGAAATTTATATTATTGTATGCATGTATGCATGTTATAAATTTAGAAATGGATAAGATAACAGGAAAAATAATTTACTATTAAAATTATTTTTTCTTATTAGCCAACCTACTATTATATATAAAATCCTTAACAAAATCTAATATTTAAGAAATGTTTAATATACTAGGCTGAGTATATCTATCATATATATTTTGTTAAACTGTATGTCAATCAGCAATGAAAATTTACTGATAAATATGGAGTTTATAAGATTTTCTGTTAATAAAATACAGGTTTACCCAGAATAAAATTGTTTCTTTACAAATGATAGAAATATTTTGGAACTTTTAAAAATTCATTGTTAAATACTCATGAATACAAACTTTACATTTGATTTTTAAACACTGTTAGAAAATTATACATATATTCCCCGTTAGTCATTGACTTTTTTAATGTCAACAAGTTATTGGAGTTGATCTGACAAATGTCAGATCTTTAAAGGGGTAAGCCAACATATATATATACAAGGTGGTTATAATTAAACTTCCCCTATAAACAGCATCCCACAGAGCAAACGGATGAACGGAATGCAACTAAATTTTGTATGTGGGCTTTACACGAGATGCGCTCTCAGAATTTCGAAAAAAATTTTTTAGTTCCAAAATGCCCACCAGAGCGCGTTTTTTGGAAAAACATGATATGTGACACAATAAATGACCAAAACGGAATACAGAAACAATTAACATTTATTAATATGTCTGATCACCCTGTCATCAAACCACATTAAGTAAAGGTAAGGAAAAAAGAACAGTACGCTGTTTGGGAAACAAAAAAAACAGTTCAGTTTGCCAAAACAAGAACACATTAGGACGAAATTTCACAAGCGGAGCAGTTGTTAATCGTGTCCAGGATGATGTAGGGAAAGTTGCTCCACGTGACCACCCTCATTCACCTGCAAAATTTCAAGTCGATGCACAGTGTGTTAAACAGCGGATCGTAACTGATCAATTGTGAGGCTTCGCACATGAAACGTTATGGAGTTCTTTAAGTCACTCAATGTTGTAATACCTCCACAATACACCCGACTTTTTAAATAACCTCATAACCAGAAATCACTCAGAGTTAGATCCGGCGAACGTGGTGGCCATGGATAACGAAAGGAGTGACTAATAACACGCTCCTCTGTGAAGTGTTGGAGCAATAGCGCCTTCACGGACTCATAGATATGTGGGGGTGCACCATCCTGCATGAAAATGGGCGATGTAAGGACTCGCCTTTGCTGTAGTTGTGGCACAACAAACGTCTGCAGCATGACATGGTACCGACGGCCCGTAACGGAACAAGTGACATGCCCACGTTCAGTGATTTCCTCAAAGAAGAATGGCCCAAGGATGAAAGTCGCCGTAAATCCACACCAGACAGTCACCTTTGGAGAATGCAGGGGTCTTTCATTGTGCATTTGAGGATGTTCCTTAGCCCAAATGCGGCAATTCTGTGTGTTGACAGTCCCGTTGAGGTAGAAATGAGCCTCATTGCTCCACAGAATATTCCAAGGCCATGACAGATCAACAGTCATTCTGTTGAGGAAATTGACTGCAAATGAGAGACGTTGTGCTTTGTCCCTAACAATCATCTCTTGGGTAGGGCGGATCTTGTATGGGAAATGGTGCATTATGTTTCTGAGCACTTTTCGGACAGTGCTGTAAGCATAGCCAGTCTGTCGAGAAACTGCACGTGCGCTACTGCCCCCAAACTCTGATGTCTGTGACTGTACGTCAACAGCTGTCTTTACGGCATCAAGTAAAAGTACCGGTACCGGCATTAAGTACCGGTGTGACACGTTTGCGGCCTCTTCCAGGTTGAACTCCTAATTTCCCCGTCTCTTCAAATCTTTTAATCATGGCCCGGATACCTTTAGTTGACATTGGTCCATGCTGTAGGCTCTTTCTACGACGAAATTCACGAACTGCAGCAGAAGCATTCCTCTTGTTTTCGTAAATCAGCTTCACCATTAACGCACATTCAACTAAAGAGACCACCATAAATACAGCCGGAAACATCGACTTAAACATGCCAACATCTGCAAACGTTTTATACCCAAACTTGTTTTGCATAAAGCTTCCTATTCTTCCCAAGCATGCAAATCTCGGCATTTTTCTCCTACAACTGACGGATTTTCCCGATTTTGCATTTTAATACTCATAATTCTTGTTCTGGTTTGTTAATATTGTTTCTGCATTCTGTTTTTGCCGATACTGAGTTAAATTTCATGTTTTTCCGAAAAAAGCGCCCTCTGATAGACATTTTGGAACTAAAAATTTTTTTTCGAAATTCCGTGAGCGCATCTCGTGTACAGCCCATATACAAAATTTCGTTGCATTCCGTTCATCCGTTTGCTCTGTGGAATGCTGTTTATAGGGGAAGTTTAATTATAACCACCTTGTATATATATATATACATATATATACATATATATGCATATATATATATATATACACATATATATACACATACACACACATATATATATATATTAAAATATGTTTTGAAACATATTAACAGTAGCATACATTATGAGAAGTAATGACTACTGAAGTAACAGGGTAAATTTTGTACAATAAGATCATTTTTCCTTATCTTTCACCATCTCTAACAAACTATTTGGTAGTCAATTGTTCCAAACATAACAAATTAAATTTTTCCCCATTCAAATCAAGACATTTACAGCTCTAACATTCAAAATATATTAAATGTAACTTATTATTTTTGACATAAAAATTAAAAGTGGAAAAAATGTATTGATCAACATTCTATTATAAAATACATAATTAAAACTTCATAAAAATAAATAAGTAATAATAACCTTTAAAAATATTATTTAAAAATTTTTAATTTATTCTCTTAACAATCTAATGATTTAAAAAATACTTTTGTTTAGTATGTTAAAGTCAATTGTTACACTTCAGAGTTTATTTATTAATTATTTTTTTAACAACGCCTGTCATCAACTTTTCAGACATGATGTGTTTTGCAGTCCAGTACAACACTAAAATAGCTCAAGAAGAGGACTGAGCTCTAAAGTCATCACTGGAACAAATGTCAAAGAAAGAGAAGCAACTAAAGAGATGTTCCTCAGACATAGGTGAGGGGTTACAAAGCACACAAATAAGTATGAATTGGCCAAATTGACTTTATATTAATAGGCCTGCAAATAGTCATGTTTAGTAATAATTCTAAAACAAACAACACTCTTTGCCCAAGGAAGGAGGGAAAGGTGAGAGCACTGCTGGTCATTCTGAAGGAAAGTTCAGGAATTTCTTTTAACCAAATTCCTAAGAGTAGAAATTGCCTTATGCCTGGTTTTGTTCGCAAGTCCCCTAGCATTTCAAAAAGGAAATGGATGGGAAGGTGGATGTAAAGAAAAAATTTCCCTAGACAAAATGTAAGCAAATTCATTTCCATAAATGTCGTGATGGCCTGGGATCCATTGCAGGACGACATCTCTTCCAGAACAAAGAAGAGAGTTGATAAGTTGTTTACATTCAAACTCTAGTTCAGAAAAACATAGATAATAATCAGATATGGTCTGGATTGCAGCCAAGTTGACCAAGATAACAATGTTTTGTTCAGTTGGTTTACCAATAGCTCTGATACCAATAAAAATTGCAAACTGTTTCTAAAACAATTTCTGATTGTAATTACATACTTAATGATAATAAATAGAAGAAATGTTTTCATAATTTAACTGTTAACTAGATATCTCATTTACTTAAATTTAATAATTGTCTACTAAACATAATGTGCAAGTAATGGTTTTACCAAATCTAGTACACAAAGCTGATTTCTTCATTCAGTAATGAAATTTCACTTTATTCATTCAAACCAAAATTTTAAGAGTGACTACCATTAGCTAATAAAATAACAGTAGCTTTAAAAACTGGGCTGATTTGGTGGCTCAAAGATATGTTTACTAAATTATAAATTAAAAATCAAAATATTGATTATTCAGCTATAAATTCAATCAAACAGAAATTAAAAATCATATTTTTAATTTAAAGAAAACTATCCAAATATTTAATTGACACAATTGTAATAAACTATTAAATTGTAAAGTACTTAAAAATTCTGTTTGATTATTAATTGTAAGAAACATTTATGTAAGGAAAAAATTGGTTATTTATCACTGATATCATGCATGCAGATGTTTTTATCATACATGCATGGCATATTAAATTTTTACACAAGATTTATAGAAAATCCTATATAATTTGGGCATAAAAAACATTTAAATTAATAAAATCAAAGATAATTTCTTATATTTCAAAAATTGCTTCAGCTAAGTTTTATGACTCCTCAATTTCTGTGATAAAATACTTATTATAACAATAAATTGTAACTACTTTATACATATATATACAAATACATACATAGATATTTATATATACACATACATATATATATATACATATATATATACATACATATACATATATATTTATTTATATAATTTACTTTATTTTCTAATTATTTTGATGATAGACCAAATGATTCAAAATATACAATTGTTTGAGTAACAAATATAATTAACATTTTCTCACTAGTCTAAAGATACTCATCACAATTAAGTAAATATTTCTAGTTAACTGAATAAATTTTCAGTTAATAAGGAGCATTTTTAAATGATTCCTATAATTTATAAGATTTTTCAATTAGATGCTGGTATGTTACAAATCATTTTAAATATGGAAATGAAATCACATAAAATACACGATACAGAGTTAGTTTACTTTACAGATTTATGAAAAACATAGCTTTAACTACATTTTTAAGAAAATAAAATATTAGTTTCTAGAAATATATATATATATATATATATATACACACTTAAGCTGATGAATTATTTACTATTTTCAATAATATATTAATCAAATCAATATATGGTTAAAAAGAATTTTTATTTGAAATTCCATATTAAAAATTTATTGAAAAAAGAAAAATATATCATAGAACTTTATACTAGCTCCTTTTAGAGAGAGAGAAAGGGGGAGAGAAAGAGAGGTCACAAAAATTAAGTTTTATTCATATAAATAAATTTCTATTAGGGGATAGCTAATGTTCAACTCATTACAAACAGAAAATACAAAATAGCTATTTTTCCATGCTAATATGACATTTTAAATCCAAAATTATTGATTGGGCTTTATTTATTTTGAAGTATCATAAATAATAATTGATAAGGGGATAATTAATAATAAGATTATAACAAGCAATAAAGTGTTATTGTTTGGCTAAAAAAAAAGTATCAAACTTTTGGCAATCCTTTCAAATAACCCAAAAATATATTAATATTTTAATTCAATAAAACCCTAAAAATATACAATTATTATTCATTATAATTCTAATAATTCCCATAACAAAAAAAGTCTTTCTACTCAAATAAAAATTATATCCAGAATTAAGTAAACAAAACAAGTTTAACGAATGAATCAACAAAATTATAACAAAAGTATATTTTAATAAATTTACAAATTATATGTATTAAAACTATAATGCTACAACAGAAACACAAGCTAAAATGTTATTTGAGTTGCTGATAAGTCATTACGCACCTGATTTGAAAAATTTCGTTGGCAAAATACTCTTATAAATTATTCAGAGACAAATTTTTCAACTACTAATAAAACATTTCTTATTGAACTCTTTATTCATTTTACTGTGTTTAAATTTTTTAATATTTCGAAAATTATGACAATCAATAGAAAATTATTTATAAATATATTTTGATAACAGAGGAATTATGGAAGGTTATACATTTAGAAAAAGGTATGTAAATTGTATTGCATGTCTACAGATTATACAACTATAATGCTTACGTAATTATATCAGAGCTTCGTTTCTTAATGTATTAAATGTTTTAGTAAACATTCAAAAACTTAAATAAAAACGAAGAATTGTTGAATAATGTATTAAAAAAATTAATCAAATGTATTCCGGCATCCAAACACTGAGATGAATATTTACTTTTATTTTTGTATTAACAAGGAACACAAATGCAGGATTCATTTCAATTCAAATTCACGACTCGGTGAATAAATGAAAAATGAAGAAATTTATGAAATATACACTAAGCTATAGAAAAGTTAACCCAGTAAATGATAACGAAGTCTATGAACAGGAAACATTAATTTTTATTCAATAGCATTAAACAAATTTAAAAGGACATTGTATAATACAACTTACAATAAAATTCTTTATATATAAAATTAAGTAAACAATAACTTAAACTAAAGTTATTATTTACTTAACACACCCCCACTAAACCAGTAATCACAACATATGAGATTGTCCCAATACAGTTACAGATAAATAGCAGAAAAAATATTCTGCAAAGACAAGGAAAAAAATATCAGAAATTTTAAATAAGTATTTTAAAAGAAAACCAACTAAGTGTTTTATGATGGATGTAAAGTAATAAATTTTTATTGAAATGATAATCTCCGAAATTAACATATATATATAACTAGCGGTTTATTAAAATTAATTTAGATATTACTTTTTAAAAATCTGGTTATCAAACCAGCAAGAAAAAAAATACTTCCGGTTTCGGTATGAAAGTGTAAACAAATTATGGTCATTTTAACTTTTCTGAAAATGGAACTTTTTAACAGTAAAAAGATTTCTTCAATTTTTCTGTAGATTTGTATAGTTTTATAAATGACTTTGTTGGATAATTCAGAAGATGGAAATGCTCCTCTGGAAACCTTTTCAGGTTTGTCTACTAATTTGTTAATATCTGTCAATGTTTAAATTGTGTTTATTAATCAGATTGTAATACCAAATACTTTGAAAATCAGTTTATTAAATAATTTACTGATTACTTTATATTAAAAATGTGTTTTTGTTTTTAGTGCCCAGTGTTTGAGCAACAAGAAGTTACTTTTATGAATTAAAGTGTAGTTTTGTAATGAATTAAATCATATAATTTATCAAATCACTAAAAATATAGATTTTTTAATTATTATATATTGTTCGTAAAATTGCATTATATACTACTTTTATAAATTTTAAACTCTAATTATTTTCTAATGAATTAAAACATATAATCAAAAAATTATTAAACTATAAAATTTCTCGTTATAGGGCTGAGTGTAGAATGGAGTACCCATTGGTTTGGCGATACATTTTATCTTAATTTTACTTTTATGTAACAGCAATCTTGTTAGCTACATATTGGCGTCAAACAAAATGAAAAAATGTACGAGAAATATACACAGACATTTATGAAATAAATTCATGAAATTAAGGGATATTTGATGGTAAACTTTTACCAAACATGCTTGTAAAAATTTTACTTGATCCTTATGATCAATCATGCGAGTTTAGAAGTTTTCTAATACCACTATCTGGGTGAACATATGTTGCTAGCTATTACAGATAAATAAGTCAATAATTATTACAAAGTCAATATAAATTTACTTATATATATATCACTGAAACTTCATGAAATTGTGTCAGTATCTATTGTCTAGACAGACAATAATTTATAAATGTGAGGTCATATTGTATATGAATTCAGTATTAAAATTTTGTTTAATATTAATGATTGTAATAAAAAAACTTAAACTTTAAATTACATTTAAAAGTTTTTTTAAAAATTTATAAGACTATTTTTAGAATCCATTTTAATATCATTCTTTCAATAATCTTAACATACCAAAGTAGGTAGCCTTATAGATAAAGACTGTTGTAAGATTTTTTAAATTCAGTATATATTATAGCCTTCCAGGAAGACTTCATTAATATGTTTTTATTTATTATATAATTTACATTTGCCAACTTCTACTGTTAAGGAATCCTCACTGTTTAACATAGTTTGGTTTTTCTAAAATAAAGGTAAATTATTGTAGAAAAGGATACAAGACAATTATGAACTAATATTGTATAATGTTACTGCGAGAAGAGAGGTCCTCACTGCTGATTAGCTGTGAGCATATTGCTTTCTAGAATAAATGTTTTATTTTTCATTGTATACATGTTAATTCTGTAATAAATAGTAACTAAATGTATTTTGACATTTAACTACATCAATTTGTACTGTTGAGATATATTTTTAATTTTAAAAATTATTGTTTTTTCATAGAGATGTGGTATAGAATATTTATGTGGGCATTATTCTCATCACTTTTTGTACATATCATTGCTGCGTCAATTGCATTTGGTATGCTTTGGAAACATAAACTTGGTCGATTCACAGCTGTGGCCATTTTGATGTTTGGTATATTATCACCTATTACAGGAGGAGTCATCACAAGTAAAAATAAAATGTTTTTAATTATTATTTTGAAATTATGTATGGAAATGAATCTTAATGTTCATGAGTACATTTTTAAATTGTTTTAAATGGAGTTGAACATTTAATCACTTTCTAATTTTACATCAATTAATGGTGTTATAAAATGTTATTTTTTTAAAACAAAGTGCATAATTTTAACCATATTCAAAATATTAGGTATTAGAAGGTCATGTAATAAATAGCCCATACTTTATATTAATAATGTTTCATTTCTGTTTCTATCATATATATATATATATATATATCAAATTGATTATCATTTGAATATTTCTAAATTTATTTTATTAATATTGTAAAGTTTAGCATGTAATGATCTAAATTAGAATAGTAATAATAAAGGTTACATAAGTACTCAAATGCATCTTCTTGCTTTGCAATTAGTTTGTGGATACACTTGATACATCTTTGAATTTCTTCATATTAAAAATAATTTCACTGGTTTTCACCACTTCCTATCTATTTTGCATATGACAATGCAACATATATAATTGTATTTTTAAGAAATTATTTAAGTTTTGTTTCAGTTACAGAAAAATAGTTATTTTAAGATGTCTTTCATGATTTTCAAGGCCTTCAAAAAATTCTCCCTTATCTTCTAATTATGTAAATTGTTATTGCAAAATCAAATTCATTTGAGTCAATCAAAATCATTTTTCTTAATCATTTTTCGATTTGTTATAAATAAATTGAGCTTTATTTTTCATTTCTGTATTAAGTGATTTTATAAGTTGTGCACTTAACACACTATATATTTGTTTGGCTAAAATACCAGTATATTTAAAAATATAAATTTATCATTAATTTGTAAATTATCATTAAACTATCATTAATTTGTAAATTATTTTCATATTAAGTCTTTAAGTTTTATGTTTCATTCAAGCACATAAATTTTTTTAAGTAAATTCAGATAAAAGAAATACATTTAAGGAAACAAATTTCTTGGATAGCATTTAAATGTTAACAAAAATTGACCTAAGCAATATAAAATCTCTGATTGTAGTTCTATAGTAACAAAAAAAGAAAAATATATTTATATTTAAAATTTAATTCATGATTAATTATTCTCAGGTGCTGCAATAGCTGGAGTGTATAGAGCTTCAAGATTTCAAATGATGCCAGATTATGCTCTTGTTTGGGGTACAGGGCAAACATTTCTTGCAGCAGTCATGTCTTACACAAGGATTTTAGCTACATTGTGAATGAAATTTAATATTTCGTAATGTAAAATAATTGCATACTTGAAATGTACTTTAAAGTACTCATTTATACTAAGCAATATAAAATACAAGAGAAAAATCTACTTTAGAACTTGTTTCATGTTATTAAATGCCGATAAGTTCAAATTAAAATTTAATATATTACCTATTAATAAAAGAACAATCAAAAATGTAATATATTAACATTCAAGAAGTGTAATCCTTTTCTTGTAACATGTAAGGAATGTAATTTATTCTAATTACACACACACACATACAATTTTAGTGTGAAATCCACAAAATTATTGAGCTTTTTATGTTATATTCTTGTATATAATGCATATTATATTATTTTTAACATTATTCATTTGTAAAAAGATATAGAAACTTTCTTGTAAATAAGAGTTCATTATTGATAATAAAATATTCATCCAACATTATTTGTTTTCTTATTAAATTAAAAACTCTTGTTAAAATTTTTTTTTAATTTAGTCTAACAGGAATCGCAATTCTTATTTAGTTTTTAAATTTCCATTATCAATGCATTAAATTTTATCCCACTTAGGTAAGTTACTTCACTCCCAACTATTAGGTATCAGGGTAAAATAATTATTTCAAATAAATTGTTTATATATATAATTAATAAATTAAAATAAATTATTG
This sequence comes from Latrodectus elegans, assembly GCA_030067965.1. NCBI lineage: Eukaryota > Metazoa > Arthropoda > Arachnida > Araneae > Theridiidae > Latrodectus > Latrodectus elegans. The sequence goes on along the minus strand of CM057815.1, from coordinate 53,393,200 downwards.
GAAGCAAAATTTGATGTTCATAAGAAATCTTGTGACAATGAATTTTGCCTTCATATATTAGAAGATCATGAATTAATAAATACTTAATTACTCATCACAATCATAGAAACAAATCAACGTTATCACTTGATCATGCTCATAACATATAAAGATACCAACTACCTAACTAAGGATTACTTGGAGTCAATATAAATAGGCATGCAGTCTCACTATATATCAAAGTACTGACTTGCAAAATAAATTTAACCAACCTATCAATTAAAAGATGTCAACATTTGAAATAATTTTTATAATAACTATATAAATTATTATAAAACAGCATATTATTGTATAAAATTTATGTCATATAATATGATTACTTCCCATAAAATATTATTTCATAAAATGCATTGAATAATGATTATCTTGAAATGACCAGTTGTTAATTCAAGTACAATTGTATTTGCTTTTCACATGCATATTACAACAAAGCTTACAAAAAATAAAAAAGGTTTTTTTTTTCCTTTTTTAAAAATAGAAATTAAATTTAAAAAAATTACTGATTTACATGATATGTTGTCATTCTAGTACTTGATACCAGTTCTATAATTGTTTCAGAAACAAATTTTTCTTTATAATTTATTATATATCTTTCAAATATTTTCAAAATTAAGTTATAAGTTTTTGCATTTTAATGCTGAGAAAATTATCACGACTCATAGTAACTCATTTTTAGTTAAGAATAATTATGTTGATACAGGTTTGATGTATATGTATTATACACAATTTCAATATCTTAAAGAATGTACTGACGTTTAACTCATAAAATGTTGAAAAAATTTATTCAACGGTTCAAAAATAAAAATACATCTTAAAATAGAAAATTTTAAAAATTTATTTCCTAGCAATCATTTTTTTTAAGACACTGAATATACTGAATTGAAACAGATAAAAATTTATATTTAGATGTTTCTCGTGTATTTTAAAAATGAATGAAATATGAATGATTTAATTTAATAATTTCATTTTATTTGCTTAATTAAATCTCAATAATTTGAAATGAAAAGTTTAAAAACAATTATTAAAAAAAATGTTTGAACTTTTCACTTCAATTATTCTCTTTTTAAATTTCATTTCAGAGAGAAATTTTTCAATTAAAATGTATCAAGTATACTTTGCCAAAATGTTTACTTGATACATTTTAATGCAAAAATAAAAACTACATACTTTTTCTGCAAAGAAAAAAAATTGAGTTGAATTTAATTATACATAATCAAAATAGCAATTAAATATAGCATAAATCTCATAAACATTTTAATAAACTTAATAAAATTAGTTATTTTCTAATATTGCCAAAAATAAATTTACAAATATTTCCAAATTGTAAATATTTATTAAATTATTTTTTAACACCAAACTGATTATCAGATCAGAAACCTTAAACTTACAAATTTTAAAACTAAATATTTCAATGAAAACTTAAAAAATTATATAAATTTAAAAACCTGTATTTTTGCCATCCCCAAAGTATGCATACGAAATAGAACAAATTTATACATCTAGTGTTAAAAGTGAGATAATTAAAATAAATTAACAAACCTAGCAGCATAACTGTTTATTTTAAAAACTATTACAAAAATATTTCTGCGTAAATTCTTTTGCTTATAACCCTTTGTGTTCCAAATTGGTGGCTTATTAGAAAATAACATAATAACATGTTTTCCATGACTTAAGTTTTTATATGATATTTGTAACAAGAAACATAAAAATTGATTTTAGTTAGTCACAATTTATTTTTTTTCAAAAACATCAGAATACTTGATTTTGAATCTATTAAAAATTAAATTTTTAATTATGTATAATTCTTTGAGCTCATGTGACAGTATATAAGACAAAAATATTAAATCCATTTTCTATTTACTAATTATGTATATTAAAATTATAGAATATATATATACTATTTTGTAATTATGCTTAAGACAAATAAAAAAGTATATTTTATTAATTCTTTAAATGAATTTGTGGTTTGGAAATTAATGTTTTTTACCATAAATTCATATTTTGGGAGCTTTGTAATCTTAAATAGTTTTTGGTACTGTGAACATAGTTATGTAAAAATATTTTTTGCATTGATTATGATTTTTGATCGGACCTTTTTTTTATGAGTTACCTTTTGCATTTTAACTACATAACTTTTTAACAAAATTTAATTTGAAATTAAAACAATTTTCAATACTTATGTGTATTAGGGATTCTTGTGCCAGAAAATTTTATTTTTAATTTCTGATTGTGAATACTTTTGTAAAATTTTCACCCTTTATTTCTCCTTTTTACAATGATAGTTTAACAGAAAAAAATGATTACAGTATGTTGTATAAAGATTTATACAGATTTTTACAAATATAATAGCAGTAGATTTATAGGATTTGATTTTTTCCCCAAAATGACTATTATAGGTCAATAAAGTTAAGATCTAATGACTAAATTAAAAGAAAAATTACAATTCATTTTTTAAATACTTCAAAATATTATTCAAAATATTTTATTAAAATATTTTGAATAATTTTTTAATTGTTTAAAAGGAATTCATTACTTAAAATGTTTCAAAATACTAAATTTGGCAAATTTTAAAATTTAGATAGATAATGTTTTTTAGGAAATTTTACTTCTGTTTCTTGATAAATACAAATCGTTATAAAATTTGTTCCATATCTTTAAAATATCAGTTAAAAAAATAATTCAGAATTTTATAAATTTTCTTCTGTTTATATTGTTTTTTCATTTGTGTGGCAAGGCATAATTTTAAATAGTTTAATTTTTCAAAAATGTTTTTTAGAAAATTTTACGGAAAACCAATTTATTTGCGTAATTATACTGTAACCTTTTGCACACTAAGGCAAAAGTGTGAATTAATACAACTAAGAAGTACAAAGTGTATTCTGAACCAAATCGAAAATAAAAATTGTGAACAATTGAAAGGGCTAATTTTACTACTCATTCATTGGCAAATGATTCATCTGAGAAAAAATCAGATTTCCTTCATTAAATATTAATATGTACAGTAGAAATTGAGATACTTAAGGTAATAAAACTAAAATAAATTTGGTATTGAGTCAGTTTAAATTATCCACTACAATATTTCTCTAACAGCAATTGAATGCATTGTTTATATATAAATCACAAAACAAAATATACACATTTATAAAGAAAAAATTAATCTAAAAAATACCTAAACTTCAGGAGTTTATATATATATATATATATATATATATATATATATATATATATATATATATATATATATATATATATATATATATATATATTATATATATATATATATATATGTATATAAATTTACATATGGATATTAAAATGTTTTCATTAAATAAAATTAGGACAATTTTTATTATTTATTATTTGCAGTTTGAAAATAATTTGTAATAATTAAATAAGTTAAATTTTTTGCATTATTTTCAAAGTTTTTTAGAAAAATATCATCATGTACCAATGTTCGTACAACTCATGGAACTTGAAAAAAAATTTTAAGGCTCCTTGAATTTTTACTTAACTTGGTGATTTAATTTTTGTAAGAAAATATAATTTTCTTTTTTTAAAAAAATGTTAAAATTTCAATGATATTGTCCGAAAACCTAATTGGATATTAGCTCTTAATATTACCACTAGATGACAGCATAGTCGGTATTAAATTGTATTTACAGCTGTTGACTAAAGTAAAGGTATTCTGTTCTTCACACAATAATTTCATGACAATGCTGTTTAGTCAGGGCCATATGTAGTGTGTGAAGTGAAGTAATTATCAAGATCATTATGTTATGCTTACATGCCACCATTTTGGTCTTCTTGAAAATCACTTAAAAGTTTCTGCCAAAGCATTTTAAGTGTACAAAAATTGAGGATTTTTTCCACAAAAATATTTTTTGAAAGAAAGACAGTTTAAAAGAAAAATATTTTCAACACATTAAACTGCTAAAGATTCTAAAATGGGAATATTTTTGCAGGTGTCCCACATTTTTCACAGATCAAAAATCCTTAAGAACTATTTTATAACATTCTCTATGTAATAAATAAAACACTTTCACTGAAAATCAAAGCAAAATTATTTAAATAAAATAAAAAAGAAAAATTACATTGATTGTTCTAAAATTTAAAGCATAATTTATAAAATATGACTGTCTTCCTACTTTTTCCAGCAGTATATATTGTATATATTATATATATATATATATATATATATATATATATATATATATATATATATATATATATATATATATATATATATATATATATATTATAGCCCTAAATAACGAGGAAATGTAAAAATTTATTGAATGATTAATAAATTAGAAAGCATATGAATGTGAAATTGTATAGTTTTAAAGGAGCTTGAAAATAAACAAAAGAAAAATTTAAAATTGAGTTTATTAAATAATAGTATTAAAAAACTTATCCTGGAAACTTAAATAAATAGTTGTATTCGCTATGAGTAAGTATATTTGTATTTGTGAAAAGTTGTTATATGCATGTTGGAATACTAAGTAAATTAATAGATAAGAATCTATTGAAGATGCTTAAAAACTCTAAAATTATGCATTTTATACAATATATAATCCTGTAAATAAAGAATATTGATTATTTCAATAAAAATTTTATCTGCTATAGCTGTAAATTTATTGAAGGCTTTTGAAGTAATGATTAAATATAATTCTAACTACAATAAAAATATTTTCATTAATTTTTACAATTATTTATGTTATTTACAAATATAATTTAAAACTGTTACATATAGATAATTGTATGCAGATTCAGTTAAGAATAATTGGTAAAATGAAAAATTTTTTAATTCAATGTCACTACTTTCTGGAAATTTTTGATTTGAGTCCAGGAACTTGATTCTTGGAAATCTTTATGTGAGCCCTGCTATATATACTAAAACTTATAATACATAATCCCTGCTATATATACTAGAACTTAAAATAATATGCTACTTTGAAATGGTAACTACAATTTCAAAGTTGATAGTAGATATAAAGAAGAAAAAAGTATCATAGTATGAAATTTTAATATTTAATGGATGTAAATTTTAAAAATGCTTACAAAAAATCGAAACAAAAAGGTCCCAATAATTGCTGTTAAAAACATTTAATAATTGTTTATTGGAGGCAAAGAAAAATAAATACAATTGTTCAAAATTGTGAAAGTATAGCTCATTGTAAAGATTAAAATATTTGAACAATGATTATTGGACACATTAAAAAATATCGAGTTACTATCGGTCTCTTCAACAATAAGCAGCATATCCTTTTTGGACCTTGCATCATAAAACCCAACCTAATCTTCAATAGATATTTTTATCAGCATAATGCAAAGCTTTAAAAAAGAGATTTACGCCAATTTATATTTTGCTTTGCCTAAAGAGATTACACTTAATATTTTACTTACAAAACAAATTTATATTTTGTTTGATATTCAGCTCTGTCTACTCTTTTGCATTATATACCAATTTACTATCAGCATGATGTTACATTTTACAAATATTGTAATATGACATTTGTATTCATGAAATTTGTAAAGATTCTGTTATGTAAATTTGACGTAAACTCTAAAGCAATTAAATGAATCTAAATTAATATTAGTTCTGTAGCCATGCAAAAGAATTTATTCAAAATGTTCCAAATAAATGTATAATTTATTAACTATAATGAATTTTCTAATTTAAATAATAATAATAATGATTAATGAAAAAATGATATTACAATGGAATTTTATATCATTGCATGGAAATGCAATGAAACATTCCTTCATGAATCTGTTAATATCAATAACTACAACTGAAAAATTGATATCAGATTTTTAACGCTCCTAAATATTCAAGCAAATGTTAAATTAAGTTTTTTTATAAACCACAACTTGAAAAAAAAAAAAAAAGCTAAAATCTTTTTATAAATCCAAAACTTTGAACAAAATGAAATGTCAAATATTTATTAAAAAGGATAAATAGCAAAAATTTCAGATTAAATCCTTATAAAAAATATAAAAAATTTGCTTGCAAAAATGTGTTTATAAAATTTGAAACAAATACTTCAAGAAAAGCAAAAATAAAGTTTAATATGGATAAAAAAATTTTTTTTAAATTAAGCATTGCAAAACAGTAATAGCAATGGAAATATGAATGTAATAGGCTAGGTTCACATCTTATGCTAATAGAATATAGTATCACAATGGTAATAAACCTTCTACTTTAATGGAATAATCATAATTTAAGGATGAAATTTGCTATATTTTCAACTAAAATAATTATAAAACACATTAACATTTTACAATTATATTAAGACACCAAAAAATTATAGCTTTCATTATTTTAATATTTATGTAGATTTTAATAATATAGATATAATGTAGATTTTTAAATCTGCATTTATACATAGTGCATTTACACATTTATACATTTATACATAATTCATCTCTAAAAATGAAAATTTCCATTCAGAAGTTACTTATTAAAATACTAAAATCTTTAAAGAGCACAACAATTTTGAAAGAATTGAAAGATTTTTTTTAATGATCCTACAGGCTACTACTGTTAGTTTTGCTTCAATTAACAACTTTTAATATTAATTGCAAGGGATATCTGAATATTATTTTCATTTCAATTTTTTTAATAATATATTTATATTGCAGTTTTGTGCAGGTAGATGGAATTAATAAATTCTTGAGTTCGTTCTTAAAAAATTTAGAAAACCTATATATATATATATATATATATATATATATATATATATTGGAGAATGTATATATATATATATATATATATATTTATATATATATATATATATATATTAAATTTAGAAAAGTTTTTTTTTTTTTTTTTAACATGCATGTTGCAATTTTTACACTATTTTTTATTCTAAGAATTTATTCAAGCAAATAATTGACATTTCAGAGAATTGTGTGTTGTTACAAAAAAGTTGTTTTTAGAAATGAAATTTTCTTTAACAAATTCCAATTCATCTGTAATTACACAATTAAATTCTCCTTCTGGGTAATCTAAATAAAAAATATAGATTTTGTTAAAATAAATTCATTAAATACAAGCAGATATCATAAAAACATCAGATTAAATAATTACATCATGCATAGGCTGTAAATATAAGCTGTGTTATCATGCACAATTTTTTTCATTATTAAAGATTGCCAGAGATTTTAATTACTTGTGAATAATTTCAATTTAAAAATCAGGAAATGTATATAAATATCTATACAGAGTGTCCCAAAACTACCATATATACTCTGCACACCTAGATTCCTCATTGGGAGTACATAAAAACTGCTCAATGAAATGTTTCTGTACCATCCAGTTTACGAGAAAAATGCGAAAAACTAAGCATGACATCACTTCTGGTGCAAGAAAAAACACTGTAACGAGCATAACAGATGTATAAGCCTAATTTAAAGCAGATGTTAAAAGTATCCACCCTAATATCGAGACAGGCTTAAGCATGCCATGGAATGGCTGTCATCACACTTTGCAGCATCGTGGGGTCCACCGAAGTATAAACAGCATGCAGAAAAGAAACTAAGTCCATTAGTGTTGGCCCTACCTCTCGATACACTTATTCCTTTAGATGGCCTCATAGGAAAAAATTCAATGGTGTAATATCTGGTGGACATAGAACCATACCACATGTCCGATCCAGCGGATGGCGTATTCCATTTCAAGCCAACCACATACAGGAGCACAGAAATGTGCAGGAGCTCCATCATGCTGGAACCAATGGCATTTCCATTACATCGGTCTTACATCAAATACTTGTTGTAGTAGTCAACGAACAGAATACCTGGCCACCATACATAGACTACCAGTAGCTGCCAGATACTGCCTTTTAAATACCTGTTTAATAACAGCTTAACGTCTTTCCATGGCACGAGCGCATGCATGACGCAATATGAGTGGCAAACGTTATAAACATTATCGTCTGGAAAGATATGCAAACACTGTTCAATAAAGTGTTCTTTCTTGCACCAACTGTGATGTCATACTTTGTTTTTTGTATTTTTCTTGCAAACTATTGATCTAGTTGTACAGAGTTTATGCAGTCATTTTGAGACACCATATATATATTTGTCAATCTATTCAGATCTATTGAAGAATTATGATAAGAAAAAATTAAAAGGATGAAGATAATCATAAAAAAGGTAAATGTAATTTTACAATGATGAAATTATTTAATTTTTTTATATAAATAAGTATTTATACAAATTTATTTTAAAAACTTATTTATTTTTATAAAAATTTGAATTTTGTTTTGATACTGTAAAAAATAATGCAAATATTAGTCACATATCTGCATACTCCATTCAATCTTATATAATAGATGTACATGGTAAAATGAGTTGCTTATACTATGAATCTTATAGTTGATAATGAGACAAAATGGAAAATCTACTTAGACTAAAGTATAAATTTTGAATAAGAACTTTTTATAATTTAAATTTTAATAACAAATTTGGCAAGATAGTATACTTGAAATAAATTTAAAAAAAATATTGAATTTAATAACTTTTTTTTTAATTATTTTTGTGAGAATAAATAATATCGAAAGAAACAAAAATATAGTGAAAAACAAATTTGATCAATAGAATAAAATATATTGTTATCCAAAATGGAAAACCCATACAAATATAACTATTTTTTCCATAATATGGCGTGGAATCACCTTTGGCAGTTAAACCTGTTAAATCTTCTTTGAAATGGATAAATACAAGTTCTGTATGCTGATATTATGTTGTACCATTACTGAGGCAGAAATTACTTTAATTCTCAGATTGACACAGGAGAAGAATAAAGAGATCTCATTCTTTCTTTTAAAACATATCAGTGATTCAGTATGCCATAGAAAGAGCACAAATCAATCAACATATTCCTAAAACTATGATTAAATATTTCAGTGACAGTATACCAGGGAATTGTCATTTTGATAGGTGATTATAATCACCAGAAACAATGTTTGCCCCATAGAATGCAGTTGGTCAACCAAAAGAGAAATATAGTCAGACCTAATAACCTGCCTGTATAAAAAGACCTAATACAAACAATAAGATGAGACCCAAAGCTTTATGAAATTGTCACACTTTAATCTAGGAACGTGACATCCAAAGTTATATACTTCTGCAAGCATTCTTTATAAGTTAACAGATCGTGTGATGAGTAATAAAAAATCATTGGGAAACAAAGCATATTTCTATTGATGGGCAGATCACATTTAATGGTCCTTGAACCACTGTATTTGCTATTTTCAATTTACATCTGTCACAAGGGGTTTTGCAACCACAGCTCTGCTCCAAATATTTTGTTTATGTGATTCTATTTGAACTGTATGGATTGATACGGAGTTGGTAGATGTTCATTCAGCTCAGCAGTCTTCACAGTGTGGTCATAGTCTTTCTTAATAACTACTAGTTTTTCATAATGAGCTGTTTTCTTTCCATAGCTTTGTCTTGCAGATTTTTTGCCAAGATCATTGCATGCTTTCATGACTTTGACACAGTGGCTATTGATACCTCCAAAGGTATGCAATTGTAGTTACTAATGCATCGATCAGACAGGCTCCCATAGTGCCCCTTTTAAAATTCTGACGTACTTTATTTTATTTGCATCCAAAAGAAATTAAGCAAACAACGATGTACAATAAACTGATATGTACAACTGACACAATAACAATGTAGTACAAAAAGCTGGTAGCAGTAGAAGTGTCTCATTTAATTCTAAAATTTTACAGATGGAAACTCTTATTTATAGCCAGACTTTTCAGTTGTTTCCAACATCTGTATATCAAAAAACGCTTAATTTTTATGTAGATCTACACAGTTCAAAGACATGGTTTGTTGATTGTCTAATGGTTACTTTTTACATATAAGAAGTAAAAGAATTCTTAACTATTACAAAAATATCCATACCTACAGTTAGAATTAAATCCCTGAACTGAAAAGCAGCACTAATATAAGAAACCAGTGATGACTTTCAAATTCTACATTTTTATAAATATTCGTTACTATCCAATCGAAAGATTAATTTTTAATATACACAATTGTTACTCTAGTACAGTCCTATTTAATTTTTCTTATCACCATATATATTTATCCTTCATTTATAATACTTGTGCATTATTTTCAACTTCATTTTTCTGCTATGCCTAATTGTTAATACTCCTATACTATTTATTACTAACACTTAAAATTTTACTTTGCCGATCTGGCATTTCTATATTCAAAATCGAGTTATTAACTTACTGTATATGCATGCCAGATAGTCAAAGGGGGCGTGTCCCAGATGTTTTAAAAGCACCTGATTCAGAAAATCAAACTCTGGTGTCTGATAGTTTTGATTAAGAACTTTTATAGTCATTGGTATTATAATTTACTTATTTTTGTTAATAATGATAACGAATTATTAAATTGAGATATCTTTATTCTATCTATTCTCAAATTTTAAACTTAATTTATGTTATGTAATTATTTTATGTTTAGTATCAATAAATTAAACTTACTATTTTTATGCAAGCCTCATTATTGGCATGTTATTAGTTTCTTAATTATTAAAGGTTCTATCATTAGAACGAAATACTTTATAGGTATTTAAAAACCAATAGCTAGCATTTCTTTAACTGCATCAAAAATTTAATATTTGCAATTCTGTTTATCGTAGTAATTATTTTTTGCAATTAGTCTAATGGTGGGTATTAGTAAAATATCTGCCCACAGATACTTAAAAAGTGGTATAAACTGACAACAATTAGCTTTTTAGATTCATAGCTAAGTAGGTTAGGCAAAAAATAGGATTTGATTCTATAAAATTCTGAATATGGAATAGCTCTGCTGTCCTTTACTAAAAAAATACTTAATACAGGAGTATTATTGCATTGTGTTCTTATTCATAATATTAGCATTTTATAAAACTGAAATTACTACCATATAATAAAAGCATGTTCCAATTTAAAAAAAACACTTAAAATTAGCTTTCATATTTCTAATATCATAGAAATTCATCACAAGACATCAGATACAAACCTCTACATCTAAACTTTAATGACTGTCACTTGGTTTACCATACTTCTTTTCCCAACGTTCAATATACTCCTGTTTCCTTTGTTCTCTTCGAGCAAAATATTCTGGATAGCGTGCTTTTTCTAATGGATGCCAAAAATCTAATACCTATAGCAGAAACATGGAAATTGTATGATATTTATAATAAAATGAATCTGTATTAACTAAATGCTTATAAATGTAAATAAGTTTAACAATTACTATAGAACTTTATAAAGGATTAATTAATTTTTTGCAGTTTTTCATGCATTTTGAATTACAACATTTAAACCATTAATTAAATTTTAATATATCAGTTTCACTTTAAACTCAATAATAACTTTGAATGTAAAGCATAATATATTATTCATTTATATTTAATTCCAAACTATTATGATTGACAAAATAATATATGCACTACAAAATGCGTAATTATTAACATGCTTATTATTCTATGTTGCAATACATAAAATAAATTATTTTGGTTTAAGTATTTATTATTGCATTATATTACACTAAAATCGAGTAAACATTAAGCCCTATTTTTAACCCTTTTATCCATGGATAAAACAATGAAATTATTATATATTTAATGTTACATTTTTCGGTTTTTAATACAAATTAAAATTTTTTCAATAACAGTTAAAATATGGAATAATAATCTTATAAACACGCATAAATAATTGAAACATAAAAGTTTTAATTTATTTTCTACTAAGAATTTCATGTTACTTATCAATTTTATTTATAATTTTATAAATAAAATTCATAAGTTAAGAAATTTCTATTCATTGAGTAAATATTGAATTAACTGTAATTCTATTACTGATTTTATTAGTATATTAAGGTATGTAAGTGAACTTAACTACTCAATTATTTCATTGTAAGAAAAATTATATTAATTACACTTAGTTAAAGCAATAATTAATGTAAAAAATTTATAAATTTTCAGTGTAAAATATGTATTTATAAATACATAAAAAATGCCATATTACCTTAAAATATTGCTGATTCTAAGAGTTTCCAATAATTAATTCAAATCATTGACAAATGTCATAAAGTGATTAATATAGACAATAAATTGTAATAGCATAAGTAAATTAAGGAAATAAAAGAAATTTCCCAAACTTTAAAAAATTAAGATAAATATAATAAAATAATTTTAAAAATGTTTATAATAAATTTGTCTTCATTCATTTAAAAATTTATAAAAAAATAATAATTGGAAAGTTTTAAGAACAGGCCTTGCAGTTCAAAAAATCAATTTTTTAAAGTTAAATAAGTTTAGTAGGATTGCAAAATGAAATTAAATACTAAAATCAAAAATTATTAAAAATTAAAATGTTGTCTTTAATGTTATTAAGAAAGTGCAAAGTGAGAATTTTAATTTATTATATATTTTTAACTTAAATGATTAAGAATAAATATTTTTGTACCCAATCAGGAATGATTACTGATCGTCCATAATTAATTCCTCCTGGTGAATAAGAAACTGTAAAGAAAAGTAAGATTACTGCAATATAATCATATAAATTCCAAAAAGTCTTAAATGTTATTTGTTAACAGCGTAATATTTTAAATTTTTAATTTGTTAAAATTTAATTTTTTCTAAATGTTTAATAAAAAATCTTACTGTTAAATTGAATATGTTAACCATTTAAAAATAATACTACACATTACTTAATTTAGCGACCTTATAGCAAGATTCAAAATTCTATGGTTACTTTTTACATGGACTAGATTAAATGACTTGAAAGAAAGAAAATTAATTTAAGGAGATGCAACTTGAACTTCATAAAGTACATGTATAAAAAATTCCTCTCAGCCCTTGAAATGACAAAACAAAGGAATGTATTTTTACAAAGCAAATTAAGAAGACTTAAAAGTGATAGATAAGTGCAATTAAAAAATTTAGTTCTGCAATACACAAAAAATAGGTGGGAGATTTTTAAAAAAGAACAGTAATGAATAAATTCTACAATAAAACTGAGGAATGGGGAAAATGAGTAAGAAGTTCCCATTCTCAGTCAATAATCTAATTCAGAAGAAGATCTTGAATTGTTCTGTCAGAGCAAAACTTTTTCCCCTTCATCAAAGCTGCAAGTTTCAGAAAAGGATTGTTGCATGTGTGTGGTAGGTAGAAGTATTAAAGGTTTGGCCACGTGGGAGAGTAGTGGACAAGACCAGCCAAGGTCCATCATACACACATAGTGGTGTGGATGAGCTCCAGACTGTACTATAAAGTTAACAGGTTTGGAATATTTGCACATCACCAAGTGCCTGGTAATTTTGAATCCTGGTCATGTGACAAGGTCGCATTGAGCAGATATTCTTCTCTCAATATTTATTCTACACCAGAGGAAGGACTTAGAACATCACATATTAATGTACACATGTCCACAGATATAGAGCTCCAGCAACACAGTGCAGTACTCTCCCAAACACTGCCCTAGACAAATGATGCTTCACTCTGCTGATCTTAATAAGAAGCAGCATAAAGCTACTGAGCCACTGAAGTTCTTACCATATACACAACAGCAGTTCCTAGGAATGGAATAGAGCTTTTGCAGTTCTAGAAATTAAATCTGTCCGTGAAAACCAATGATGAGAATTCTAGTGACTGGATCTATTTTTTATCACAGATTATCCAGAACTGGTTTGTTTTGCTGGGTGGAGAAAAAGGATGAACAGATGGATAACTTTAATAGTTTATTGCATTCAATACATTCATGAGCGAGCCATTCTCTTAGCTTCCACACCTTTTCTAGTTTGTGTCTGGATTTCCAATTCATTTTTTTTATAAACTTATATGAATGAAATTAGAATTACATTAAAAATTTTAGAAGGAGCAAAATTAAGGAAATTTTATTGTAAAGTTAATAAAATATGCATTAACAATGGTCAATAAAAATTTATATTGTTCTCCATTTGTGATCTTTGTGTTAAAAAAAAATTTCCTATGATAAACAAAAAAGCTCTAAATTACATCAGTAAATAATTAATACAAGATAATATTTCACTTTAATTTGTTTTAAAATTTTATTTACACATTTAATTCAAAGATTTTAATAAATACTGAAACTAGATGAATATGTGCTGCTTAATCCTAGTCTTTGTAATGTGGTGGATTTGACAACATTGGTGACATTTGGGAATACAATAAAGTTTGCAATAAGCACTTCATCCTTGAGTCATATGAGTGCCAAATGTGGAAAACTTATAAATTATTGAATCAGAAGGGATTTATTAAACGATTTTATAAGGTATTACAACACGCGTGATTCGTTTGTAGTTTTAGTAGCCTTAGAGTTTATGCTGGTTATTATTTTATGAAAGCTTGTTTTTAAATGATTGTCTGTATGAAATTCTGATTATTTTCTCACAATTTAAAAGTTAATAAGATGTTAATTGGATATTATAATTTTGTAAAGTCGCTTAATTAGCAATTTATATTTTTGATTTTTTTTTTTAGTTATATCTATTTTATATAGTAAAATACATATTATTTATTAAATATAAATATTTGAGATGTTTCTTGTTGAGATATATTAATTAATTAAAGGTAGAATAATGTGTTATTTTAAGATGGGCATCACAGTGTCTGGTTACTTAGAAAATCAAGTTTTCACAAAAATCTATGTTATTTACGTAATTGGTTTATATTTATAAAGCAGTTAATACCTGCTTGGTTTTGTTACACACAAGATATTTTTAATTTGTTTTCAACTATGTAAATTTTGTTAAATATATGCAGTTAAATGTGTAGCATTTAGTTTAGTAGTTCTTTACTAAGTAAATATAATAAAGTATTCATAATTCTGATATTTGAAATTGAAAATAGCATGAGATTGCAATTTTCAAAGTTGAAGATAGAGGACAATGGGATTTTGAAAACTATTATTTTACCACAGCTTCTTGTAGATTTGGTGACATTTGATGAGCTATTGCTTTGCATTTAAAAATCTTATAATTTTGCCACTGTCTCTTGAAAATCGAGGCAAACAATACATACATTAGGATTTCACTCATCTGTTTATTGACAGTTCTAATACATTTATCTGCATCATAAGTTTTAAAAACATTATAATGCATGTACCTTTTTCTTGACAGTAAAATTAGTGAACAATGCAAAATGCTTCATTTGGATGTAATGAAAACTGAATATTTAAAATTTTATTCAATGTACAATTATTTATAATTTTATATTTTCTTGAAATTCTTGATAGCAGTTTAGTAAATAATTATTTTTAATATTGGAAAGATATTCTTTACAAAAAATAACGTAAACAAAGACTATGTCAATTTTAAGAGTTTAACTGTTAGAAAATAGAAATCTACAAAATAAAATACTTTTTGTGTTTGGTTTACACTAAAATCATACAAAAAAGTGTATAAAAATGTTATTAAAATAGAACACAAAATAAACAAGCTCTCAAACATACATTTTCTCGGTTGATAGTGTAAATTTTTTTCCAATTCTTTTTCTCCTGCTTCTAACAACATTTTAGCTTTCCGTAAATCTTTTTCATCCTTATGTTCATCAAATCTTGCTCTTAGTAGTCTAGCATGATAACGATATTCCCAACTAGAAATGAATAAATCTATAAATTAGAAAAATCTTTGGTATTATATGTAACTATAACAGGTATATAACGATAAAAAATGTATTGCTAAATAAATGTTTTAGTAATATACAAATTAGTGTAATTTTATTTTAACCTATATTTTCTTAATATTACTTCAATACCAATCGCCATTATTAATGCAAATATCTTATGAGAAAAAAGTTTCACAAACTCTATAGGTAACCATCCATAGTTTGTGAAACTTTTCCCTAATAATGGAACTATATTTTATTTTAATTTACATCCTACAACAAAAAAATTTTTGAATGTTATATAGATTACTTAAGATCTAGTAACCCTATTTTCCACGTACTATTCACATAATTTTAATTTCCAATTCCTTATGTTTAGGTAGAAAAATGTCTCTTAATTATTAATCAGCCATTTTTTATTTGGCTTTTCTTTGTAGTTAACATCTATAAAATATCTGTTTAAATTGTTTAAAAAAATTAATACATATTATGTTGATCTTCCAATACAAACTTAATCTAAGAAGGCATTTCATTAGGTAAAATTAAATGTATGTTTACTAAATTAATTATATTATTAATTTTAATTATACACTTTAAAGACTAACTTTTATAAGTAGGTAATACTTGTATCAGATAAAGGGAAAAGTTCTAGGAATTTGTGAAACAAGAAAGACAATAGTTTTCTTTGGTGAAAACAACACATATTTTTTGGCAATGTAATTCAAACAGTAGTGCTTAAATTTTAAAGTAATGGTTGGTAAAATTATCCATTCTTTCAGAGAATTGTAATCAGCAGCAAAATTTATAAGTCAGCATTTTAGATTGGTATAATTCTCAAATGATTTGCCAAATGTTTGATTTTATTTATAACAATCCAATTTTTCTGCTTTTTGTTTTATTAAATATATTTTACATTAAAATAACCGAATGATATTTATTAAACATTCGGTTAATTTAATGCAATTTTGTTTTGCTTATTAGGAATGTCATTAACATACTCATATACAGAAATTTTTTAATTACTAATCCATCAATTGATGTTTAAAATTTTATGCATATTACAAAACTAAACAGAAAAGAAACATTGACAATAAATCTTATCAAACAATTACACCAGTATCAAAAGTAACAAATAATTCTCATTATATTTACTATAATATTACATTCAAATTTTTAAACATTTCAGTTACCCATATTTTATTACTGTATATATTTTAGTCACTAAAGCCCAGTAGCTTAGTGGAAGTGCTTCATGCTCCCAAGGCATGGATTGAGATTCTATCCTACGGGAAAGACAGACTCAACCTTTTATCCCTCCAGTCGGTCAATAAACTGAGTATCAAGCATGCTTTGGAACTAAACACTGGGGATTTCAAGTTAGGCTGACCAACTCTAACCAGGACATATGACTCTCGTCCCACTGCTCTCAGACAGGAAAACAGATATGGGAACTGCAGATTGACCCACATTTAGGCTGTCATGCCAAGTTTAGTATAGTTTATATACTTTAGTCTAATTAATAATAATATTAAATATATAGCCTTTGGACATATTTCAAAGGTAATTACTAAAATTAGTTTATAATCTCACAAACATAAGTAAAAATAGGTATTTTTCCATTAAACATGTACCAGAAAAAAGTGAAAGTTGAGAAATTTAAATATGTGTATTATATAAAATGTTCCATAATTATTTAATTTGGTTGTTGAAATTTTACTTTTGCACAATAAAATAGAGCTATCTGATTAACAACATTACTAATTCAACATCTACATTTTTCTTCATTCTCAACCTTAAAAATGCCAAGAAGTCATGATAATGTCAGATTTTTTCAGCAAAAATCACCTTTTACTGTGAAATTTACAGAATGAGAATTCTTATTTCTATTCATCTTTTTAAAAAAAATAAACAAAATGGCATAGTATTTAAGCTTTCAAACAAAATTATTCATAGTTTAAAAAAACATATAAAAATAAAATTAGCATACTCTTTCTATAAATTTACTACCTTGTACATAATAAACAGTACAAAAGGCAGCAAATGAGTTGAGAATGCTAGTTTTATGGCAAAGTTCCCATAACTATAATTATTAGAGAGAGAGTGTTTTAGATTTAGTTATTTGTATAGAACACATCCAACCTGTTTTCACTGTTTGGTGATATTTTTGCTTCAATAGTATTTTACACATTACACATTAAATAAATTATTACACAAGTTCTTTATAAAAATATTTTTTGTTTACATACATTATTTCAATTTACATAGCTTTTGATTTAAGAGAAAACTTTTTAAACGCATACTTTAAATTTTTTTATTCACACAAAGATTAGTTTATATGTTAAAGATTAGTTCACATGGAAAATTTAGTCAAAAATTTTAAATTAAATAAAGCATTTCATTTTTATAGCAACTTTAAAAAAATATTTAAAGAGAATTTTACCTATATGATATTACTTTTATTGTCATCATAACACAAATATATGTAAAAGACTTCGTTCCAACTTATACATATAGGTTTTCAGTACATATAACTTTTGATGAAAAAACATATTTATGCATAGATCTACTTAAATTTGAAAATATATGCTATGTTTATAAAGTTGTTTAAAAAGGAAAATAATTTAATTTACAGCTTTTGGATCAAGGCCAAATTTGTTTTAATCCTAAAACATTAGCAATTTTGATTATGAATCCAATGAACAAAATATTTTATTTCAAATGTTAAAGAATCATGAATAATCCATATTAATTATGAACAAATCTATTGAAGCATTAATTGCAAAATATCTACTTTTTGTTTAGAAAACTTAAGTAATATTAATATTTTTTTATTAAATTTTGTTGCACATTTAGAATTAAAAATAAATTTACAAGCACTTATTTTTTTACTCCTAAAATTCATTTTTCATGAATAAAATGCATGAACTTACAAAATAATTAGAAATTGGATCCTGATGAATTCTGGATATATGGGGGCAAAAAAACTTTTGTCTTCGTCTGTTCATTCAACATATTCTATTTAAAGATATTAACCATAAACTGAATCTAAATGTTAATTTTGTAACATGTATAAACAATAAAAATCTCATTTACACACAGATGACTAATAACAATGAGACACACGAATGTATGTACTCAACTTCAGAAAACCACAACAGACATCTCTAATTACTCTGATTATTAAAACCAATGCACAACGAATAAATAGCTTTAAATTCCCACCTATTCACTAATTATAATGTATCATACCACGGTAAAGTAAAAATTAATAAAGTTAATTAACGATTATTATTAGACAACTTTCAAAAATCTTTGGGAAATATTATAATTTGAGTAAAATTACAGTTTCGTGAAGTCAAGAATTATGAAACGAATACACTAATAATTATCAAAAAATGCATAGAAAATATTAATATTTCTTTTTCCCAAAATTAATACGTAAAATATCCATCATTAAATACCTTTCATCATGTATACTCCACTCATTTCTCAGAGCTCTTTTATATAAACTACATACTTTTTCTGCGTGAGATTTTACAGTTAACTGCAAATGTCTAGGTAACATTCTGCAATTTTACTTCAAAAGTGAAAAAAATCTTAAATATTTTTGAAAGCAGACAACAAACAAACCAAAACAAATCAATTATCAAGGTGACTTACATTACAGTCACAGTTAGTATTCATGTAATTTCTTACAGTATATATGATAAAAGGGAAGCTGGAATTTTTTATGCTAAGGTTGTTCCTCATCAGCTATTTAAGTTACTAGAAGAAAAAAAAAATTTTTTTAATTAAATAAAAGACATAATGTGCGGTATCGAAGCAGAGACATTTCATGGAATGACTTCTCGTTTTACATTTGAGTTTCTTCCAGGAATTCACCGAAGTTAAAAAAAAAATAATTTGAAAGTTTCCAGTGATTTTTTTTTTTTTAATTTTATGATAAATGGGAAAAAAATACTATCACTACAGCTTCAATGATAAAGACATAAGAGAATAAAAGTCAAATTATCTGTAAGTATAATATTCACTATTGAACACACAAATTCAATATTCGTACATATTTAAGAATTCAATCCATAAAAATACGTTCATAGGAGGGTTACTCTGAAATTTTTGAAATACGCGCAGAAGAGAATTTGCAAAATAAAAATAACTGTTTAATTTTAAAATACAAAGTATTTTAACACAGAAGACGAATTTTTACGGACTTACTACAATTTGTTTAGCGTAGAATAAATTTTAAACAGAAGATAAAATGGAGTTGACGCGAGAACATTTTCGCGCTATGATTTTCTACGATTTTAAAGCAGGATTAAATCAAGAAGAATGCATTCAACGGTTGTAATCCCGGATAATGTGTCGTCCATACGAAAAATGTTAATGGATGATAATTACTGTACCTATCAAATGGTATAGAAGAAACTTAACATTGGGTCCGCAGCCATACACAAAATCATTCATGGTTGGTTGGTTGGTTGGTTTATATGGCGCAAGGTCCAGATAAAAACAAGCTGCGCCAATCCCAAGATATTATACACCAGTTTTTTTTCATTAATTAAAAGCATAAAATAGTAATATAGTTAAAATGTACATTAAAAGTATAAAATAGAAATATAGTCAAAATGTATATTAAATGTCGGTAAACATACAATATACACATGTATAAAATTAAAAACATGTATTTAAATAAAATATTTCTAAATCAGATAAAATTCATTAATCCTATGTCTTTTAAAAACGCAAATAAATTGCGATGGGGTGGTTCCCCAAGCAGGTCTTCTAATGTTAAAATGTTACTGTTAAAATATCTAAAACGCTGATGGTTAAAATCTGGACACACAATTAAAATATGATATACTATGATTGGCTTATCACACTTTTCACACCATGGTTGGAGATCACTTAAGATCAAATGTTTGTGGGTGAAACGCGTGTGACCAATTCGAAGGCGAGTCAGTCTGAAATCTGCGATTCGTGGAGATAAAACAGATAATGGAATGATGTATGAAAATATGGAAAGGAGTTTGTTGCTGACTTGCAGGTTCCAGGATTCATGCCAAAGTGAATATATGAAATGTTTAAATCCTTTTCTCATGTCCATTGATGGTATTGAAGGCAAAATAGAAGTAGCTGCAGATTTAGCGGCAGCATCAGCTTTCTCATTGCCATCTATTCCTATGTGGCTTGGTACCCAACAAAACAGTATTTCAAATCCCTTTTTAGTAAAAGAATCAATTAATTTGAATATCTTAGACACAACTGGATGGCAATTATAGTTGTTATTCCTCAAAGCTTTTAATACACTCATACTGTCAGTGTACACACAGAATTTACGTTCATATTTAGTTTGTAGCAGCTGAAGTGCTCGGTATATAGCCGTAGCCTCAGCGGTGAAGATGGAGCAGGATTTGTGAAGGCTATAACTGTAGGAGGTATCATCAAGATACACTCCAAAACCAACTGATCCTGGACATTTGGATCCATCCGTAAATACTGGAGTGTACATAGTATACTGACAGCGATGGAATGAATAAAGCTGTTGAAGAATAGCAGTATTTGTGTCTGATTTTTTATTACTTTAAAAGGGATTCAGCTCAATAATGTGTGGATCATACCAAGGGGGATGTGCGAAAAGGTCGGTAGACTCAATTCGGACATCACATAGGTCAGAAAGCAAAATAATAGATTTAATACGACAGAGAAAAGGTGGAATGTTTGATGGTCTAGCATTATATAATATCTTAAGCGCAGCACTTGGAATCGTGGAACGTAAGGGATGATGAGAATTGATATGATTTTAGAATAATAATTAATAGACAGCTGTATCCGCCGCAGGTCTAATGGTAATTGTTGGCAGATAACATATAGACTATGGACGGGTGATGTACGAAATGCTCCACCGCAAATCCTTAAAGCAGAGTGGTGGACGATGTCCAATCTACGTAAAATGGAAGATCTAGCCGATCCATAAGCAACACAACCGTAGTCAATACGAGATAAAATGATTGATTGATAAATTCGGAGCAAAGAAGTACGATTTGCACCCCAAAATGTATTTGACAACACCTTGAGGATATTGAGCAATCGCTCGCACTTCTTCCGCAAATATAAAGTATGCGGTAGGAAAGTTAACTTCTTATCGAAAATTACCCCGAGGAATTTTATCTCAGTCACCACAGGAATAGGTCTATTGCTTATGTGAAGCACAGGATCAGGATGAAGACTAGTTTTCCTACAAAAATGGACACAGCAACTCTTACTAGGAGATATACTAAGACCATTTCGTTCACACCAAATGGTTAAATTGTTTACAGATGTTTGCAATTGTCTCTCAATTATATTCATGTTTGATCCTTGATATGGAATTTGCAAGTCATCAACATATAAATTACTATGAACAGAAGGTGGTAATTGATGAAGTATGTTATTGATGAAAAGGTTAAAATGGTTACGCTTAAAACGCTACCTTGAGGGACACCTTCAGCTTGAGTAAAAGTATTGGAAACTGTACTTTGAATACGTACTTTAAATAGCCTAGTAGCTAGAAAATTATGTATAAATATTGGAAGATTACCCTTAAATCCAAGATTATGCATATTACGGAGAGCGCCATAACGCCACCTACGATCGTATGCTTTCTCAATATCGAAGAAAATTGCAACAAGATGGTTTCTTCTCACGAAAGCATTTCGAATTTGAGATTCCAGATCAACTATGTTGTCAATAGTGGATCTTCCTCTTCGAGATCCGCTTTGGTGAAGGGGTATACAATTATTCTTCTCTAAGATGTAAATGTGTCTAGCATTGACCATACGCTCAAACGTTTTGCACAAGCAACTCGTGAGAGCTATTGGACGATAACTCAGAGGATCAGATGAATCTTTGCCAGGTTTCAAAATTGTAATCACTATCGCTTCTCTCCATGACGTAGGATAAGCATGCTCAATCCAGATTCTTTTAAACAATGAAAGTATGTTTAACAAAGAATCATGATTTAAATGACGGAGCATTCGATACGAGATTCCATCTGGTCCTGGACTGGTGTCGTTTGCCTTAGATAATGCAGTCTTCAATTCTGACAATTGAAAATCACAATTATACGGTAGATTATGTCGATCATGAAAGCTTAAACGTGTCCGCTCAGCGATTCTTTTAATCCTTAGAAAAGTAGGATTATATGAATCAGAGCTGGAAACACTAGCAAAGGTTTCACCGATGACATTAGCAATATATACCGCTGAAGATTGTATTGCAGCTCTGGTTTTTAATACAGGAATGGGATAATCCTGATAAATACCATTGGATGCTTTAACTTTCCTCCATAATTGTTGGCTTGTTGTCGTTGAATGGATTGACGACACATAGCGAATCCAAGATTCTCTTTGACTCTGACGTCTAACTCTTCGAGCTTGAGCTTTGGCTTTTTTAAAAGCAACAAGATTCTCCGTAGTAGGGTATCTTCGGAATATATTCCATTGCTTCATTTGTTTCTTATAGGAGAGTTGACACTTTTTCCCCCAAGGTTTCCTGTGTTTATGTGGAATGATGGAATTTTTAGGGATAGCAACATCCGCAGCTCTGATTATTGTGTCGGTGACATATTTAACGGCATCATCTATCATATCTGTCTTAACTCTTGTGTCACTGATCACAGCCAATTGCGTGAAAAGTGACCAATCGGCTCGACTGTACACATAATTAAGTGGGTTGTGACACACACTATTATTTCCAGCCTGAGACACGATTAGAGGGAAATGATCACTGTTGTAAAGGTCATTTCCAACTTCAAAATTCAGCAATGGCAAGAGTGATTGAGAACATATAGCTAAGTCCAAAGAGTGAAATGTCTGTGTAGGTTCGTGAAAATAGGTTTTCTCGTCGGTATTCAGCAGACGGAGGCAATTGTCAGATATGAACTGTTCTATCTGACGACCGCGAGAATTCGTATCTTCACTACCCCACAAAGTATTATGGCCATTAAAATCACCTAGAAGCAGAAATGGAGCTGGGAGTTGGTCAATTAAATCATCTAGTTCCTCCGAATTTACGACGTCATGTGGTGGTAAATACAAGCTGCAAACAGTGATAAGACAGGTTACGTGAATTTTCACTGCTACAGCTTGTAATGTAGTTCTTAGTTGATGTGCTGTACTTGCATATGAGTTTGAAGTGAATATGCAAACTCCTCCATATACAGACGCATCACCACCATTATCCTTTCTGAAGCATTGAAACCCACGCAGTTTGGTGCAAACAGTGGGCTTCAGAAATGATTCCTGGAGAGCCACACATGCGGGGTTGTAGCGAGAGATAACAGATTTGACGTCGTCAATACGAGAACGAAAACCTCGACAATTCCGTGAAACAAAGGAAGTCACTAATGGCAGAAATGGTATTCACCAGCAGTACTTCTTGCAGTCTCAGATGAATCCTCCAAACTATCGGCATCTGAGGGATACAATTTGACGGTATCTTCATCCAATGTAAGCCTGGCTTTCCTTTTTGTCAAGCAAGACTTATGAGCACCTTCTTCAGCAAGTTTTAATTTTTTTGCTTGTGATGATCTTGATTTAGCAAATGACAGTTTAGGAATAACATTTGGGGACTTTGTTTTTTTGGCTTTGCAGATGGTTTTATTGAAGGCTCTAAAATACAATCAGTTTGGGTGCAGAAAGTTCTAGTTACTTTCTTAGTAGCAGTCGCATAGCTGATACCTGGCTGTGGTGTACATGAGGCGACAATTCGTCCAGCCTCCGGATAAGACACATTATTCTTGATTTTGATGGAGGTAATTTCTTTTTCCAACTGCCATGTTGGGCAAGATCGAGAATAGACAGGATGATCGTCTTTGCAGTTGACACAAACCTCCTTAGCATTGCAGGTTACACTATCGTGGCCGACGTCTGAACAACGGGCGCTCGTAAGTTTACCTCTGCAAGCTATTTTTGAATGGCCGAATCGTTAGCATTGAAAGCATCGCAGCGGATTTGGAATCTATGGTCTCACTGAGCATCTCATATATGCAACTTTAATATGTTGTGGCAAGTTTGGAGTGCTAAATGTCAAAATGAGATGTTTTGTATTAATTGATACATCATCTCGATTCAGGGTTATACGTTTCACAGCACATACATTTTGAGATTTTAAATTTTCAAGTATTTCGTCTGTTGATGTATATATGAGGTCTGCTGCAGAAATCACTCCCTTGCAAAAGTTTAATGTTGTGTGGGGCTGTACGACCACATCCACATTACCAATTGATTTGAATGACTGTATTAATATAGCTTGTTTTTCAGAAGCAATCTCTACTAAAATATCTCCTGTTCGTAGCTTACGAATATTTTTTAACTTCACCTACATAGGATAAAATGCTCTTTTCAATTAGAAAAGGCGAAACACATTGGACAGAACCACCTTCAGTTCTTTTAACAATGAAAAATTTTGCATTCAACATAGACATCTGTTGCTCCAAAGGGAGTGAAGAATTAATTGATTTGTTCATATAGTATAGCTGCAAATTCAGGGACTAGACGGCACCATCCACCACGGAGCCCTACGAGGGGATACAGGTTATTGTACCAGTGCTAGCCAGTCCCTATACGCTCACGGTACATCCCTGAAGTTGTCTCCATCCTTAACGAGTCACCCAGTAGATGTACCGATCGCTTGATCCATAAAGCCGATTGATGTGCTGAGGACCACAACACACAGCAGAGGCCAAAGCAATGTGTTGCTCTCAGGAGGCCTCAATTACCAGGATTCTCCTTTCCAGGGACACGGGTCTCCACACACGGCAAACACGTGGGTGATTTAGTCCTCAAGAGTAGCTAGTAGCAACAGAGCGGCGAAAGCTACTCAAGGGGAGCCCTCAACCTCTTTCGAGGCAACCACACTGAGGGAGAAAAGGAAGAAAAAGCAGAAGAGTAGTGGAGAGAGAGGAAAAGAAAGAAAATGACAGATCACTAGGGTACCTCGGGATTGTGACACCCGTGTTTACCTAAAGAAGGTAAACCCCCTGAGGGGCAAAATCATTCATGAAGAATTACATATGAAAAAAGTAGTTTGCCATTGGGTTCCCATAATCTAACTGAGCACCAAAAAGAGGAGCGTGTCAGAATCAGTAAAGAAACTCTTAAATTGCTAAATGATGGTGTCCACCGCATCATTTCTAAAATTGTAACAGGTGATGAAACAAACATACCGTTTTTTTACGTTCCAATACATCTGGAAAGCAAAGTATTGGTCTTTGAAGATGATCTCCCGCCGACAATGGTGAAATAACAACGCGCACTAAGAGAGTGATGTATGCCGTTTTCTTCAGAAGTATGGGATTGGTCAGAGCCATCAAGTTGGAAGGACAGAAGACAGTAACAGCAAACTGGTGTACCACTAAATGTCTTCCAGAAATTCTATAAGAACTGAATGTTAGGGGACTAATGCTTCACAAAGACAATGCATCTTCACATACAGACGGATTAACAGTTGAGTTTCTTGAACAAAAACAAATTAAAGTGATCGAACAGCCGCCCTATTCATTTGATCTAGCTATGTGCGACTTTTGGTTATTCTTTGATCTAAAAAAAAACTTACGTGGATGGCGTTTTCATTCAGAAGAGATTGATATGTATATAAATGCATTTTTTTCATCTTTTCCAAGAAATGAATGGCTTGAGGCATTTATTCTGTGGAAAATTCGTCTACAAAAGTGCATTGATGCTGAAGGAGACTACTTTGAACACACCTAAAATTTTGTAAGTATAACTTTAAAAACCTAGTTGTATCTCAAAAATTTCAGAGTGATCCTCGTATATGCATGATAAGCGGATATACGTTCATATATGCACTACCTACTAGCCAGATTCACATTACATATTTACGTATTTCAGTATATGTAACAATCTAATACCTAATTTTGTAATTAAGTAGGGTTATTTTCTATTCTTTTATTCACCTGTCTCAAGATGTTTGAGCCAATAAAACTATTCGATGGTAAAATTTATCGTTTATTTTCACGGTGGAATAATAACATAATTATGAGAACGATTTTCTCTATATCGGATAAAGAATGGAAAAAGCTGTCTTGGTGGCTAAAAAAAAGAAGTTGATCAAGTAATAAAACATGTGAAGGGCACTTGGGCTAAAAAATCCAAGGGCAAAGTTGAGAAAAGTTAAACTCAGTCAAGCGAGTAAAGTACGACTTTAAAGACTGTTAGAAAAGACTGGCCTGAAAGAAAAACCTAAAGAGGCTCCCACGGCAGTCAAGATGGCTATGCATTGGGATGGATATCCTGAATAGTACCTATCGAAGAAATAATCTTTGAACTTGGAACTACTTATAATTAATAAAATTGATGATAGCAAGGGTTGTGATCCCAATTTATCATCTTATAAATTAAAAAATGGGCTTTTATTAACAATTGTGTAGATTTGGAGAGCTTCATCACTTGGAACAGACTGAAAGTGATATTAACCCATGGCAAAATCATTGCAAAACTATACAGGAATCGTTTTGAAAGCTGAACAAAAAGAGGTATTAAATGAAATCCAAATACAGAATTATGGGCTGAAATCTGTGAATATGAATGAGGAATCAAATAAATGGCAAATTCTTCGTTTGAAAAAGGACATATCAGGACAGACAATCATCCTAAATGTGGCTGAAATTGACACGGTTACACTTGATTGAAAAGGATATAAATTTTATATTCAACTTTGCCAAGTGCAAGCTTAAGTTCTCAATAAATTTTAAGGACCATGGCTGTGGTTGTTCTTCAGGCGAACATCCATCACAGTAGGAGTGAGAACACTAATCTCAGTAGGAAATTCAAGACTGAGGGTATATACTTGGCCTTAATTCAAGAGCCCTGGCTTGTCAAAGGTAGAATTAGTGGTCTTAAAGAACCTAAGGCTAACTTATGTATTCAAAAATAATAAAGGCTACAAAATAAAAAATGACCAAGAAAGGCTTTCGAAAGTCCTCCTTACAACAAAAAAGGTCTTTTGTCTTTGGTTACAGACACTGTCAAATTGCATCCTTCAGCTGAAGATTTTATATTTGAAGATTCATCTGAGATGACAGTGAGAAGTAGTGACAATGGTTGGATTTTATTCTGTTAAAATGAGTTTCTTTGTTTCATGGAATTGTCGTGATTGTCAGCCTAGAATTGGTGATATTAGATCCATTATCTCAGGCTATTACCCTGCCTCTGTGGCTTTCGAGGAAACATTCCTAATGTCTACTATTATAACTAAAATGCGTGGGATTCAATGCTTCCGAAAAGATAATGGTGATGATCATGCTGTGTCTGGAGGAGTTTGTATATTCACATATAACAGTTACCCCATCTCAGTACTTCAGTTGAAAACTACACTAAAGGCTGAGTCTGTGAGAATTCACACCGCATGTCTGATACAGTTTTTAATCTCTTACCACCAAATGATGATCCAAGCAGAGGAACTCAACGACTTAGTTGATCAACTTCCAATCTTCTTTTTATTGCTCCGTGATTCTAACCGCTATAGTACTTTGTGGGATAGTGAAGATACGAATTCTTGTGGTCGTCAGATACAGCAATTTGTATTTGACAATTGCTTCTGTCTGGTGAATACCAATGAGAAGACTTATTTCCATTAACTCGCAAGGATGTATCACTCCATCGATTTAGCTATCTGTTCCCCATGACTATTGCCATTGTTGAATCTTGCTCTTGGAAATGGTCTTTATAATAGCTACCATTTCCCTCTAATCGTATCTCATTCTGAAAGAAATAGTGTGCGTCATAGCCCACTTAATACGTGTACAGTCGAGCTTATTGGACTCTTTTCGCGTAATGGGCTGTGATCACGGAACAAGAGTTAGGACCGATGTGATTGATGTTGGAGTTAAATGTATTACTGACACAATAAATTGTTGCTATTCCTAAAACTTCTATAATTCCACATAAACACCGGAAACCTTGGTGGAATGAAGAGTGCCAACTCTCATATAAGAAACAAAGGAAGCAATGGAATATATTTCGAAGATATCCTACTACGAAGAATCTTATTACTTTTAAAAGAGACAAAGCTCAAGCTCGTAGAGGTAGACGTCAGAATCAAAGAGCATTTTAGATTCGTTATGTGTTTTCAATCAATTTATCAACATAAAAAAAACAATTGTGGGGGAAAGTTGAAGCAACCAATGGTATTTATCAGGAGTATTCCATTCCTGCTTTAAAAACTGGAGCTGTAGTACATTCTTCAACGGTAAATATTGCCAATGTCATTGGAGAAATCTTTGCTAGTGTATCCAGCTCTGATTCATATAGTCCTATCTTTCAAAGGACTAAAAAAGTTGCTCAATAGACCCTTATAAGATTTCCTGATCGACCTAAACTACCCTACAATTGTGCTTTTAGATTGTCAGAATTGAAGACTGCCTTATCTCAGGCAAACAGCATAAGCCAAGGACCTGATGGAATCTCTTATCAAGTGCTCCGTAATTTAAATCACGATTCTTTATTAAACATATTCTTATTGTTTAATAGACTTTGGATAGAACAATCCTAATCCACATTATAGAGAGAAGCAATAGGGATTATTATTTTGAAACCGGGAATAGGTTCCTCTAACCCTCTGAGTTATCGTCCAATAGCTCTAGCGAGTTGCTTGTGCAAAACATTCGAGCATATGATCAATACCAGACTAAATTATGTCTTAAAGAAGAATAATTACCCACATCTTCACCAAAGCGGTCTTCGAAGAGGATGATGCACCATGGACAACATAATAGAACAAGAATCCCCAAATAAAAATGCTTTTGTGAGGAGAAACCAACATGTTGCAATATTCTTCGACACTGAGAAAGCATACGATCGTATATAACGTTATGGCTTTACTCCATATACTATCGTACATATTTTATTCTGTTCTGATTTTCGTTACATTTCAACTAAAAAAGTATATAAATTGGTTCATATTTGTTCACATCAAATAAATGGAAAACTATTGATTTAGTTCCGGTTTTTGCTTCACCAAAAATAACATTTTTCAGTTCAGTTCCGAATAAATAATTTTACGTATGTTCTTATTTTTGATAAAAACATAATTCTAACATAAGCAAAAAATGTAATCCAATCAAAATTTAGATTTAATTTATTTATTTTAATTGGCACGCTTTGTAAATTGAGACAATTAACCAACTTGTACAATAGGAGCTGTGGGCAGAAAATGGCTGCCTTAGCATTAATCCATTAGCGAAATAGCATTTAATAATTAGGTTAATAATTGTGTCGATTATGTGTATCCTAATCGCTGGACGCTTGCTATTCACATTGTGCTTTTCGCTTTTCAATATATCTGTAAAAAAAAAAAAAAAATATATATATATATATATATATATATATATATATATATATATATATATATATATATATATATATATATATATTTATATATATATATATATATATAACATATAAAATTACATCTAATTATTAATATATCTTCTATCGAAACTTTACTAAGATTCTTCTACGTTTTTCTAGAAATTAATTTCAATGCTAATTTGTGTAATTCAAGATTCCAAAAACACCCATTGTAATCTTATGTAAGTACAGATACGTGTATTTTAATCCTCTTCCCACAAATCTGAAGTATTTTATGACCAGCCTTCGTACATTGTCAAAATTATATAAAATGAATTGAGAGTTAATCTCAACAAAAATGGGAGATCCATGGGTTTTTATCAAAAATGTATTTAAAAAAAAAAAAAAAAAAAAAAACGTCTCTAAAACATCTTTATTTTTATCGCTTTCACAGTGGTAGATAGTATTTCATCATTTAAGACAAAAACGGATTTTTACAAAAATTGCAATTTGTTCCAAATATTCTTTAAATGCTGCACAACCTGCACTTTTTGTCATCTGGAAAGCCAAATTTAATAACATGAGCACAAATAAACAGATTATACAAACACTTTATATTAATAAAGTGTTTGTATTTATTAATATAAAGTGTTTGATTAAGTGTTTGTGGTTTTCTATTAAGAAATTGACAATATAAAATATCTGCCAAGAAATTTTTAAATATTCGTATTTTTTATTCTTTGCAATGGGCCCACAGATTTCATAAAAATCGCTTAATTCTTCCCTTTTTTAATTTCCGTTAGGGGTTGTAAGGTATCAACATTTAATTTTAATATCTCACCCACATTTACTGTTTGTAAAATAAAAACCTTAATTATTTTCTGCCCAATATGATCTTCGTACTTGAATAAAATAAACTGTACTCGATGAAATCTTTGTACTAGAATAAAGAATAAAACATACTATATATATTATTGGATAAATTCAAAATCCATCTAGTTTGATAATGCGAAATTCCAATCTTTTAACATTAAGGTCTTTATTTTAACATAAGAGAAGGAATGCGTGCTTTTCCATCAATCCCCGTGCATCAGAAATAGTCATTGAAACCGGCGTTTTTTTTATAGTCTAATTGCTAATTGCGACGTATGCGCCGTGTATTTTATTCTGATAAGTTATTTTTTTTTAAAAAAATTATGATCAAAATTTACTTTTTCTTCAAAGTGAACCCTAGTTCCAAAATTTTCCTTTTCCTTCTCGATAACTGAACATTCGTCTTCAATTTCATATCCTAAAAATGTAATAAATGAAATCATATTAGTTTCATTATCCGTAGTAATTAAAAAAATTGCTGAATATCAATATAGTATTTTTCTAGTTCTCTTTGATTCATATTTATATATACACTACTGGCCATTAAAATTGCTACACCAGGAAGAAATGCAGATAACAAAATGATATTTATTGGACAAATATATTATACTAAAAATAACAAGCGATTAAATTTTCAAAAAATTTGGCTGGATAGATCCTGAGAAATCAGTACCCAGAACAACTACCTCTGGCAGTAATAACAGCAGTTATACGCCTGGGCATAGAGACAAACAGAGATTGGATTGCATGTACAGGTACAGATGCCCATGCAGCTTCAAACGATGCCACAGATCATCAACCGTACTGACTGGCGTTTGGTGACGAGCCAGTCGCTCGGCAACCATTGACCAGACGTTTTCTATTGGTGAAAGATCTGGAGAACGTGCTAGCCAGGGCAACAGCCGAACATGTTCCGTATCAAGAAAGGTCCGTACAATACCGGCAACATGTGGTCGGGCATTATCCTGCTGAAACGTAGGGTTTCGCAGGGCTCGAATAAAAGGTAGAGCCACGGGTCGTAACACACCAGAAATGTAACGTGCACTGTTCAAAGCACCGTCAATGCGAACAAGAGGTGACCGAGACGTGTATGCAATGGCACCCCATACCATCACGCCAGGTGATGGGCCAGTATGACGATGACGAATGCACGCTGCCAGTGTGCGTTCACCACGATGCCGCCAAACACGGATGCGACCATCATGATGCTGTACACAGAACCTGGATTCATCTGAAAAGATAACGTCTCGTCATTCGTGCACCCAGGTTCGTCGTTGATCACACCATTGAAGGCGCTCTTGTCTATGACGCAGCGTCAAGGGAAGCCGCAGCCATGGTCTCCGTGCTGAGAGTCCATGCTGCTGCAAACGTCGTCGAACTGTTCGTGCAGACACTTGTTGTTTTCCAAACGACCCCGTTTCTTGACTCACGGCTCGTGACGTGGTTGCACGATCCATTACGGCCATGCGGATAATATGCCTGTCTTCTCGGCTGCTAATGATAGATGGCCGTTGAGATACCGCATGGCGTTCCGTATTTCCGTCCTAAACCCATCGATTCTATATTCTGCTAACAATCATTGGATCTCGACCGACGCGAGCAGCAATACTGTGATAAGATAAACCACAATCCCCGTACGCTACAATTCGACCTTTATCAAAGTCAGAAACGTGCTGGTACGCATTTCTCCTTCTTACACTAGGCATCACAACAACTTTTCACCAGGCAACAACGTTCAAATGCAATTTGTGTATGAGGAACCGGCTGAACAACTTCCTCATTTAAACACAATGTAGGTGTCGCTACTGGCGCCTGCTTTGTGTGAATGCGCTGAAAAGCTAATCATTTGCATATCACAGCACCTTCTTCCTTTCGTATAAATTTCACGTCTGTAGCATGTCGCCTTCTTGGTGTAGCAATTTTAAGGGCCAGTAGTGTATATATATATAAATATATATATTAATGTTTACTCGTCTCTAAAAGTTAAGGAACAATCATTTTTATGCGCCTAATTTCCAAATGAATGAATGGAAAAACAGCTGTGCATAAAACAGGGATGTACTGATGGTATATGTACATTGAAGTTTACATTAGAAAATCGCATAAATTATTTATAATAAAAAAATTATCTCGCTGGAAATGTCCATGATGGGATAAAAGAAGGGACTTTAAGTTGTAAAATATCATAGAAACATTACAAAAAGTAGTTTTAATAAAGGGATATGCCCATTAGCCTAACTTAAATGCATTCTCAGCATTGAATTTCCAGGTTTCAATTAAGATGCCAATTATTGAAATGGGAAGCGAAAACCAAACAAATATTTTACTGCTCTACTACGGACCTTGAAGGTAGGCTTAAAGTAGCTATCTGTCTACCAAGATAGTCTCACAGATGATTTATAGGACTCAGGTCTGGAGATTGAACTGGGCCACTCTAATCGCTCCAAACCAAGATCCTCAAGATATTCCTCAACAACTACAGCTAAATGTGCTAGTGCGCTATCATCCATCAGAATGAAATCATTGCTAAAAGCATCGGTATATGGGCAGACATATGTATCAAGGGTCTCGTCCGGGTATCTCACACTAATCATAATTCCTTTCTGAAACACATGCAGGTCATTGAGATCCCTGCGCAAACTATTTTTTCACCACTGCGGTAACTATGTCTTTCCACAGTGTTGGATGGAGGGTATCTGTTGCTTTGTTCCTTCCACTCACAGATCAGCACACGTCCTGAAGCACTCTCCCTCTGAATTAAGATTCGTCTGTAAGAAGCCCAAAAGTCCATCGCTGTCTTCTCTTTCTGCATCATTACATTGATTTTTATTAGGACCGGAACATGTGTTTTCTTTACGCAGAATCTTCAGTAAAATATTGATTCCCGGGATGGTGAACCGCACTGCCTGACACATTGGGGAACCTAGCAGCATCAGTCTGCGATATACCCATTTTCATCGATCCGACCGCTGATGCTTGGAGTGCTTTACTTCTAATATTCAAGTATGCTGTAATTTTTTTAATTTATTACTATGTCTTTTTAAGCGTGTTCTAAGCTATCATCATGATTTCCAGAGTCACATATTACAAATGAACTTATTAAATTGTCTTTACAAATTCTTAGAAGTGCGGCATTTATTACAAATACTCTTATTCTTTATTGTGTGATAAGTGAAAAAAATTCCTGTTAGTGTTTGTTTTATTTCTACTCATTCTGAAACTGAACAGAAAAATATGTATAGCAAATTAGTTTTATATATAATTATTAAATTATAATTATAGATTGAGGTTACCCTCCAAATAAATAGTAATTATAGTACTGAACTCTGTCATTTAATACTTGGCAGAGTAACGAGATTTTAAAAAGTTCCACTGATATGTTCACGCTGTATTTTGCATTTATTTAAGTGTAAACTTGGATTTGAAGCATATAATCATAAATTTTATTTCAACTAGAAATGTAACTCTTCAACTTCAGGAGACATTTTTTAATAAATGTTCAATTAACCAAAATGAAATTAAGTTATTCATTAGTATATTTCTTCCCAATATCCTTCCGAATCACCTTTTCTATTGTTTCTTTGCCA
Source organism: Latrodectus elegans (assembly GCA_030067965.1). Taxonomy (NCBI): domain Eukaryota; kingdom Metazoa; phylum Arthropoda; class Arachnida; order Araneae; family Theridiidae; genus Latrodectus; species Latrodectus elegans. The sequence continues at coordinate 53,358,710 of CM057815.1, read as the reverse complement.
CAGTGTCAGTTCTTTCAGTAATATGTACTTAAATTTCACATTTCCCAACTTTACTTCATTATTATTTTTTAACTTAAATGTGTAGCATATGCTATAAAAACATTTTCTTAGCTTAATAGTTTCCTTCCCTTTCATAAAAATGGGAAAAATATTATAAAACTTTTCTAAAGCACAGGCAAAATTCTAAACAAGTTGTCATTCTCAGGTGCACCACTAAATATTGTTTTTTTCCCGGGACAGGACATATTTGCATATTATAGATTATTATCTATAATATAGTTTTAAAAATAAAAATATTTTCAGTACCATTTATTTATTTACTGCATCAGTACCATTTATGCATTTACATGCAAAATATTTAAAGCTTTCAACAAGATTTAAATATTTTTTCCACACTTTTAAAAGTAATTTATCTTTATTTGTATAAATTTTAATTTTAAACATTAATTTTACATTCAAGATTTTTGTTAAACTTTTATATATCAAGAAGTTATATTTTTATATATTGTTATATTGTATAATATTTTTTGACAAATCAGTTATAAATTCCTTTTGTTGCTAAAAGCTATTAAATTCTTACAATTATTTGGTATTCGATCAAATTTTAACAGAATACTGAGTACACACCGAGTGCTTGCTTTGGTTCTAGTAATATCTGTATTTCTTAATATAAGTACAAATATATTATTCATGTGCTTGACAGAAGGTTAGTTATTAGGTTATGTGTTGACAGTTAGATTATTATTTTCCAATACAGGATGAATGATTAGGACAATTTTATTGGTGAAGGGCCAAAAAAGTCGTTAATTTTTTATAAAATAGCACCATAAACTTTAAGAATTAATATCAACTTTTTGGAAGGATATTTCAAAAAGTTAATACATATGGGATGATTTATTTTTCAACTGTCTTAATTTCCGGAAGGAATAGAGGTGATTACCTGCTTTTCTTCTTGAGGTTTAAAGAATAAAATTGCATCTCACAAGTTTTATCACTTTCCCAATGCTAATACATTTTGATCGCCACGATTAATTCGATGTACATACATATTATCGTATTTTAAAAGATCGTTTAGACAGATTTTTCTAGTTTACACACTTTCATACCTCAAAAGAAGATACCATGTTTTTCCATCAACTTCTTAGTTTTGTTGGGTATTGAACTGGACTCGCAGAGTAATTATATCTTTTTTTTTTTTTTTTTTTTACTTCCTTATTAACTGGTTCTTCTAATATCCCACTATAGAATTATTCAAGTTCAAAACAATTTAGAAATTTTCTTTTGTAGTGATTTAAAATACTAATTCGTCAGATAATTTAATTTCCGTATGTAGCACATATTTTTTTATTTATTACTACCATAAGTTTATTTATGCTGTTATCAACAGTTATGTACAAATTTAATTATTAAGAACAACCCAGTGGTGCAAGTTTATTTTATGCTTCATCAACAATTAATAGCAGTGATAATATCTTGTTACCAGTTTATGAGACTTCAATTCTGGAAGGTTTCTTCTGAATTCAACTTCTGAGGATTGTATGATTTGGCCTCGCAACAGATAATTATTATTCCTCAATATTTCATCGTTAATTTGGAACTAATTGCAAACGTTTCCGCTTCTCTATCATCATTAATCAGGTCTTTAAGGACAATTTAAATGTAAAATCTTTTATGGAAGTTTTTATTATGTCGATATCTTTATATCACAAAAAGCAATAGATTTTTCTATGAATCAAAACTGAATAACCTCTATACGTTTCATTTATAACAATGCAGATTTGCTGGTTTCGACATTATATCCATCTTGTTTCCCAATCCCTCTGCGAAATGCCAAACGACTTCTGAGTAACACTATCCGACAAAGAAGAATTTCCTCTCTTCAAGACATGGCAAACAGAAAGGCTTGAGCTTATCTTCCTGATAATCAGACTTTAATACAGCTCTCACTCCTCTATAGAATTAAAAGAGAAACGTCTTTCAGAATTATTACTGGTCATGATTATCTTCAGGTTCATCAGTTCACAGGATTGGACTTGCTAATTTTCCACTTTATCCTCTCTGCAAAATTGTGCCTATGATTGGAGAACAGCTTCTTAGTTGCCCCTCCCTCCTTGATGTTCATGTGACTGAAACTTATGTATTGTATTGGACTACAAGATACCTTGTGCCCGAAAGGAAATTGGCAAACGTTATTTAAAAAAAAATCGTAATAAGTCGAGTGCTTAAAATAATAATTAACAAGATGAGTTTTCACTCTATGTTTAAATTTTCAAAAATTTTCTTTTTATGTGTGACTGGATATTTTTTATAACTTGAAGTTTGCTTTCATTATTATCTTCGTATTATCAATTTTGGCTCATTTTTATCATAATAAATAAACTATTTATCCAGACTTAGTTTAATGATTTATGGTTATGCGAAAATTGCAATCTTGCTATAAATTCTTGAAGCGAGAGTTAAACATAAGCAACACACTATAAAATAATAATGTTCACATGTTGTTATATCCATTGTTTTTATTATATCATTTGGATTAACACAAAATTCTCTTTCCATATTTTTATTATGAACACCAATTATTGAGTCTAAATAACTGAACATAGGTTCACGGTAAATTGACTGTAATCCTAATTCTGCAAATTATTTCGTTTTGTATTCCTTACAACTGTCTGAATAGACTGTTGATCTGTTTTGTACACTGCCACACACAACACAAGTACGTCTATTGAACGTCTACTGTACATAATTTGGATTATCCACCGTGGTCCAGTAGATATCCATGAGCTGTCCCTACATGATCCAGTAAACCATACACTGATCATAGGGAAGATGTCCATGGTACGTCTACTGGACGTCCACAGATAACCGCAAGTAGATGTGTTATAGATTTGATGACACATCACATTAATGGTGACGTCTTGAATCTGACATGGCAGAATGCGCATGAATTTCCAATAATTTATTATTAGTATTTTTTTTTTTTATTTTTTTTTTTTTTATAAAAGTCATTTTTTGTGCAGTTACAAATATTTTGATAGCCCATTGGAAATGTCTTATTCAACTGAATTGGCTAAATAGTAACTGTTCTTAATAATAAAAAAATAATCATTTTCAATTTGTTTAATAAATTTAACATAAAAAAGTTCATCAAACGTTACAAGGATAAATTTTATTTACATACGAAACTCATTTCCTGTTATAGGTAATTTTTCAGATGAATTTTATTTAAGTTTCACCTCATCCTAAAAAAATATTACTCATACTTTGTAAATAATTAATAGATTTCTCACATAAGATACCTTTATTAAATATATTAAATGCAATTCATTAACGATTTTTATTATCTAATTATTTTCTTATAATTGAAAATAATTTATCATAAATATACTACTTTTCAATTTAAAAATGTCTGCCATAAAAAAATACTTAACAGAAAATTGGGTTCAAATTTTTATATGTATAACAAAAATTTCAAGCAATTTTAAATTATGTTTAATACATAGTATTAAATATTTAAAATATATTGTTTTTGAAATTTGACATTAACAAAGTAATAACTTTTATCAGGCTGGAAAATTTAATAAAATAATTTATAAGAAAACTGCATGTGTATATTGAATAAATATAGATTTCTTTGAGCAGTATCAAATTTAAAAACAAAACAATTTTAAGTGATACATATGATAAAATTTTATATATCTGCAATAATAATCTAAAATTGCCCTCCTAAGCTATTAAAATTCTTAATATTAAGTATTTTTTATTTTGTCTATCAATTTTTAAAAAATCTATACTTCATAATGTCAAACATAAATGTGAAACCTGGGAAATTAGGGAAATCTATGTCATGATATAATTACTATATATAAAATCTATATCTATATAATTATTATATATATCATTGTATAAACTATGAAATTGTATATTTCATTCCAAAATATTTTTTCACTTTAGGCAAAAATGAATCTTTTTAGGCAAATAATGAATTAAAATAGTTCTGAACCCAAGACATTTTTTGCCTTTAAAGGGAATACAATGTTTTTCTCACAGTGTTTTCAATTTTTTATTAACAAGATAAAAATAAAGTAAGTACAAAGTAATTTGAATTCTCGTTTTATATACCGAATTTCGACAAATTAAACACTATCACTTAAGTGTGAAATAGTTACTTATAATAACAACACTCAACCTATTATAAATCTTCCATAGAAAACTTTTGAATTAAGAAGACTGATTTAAAAATTTATAAATTTGCAGTACTCTAATCATTTTTTTAGTTTCGAACTGAAAACACATGATGCATGTCGATTCAAGGAATACTTAGTGCTTTAATTTGGAAAAGTGAATTTCGAAGCACATTCAAGGAACATGCATGTAATTACATGTAATGTGGTGCATATAAAACATTAAATAGTACTATAAATTATGCTTTGCCTTAAGAAAATCATGCCAATAATGGGAGATAAAAGAATAGTAGATCACGCTGAATGCACTTGCTTTACTGTGCTCTTTTTGAATCATTTTATATCTGGTTCAATAAATTTATAGTTTGCACTTGATTTACGGCAAGCTTATATTTTTCAGATTTCAACTGGGAAAATCATGTGATTAATTTTTGAGAATCCTGCTGAATTATAAACTGAAGGTAAACATTAAAAAATTAATGCAACAGAAACAGAATATAACTAGCTATTTTTGGTATTTAAGTATTAGCGAGCGTCACCAACCAATTTTACACCAAGTTCAATTAGTGTTATTGAAATTGCGCCAAGATGTAGCAAAAGAAAACATAATAAGAACAAGTTTTTACTCATATTTTACTTAAAAAATTCAATTATATTCATAAAATTAAAATTATTTGCTGTTACACTGATACACAAGAACCATATTTCTTATGTATATTCTGTACACCGAAATAAACAAAAGCCTAAGAATTTGAAAGAAAAAAAAATCATCTCCGTTTAAACATGAAAACATTAAGTTCTATAAATACCACATAAAAATACATTTATATTGTAAGACATTTTAATTGTAATGCATTAATTTAATAAAAAAAAAACATGAAATTAATGAAGAGCTCTTAGAAATTTTAAAATTTCTTTCTAGGAAACATTTTTTTAAGTACTTTTCAGTTATAAAATATTTTTAAGCGATGAGAATACATTTCTACTAATGCATGTCAATAATGTACAGAACTGTATAGATGATATCATTATTTAATATTACTCTATTTGTTTCAGAATTTTACTTGAAATAGACATTATATATGACATTTTTCATCATAAAATGATGAGATCCTGAAAGTTTAATAATGAAACGAAGTCATACCTTCTGCAGCAGATTATCTGAGTGTTTAAAATCTACGGAAATTTTACAAACAAATTTTGCAATGCTTTGTAAATTTTAACACAACAAGGTAACTTTTGAATATCTTCATCTTACTACCAGTGAAATATACTTGAATATTCATTAATTCAGAATAACTACATAAAATACGTATCGGTAGTTATTCTGAATAAATGAATTTAAAAAATATTGCTTATAAAAATATGTTATATAAAAATATTGTTTACGCAAGAATATCTTAACTTGTTGCGAGTATTAAATAGCTGATTCTTTATAATTACAGTTTATAAACATATAGAAGGAATAATTTAAGTGTTCTTAAAAACGCATAAAAAGATGAAAATACTCGAAAGAAAAATCCCTATATTAAGAAATATTGTGAATACCAATGAAGGAGTAAAAATAACTAACAAAATCAAATCTAATCTCAAAATAAATAAACAAGTTAAAAGCTCTATCCAAAATTGTCTCCAATGATAAAACATTAAGATTATCTCTGATGATTATTTTGGAAATTTCAAAGAAAACAAGTCAAAGAGAAAATGCTGCACCAAATTAGCGAAAAAAAAAATTATCATCGTTTTTAAAGTTTTTGTTTCATTACATCCTCATTTAATCTTACAATGTATTCTTATGAGTTTCCATAATTTGACCATTCAAAACAAATTATAATCATTGATAATTGTATAAAAAGTAATTTACAATCAACATTCATGTAACCTTAGACCAAAAGTCGCAGAAAAAGCTAACAGGAATGAAATCGTTAATAGAAATATGTGAACTACTATTATGAAAAGCCAAAAGAATATTCAATATGATGTTTCAACTATGAGCTTAAATACAAGGCTAATTTTCTTTGTAGGGCAAAATACCTTTTTCTATAACGGATTGGAGTACATCACTAATGGTGTTGTAAATAAATGTTGAAATTGCGTTTCCAAGTATAACTTATGATTCGAAATCGGATTCCTGTCCTTATCAACAGTTTGAAACAGCTTTTAGGTAATTAATAACCCGAAATTGGATAATGATGTATGGTAGCTCTGTCATTTCCAAAAATGAAGAAGTTTAAACAACTGCTGCAATGGAATTGCAGTAAATGAAGTTTATTTTGCATAACAATTGTGTCCTTCTCCTGTCCTGCTTCTAGTAAACTATAAACTTTCAGTTTCTTAAATAAAATAAATTTCTTAAATGAAATTTAATGACAAAGTTATCATAATTGCAAAATACCTTTAAGAGTGGAATCTGACTCTCAACTGACAAAATTAAAAACTGTAAAGACTTCAAACATAGAATAATAGAAATTCCATGTTCTCTGACTTAAGTCGGAGAACATGGAATTTCTATTATTCTATGTACTGTGCAATGTAGATAGAGTGTCTTTTTTGTAGCTGCTTAAAATTACTTCGTCTTTTTAAAGAAGTTTCCTTTTTCATTTTTATTTATTATAACAGGACCAGTACGGCATCATCTGCTAGCTATTTTTCAAAAAAGTTTTAGACCATTTTCTATTATTTTATATCTATTTAGATTATAAATATCAATGTGATCAGTAATAATTGGTCAATCTCAGTTACCGTTTTGATCTGTTAAACTTTTTTTAAAGATTTTTCAATTACGAAGCATATTTTAAGTCATTTTCCATACTTTTGTAAGCTATTATTGCTTTATATGATTTTATAAACTATTATATTTGTAATTATAAATATGCAGTGCAATAGTGATTTTTTCTTTCCGTGAAGTGAAACTTTAAATCAAAATCACTTTTTTTTATATATCTTTAACTATCTATTGATATATATATATATATATATATATATATATATATATATATATATATATATATATATATATATATATATATATATATATATTAAAAATATTTAATTCAATTTAACGATGTAAATTATTTTTCGACGAAATTAATAATTATATAAAAGAATCAAAAATATACGAAGCAAAAGGAAAAAAAATAAATATAAAATGGTTTTTAATAAAAACAAGAAGAATCTCATTCGAAGAACTCGCTCACGCATGCTCACACATTTTTATATACAAGACAAACGAGAAATCCACAGTACTCTATACTACATCAAGTTCAGGGTTATAATCAGGGATTTTCATTAAAAAAGTTTGTAACTTATTTTTTGTATAGCTTAAAAAAGAGATTTCTGATAAATTTTCAATATTTCTAACTATTATCTAATTCTAGGAATTCATCAGAGCCTTGTAAAGGACAATCTTGTTTTTCTAGATGTAATTATGTTTATCAATATGAATTATTACGTAAGAAACTTTTTTTCATTTTTTTTCTTGATCTTTGATTGAAGAATCTTTAAGGAAAATCATCTTAAGATGATTTTAATTTCATAATGTTTCATATGAAAAAGCATTTATTTAAATAAAATGAATTTTTATGCGAAAATTTTTTTTCTGGTAGCTTTTTCAATTGAAGATAAACCATTAAACTTTCTAAAAATTTCTCTCAATCTTCTGAAATATTATTAAGAACAGCCTATCTTTTCGACAATTATCATCATAACATCATAAATATTCAGAATGTCTCTACCAGAAAAACCTGCAAGCTGTTTCTCTTGGCTTTACAACTTCTTGATTTTCTAGGCTAGTGCTACTTTTTTTTTGATCTTCCTTATTATTACTTTTAATATGTAGAATAGAAAAAACTCAAGCCATTTACTGACACCCAAGTCAGCAATAATTCATTTGCTTCACCTGCCACTTCTATTTTACATTTTTAACACCAGATATTGAATAATACAAGAACTGAAAGCAGTTGTAAAGCTTCAATGTCGAAAGTGTTTGTTTTTCTTGACAAAGTGGTCAATACGCACATGTCATTGAGTGGAAAAGAAGAAAAATACTGAGCTCTTATCTCAATAGATAATTAAATAGAAATACACCATCTGTAGCAGTAGCTGAGATTCTATTTGGGATTTCCGAAGAGTATAGTATAAATATTAATTATTAGGTTAATATAAATATTATTATTAATTATATAACAATAGGCATATATATTAGTATTAATACATAATTCATTGATTGTTGATATAATATATTCAAATCATTTAAATTTCATAGTTAGATTTATGTCTTGTCATTGAATGAAATGAATGAACAATGTATTAACATTTATGCATATATTGTCATAATGTAAATACCAAAGCAACAATGACAAATGTTTGTAGGGAAAGTGCTTATATCAACATAAGGTGGAATTCTGATCCGGTAAAATTATATTTATGCTGCAAAATGTTTCATGACTACTAATTTGCGGATCACACTTTCATTTAGAATAATTCTCTCCAAAATGTATGTCAAAATTTTTAAGAACGTAAAGTTGAAAATATATTAGTAGCATTGAACAAAAAGAGGATTCTGTATAAAACTGTTTTGTTTCAAAACAAATAAAAGTAACGTGAAATACAAGATTACAGACAAGCTATTATTATTCATCTTGGTCGATCTCTACAAGACTGAACAATGTTTTGAAATATATTATGCGACACTGAAAATGAAGCAACGCACAGGGGCGTGTGTCTTGAAAATGGTTCAAATTTCAGGGAAACGTATCTTTATAAGTTATGAAAATGCTGAGAAATACCTAGCCCTCCCACTCATATTGAATGAGATATAAAGAAAAGAAACTTGCAGAAATGATTTTTATGTCACTTTTCCTAGAGAGTGTACTATAGTAGAAATCTTGTTATTATTTCAGAAGATGTGATAATAACAGTGAATGATAGGTTGTCATCAACGGAAACAATTTCAGAAGATAGACGGTTTTGCATTGAGAAGGGTAGACTGGTCTATATGGCAAATTCGGTTGACATATATCTGGACGCGTCCACAGAGAACCGGCAGGGACGAAGATGGCTGAAATTAGGAAATGTGGCAAGTTAAAAAAGCTGGTGCATCCAGAGTTATATCAGCTCATGCGAATCGGCGCATCCACCGACAAGTGGTAGTGACTTTGCAATTCAGGTGCATCTCAAATCTACAGCATGTTCAACACATCCTAGGTGTTAACATATCCATTTAATACCAGAATTATTTCTCATCAATTGATTGCAAATGGACTGCACGTATGGTAAACGTTAAGAAGATAGCCATACTTGCCCCATAGCTTAGACGCCAACGTCTACTATGATGCAGAGCTAGAAAGTTTTGGATGATGGATGGGTACAGAGTAGGGTTCTCAGGTGAGTTAGTTGTCTTTTCAGTGATAGTCATCGCGTACGAGTGTGGCATGAACGTGGAGACAAGTCCGATCCAACAGTTTGGGAATCACCCATGGTGCGAATATGCGGATAACAGTTTTGCACTCAATTGCGTACGATTCCAGATAACATCTAACTTATATTCGGGGCAATAGGATACACCAATGCTACTTAGACGATGTAGTGAGACCGGTGACACTCACCTGTATTTAAGGACTGATCAAGGTTCTTTATCAACATTATAACGCCCAGCTGCACGCTGCTCGCAAAAGGAAATGGTTTTACAAGGTATATAGATAATTCAAAGGCCACTATTCTTTCCTGCTTTCTCACCGATTGAACACTTTAAGATGTGATTGAATGCTATTTTCAGAGCCATGTTTACACGACGAAATGGAACAAATGATTGGTTGGAGAGCCATTTCTCAGAATTCCATCCGTATACTCAGTGATTTTGTACGTAGACATAATGTTTCTTATATCGCCATCCAAGTAGTTTTAGAATCTATTGAGCTGATTTTGTTCTCACACTATATTATGAATATCATTTCGTCAAAGGTCATTTATTCCTTCTCTCTTTGTAGAATTTCATCATTTTCTGGTCAGTTTTTCTTTGTAGTACAGTTTCAATGTCAAGTAATTTATCAAAATAAATATTTTTCATTACTTTGTAATTAATATATAAACCAAGAGGCATATTAGTAGCGATTCAAGCTCGCAAGCCACAGATTCGAGGTTTGATCATTCAGCTCTACAAAATCGACTCAACTTTTCATCCTTGCTGTGGGTTGATTAAACGGAATACCAAATATGCTTGGGAGATAAACACAGGGAGCATAATCATGGCATATGCTCCGTACCCCGGAAACCTAAGTTATGAAAACAGATATGGGCATTGTAGGTCTAGGTCTTCATATGGGCCACCGTGTTACTGAATTTAGTTTTTTTTTTTAAATTATTATATCATAATATTTTTAAAAATGTTTTATAAGAATAATTTAAAAGAGATAAAAATTTAATGCCATCACAATTCATATTTTAGTTGAAAATATATGATAAAATAATTTGTTTTGCTCGCTATTGATTTTACGAATTAATATCTTCCAAGAACATTTCCCCATCTAAAATAATATTTATTAGTTAAATATTTACAAGACATTATAAGCGTCTACAACAACTAGAGAACAACTGCTAACAATACATTCTAAATACATACAACTAATATATATTAATATATCAAGAAAACAAAACACAAACGCATATATATATATATATATATATATATATATATATATATATATATATATATATATATATATATATATATATATATATATATATATATATATATATATATTCAATTTATAAATCTTTATACATATGTATATATGTGTATATACATATCTACATAGATTTATAAATTGAAATTATTCCATTTATATTTTGGACTTTATTTGCATGTTATAATGTCTAAGAGTTTATCTTTATGAAATATTTCATTTTTCAGAGAAAAATTAAAGATATCAACTTTCATCAGTAATGTACCAACATTGTGTATCAACAAATAATAGTTCCGACTCCTTAGCTAGAATTAATTTTATCTGGTGAAGAATAAAATAACAATATTAGAGTATTATTTGAAAAAGTTGATTATAGATTCTAATCTATCAATTTTGTAAGAGAAATCCTCAATTTAATCTTGTTTCTAGTTTTCCTTCATTCTTTTCCATCTCTGCTTCTGTGAATTCCCATTAAAATATTTTAATAGATTAATTTGTATTTTGCATAATGCATTTAATGCGCCTACTTAGGTAGACGTGCATGCGGAAATCAGATAGGCAACAGCTTTCCATCGTTTTTAAACAGTGATTATGATTCAAATAATGTAGTGTTTACTACTTTACAACATCAAGTTTTACCATTAGGATTATCTGTGTTCTGATATTATGAAATGCATTGAGATACTTTGAATTTTGGAGAGCATGCAAATCACTTTTCCTTTGTAAATTTATATCAAAATCCAAGATTTTTGCAATAAAGTACAAAATAGCGTATTAGATCAACTTAAAGAATTACGTGGGACTTTTTAACATTTATTAGTAAATCTTTTATATTTATCTGATTTTTACGGAAAATTACTGTAAGTTGTCTCTTATCTATAAAATTACCTAATGTTTTATAGTGTTTATGATGTATGTGTATAGTACCCAAAAAAGATAACACCATTACTGATTATAACACAAAGCAAAAAAAGATGAGACATGAATAGAAATGGTATAAGAGTACAGAAAAAAAAGTTTCCATTTGAGAAAAAAAAAAACTAAAATATTACAATATATTGAAGTTGGAAAATGAGAGATCACATTGAAATGCGTAACAAACACGTAAAATTAAAATTATTGCAAATTGATAATCTCCACCAGATACAAATAACAATTAGTGGTAAAATTAGCTAGTGACACACACATAAAAAAACACCCTATTATATAAGGTATAATATCTTGGTTAACTCTCGGAAGGAAAAATACATTTTAATAATTTTGATTTCTTGATTTAATAAGTACCATTAAGCAACAAGTATAAGACACACAGTGTATAATATTATGAAAATGTATTTTTTTAACTCATTACACACCTGAAATCCATAACTTCAAACTTTTATGGTAAATAATTGACGAAATTGTACTGATTATTCTGCGACGAAGAAAAAGAAGTTTTCCTTTAACAAAATATGATATATAAATGGGAAATTTCAAATTTTTAAAAACTTGATAATGTACCCACTGAATAATAATTGATATGTTATTTTTTAAGGAGTTTCCGTTGTGCAGTGGCTGCTGAATCGAACCAAAGACCTGTCTCTCCTCTTATTGAAGACTAAGATTCTGGGATCTAACCCGGATATTATTGAACAACGGTAAATAGACATTGTGTTTTTTGCATGCATATCTAATGGATTGTAAAGTCTAGAAAATCACGGCTTCTTTTTCATATCGAACAAGATTATGACCCACTATTTATAAAATGTTTTTCAAGAAAATTATGTGCTGTAGACATTCAAATAACTTTTATCAGTTTTTGATTGTTATGATATATCCGTTAAATAATATTAAAATTCATTTGACAAGTGTTAGTGAAAGTAAAAAAAATATCAAGTTCGTATAGTTTCTCATTTGATTGTTAAAAGGAAAATAATAATAATAATAATAATAATAATAATAAATCAATCCTTAGAAAAATGCTTAAAACTTAAAAAAAAATATTTTTGTATTGAAATTATCATTCAAAGTGTGTGTAAGTGTTACAAATTAGAATTAAGAATGTGATTGGGTATTTTATTTAAATCTGCTTAAAGTTGATGTCAGATAAAATTTTAAAATAACGTAACACTTCTTACTAATGAGTACGGAAAAGTATGCATAGAAAAACAATTCAAGTACTAGAAAGTATTGGCTTAACGGACTGCATAATATCTCGAAGCAAACGTTTGAATTAAAGAATTGAAATATGAAATGTTACGGGAAGTTTAAGAATCCAACAATTTAACACGAGGAAATTTATATATATATATATAATTGTGTGTGTGTGTGTCACACATTAGAATCGAGTATGTCATCAGGAATTTTATTTAAATCTGCTTAAAGTTGTTGTCTCAGATAATTTTAAAAATAACTTAATATTTCTTACTAATGAGTACAGAGAAATATGCATAGAAAAATTTAATTTAAAATTTTCGCGAAAAATGTGAGATTATAAAAGCAAGTTATAAAATGGTGCAATTTTACTTCATCATAATATTTAAAGTAGAAGATTTACAGAAACTACTGGATGGGAATTCAGAGCGAAACTTCCTTTTAAGCCGATTTAAATTGAAAAACAACAGTCGCCGGAGCTTAACCATGTTCTAAATATAGCAGCAAAAGACTTAAATAATTCAAAAACGTCTGCCGACAAAAACAAATCAGAGCTCTTTCCATTTTTTTTTTTTCTGCTAACCTCGCTTTTCCATCGAATTTCTATAAAAATTCCCTCTCCCGGTTCCCTTATTAAAATTGGATAATCTTCCATCTTCGCGTTGCTCAGGTAAGATGGGTCACCATAGCAACGAACGACAGAGGGCGCCAGTGGTGGAATCGAGTTGAAAGCGAAGGAGGAAAAAAAAAAAAAAAAATAGAACCAGCGACAAATCTTCGCAATGGCGAAAGACGCCGTCACGCCAAAAGTCGTTGTACGTGAAAAACCCGGCAAAAGCAGTGTTATGGAGTAACCACCGAAATATGTAGGCGGATATTCATCGTGTGTGCTTGGGAAAAATATACCTCGCTCGCTCATGGCGCTTGCCATAAAGAAAGAAAAAGACTATTTGTTTCACTTCGATGGACAAGTCAAAGGTAAGGACCCCTTTTAATTGTGTCTGATCAACAATTGCCCACGTTCTAGGGAGACTTCAGTATTGAAATTTCACATATTACGACGGCGGGAGTCGTTTTCTTACCGGAAACACAGTAGCGCAGTAGGTTAAACGCCGTCAGCTATCATGAGCGTGTTGTCACTTTCGCCTCTATTTGCGCTCAGATGCATGACTATTTCTTATAATATGAAAAGTTGATGTTAACGATCGGTTTTTATCCAGTGTATTTATCTGTCGTTTATTGCTTTTTTATGTGTATATAAGACACGGTCAATAAACCGTGTCCTTATAATGTATTGACATTACGATCTTACAATGTTTATTAAAATAAGTAATACATTTTACTATACGAAATTTTTTTTAAATTAATATTTATACTTACGCAAATATTTGGATTATTATTTGTCTTAAATTATAAATTAAATGTCTAAAAATTAATTAAATTAATGCTTTTCTTAAATTAGATTGCTTTAAGATTTGCTTTTTATGTATTTGAAAAAATTTTGAGATTGTAAATCAGATTTATTATAGATGTTTGATGTTGAATATATCAGATTTATTATAGATGTTTGATGTTGAATATATCAGATTTATTATAGATGTTTGATGTTGAATAAATCAGATTTATTATAGATGTTTGATGTTGAATAAATCAGATTTATTATAGATGTTTGATGATGAATAACTTTAACTTAATACTGTGTACATGATAAATGACATGACCTTCAGAATAGCTTTGTTATTTAAACGATTTGAAAAATGGTACTGAAATATTTATTTTCATTGGAATAGTATTGTATAATATATAACCTGTAAATCTTTATGTAAATATACGTATATAATTGCCTTATTTATTACACTGTTATTCGTTTATATTTATAGATCGAACATTAATATAAACCTATATCTGCAAACACTTCTTTCTGAACTATTTCAACTGTAGCTGAACTATTTTCCATGATCAATTAAAAAAAAATTAAAATCAAAGCAAAAGAATCTAGATTTTTATCAGTATTTTCATATGAATATAAATTATTATTGGATATAAAAGATCTTGATAATTTTTCACATTTCTAGATTAAGAGAAAACAAAATGTTCGATGCTATGTATCAGTTTTATTCGCATGAAAGTTTAGAAATCTATCCAGTTTTCGTAATAATAATTTATCACTATTTTTTAATACATTTTTCATTTTGAATAGACACGTTGGTTAATAAATCTTAATAAATGTCATGTTTTGCGGTAAATCGTTAAAAATTTCATGTTTTTGTTAATTGTAGTTGCTTTTGTTTATTGATCCATTTTATATCAAAATTTACAACAATGAAATATTGTCAACCTGTGTTTCATGATGTAAATTAATCAAAAATCATTTAATTTAGGCATAAATTTGAAAATTTCAAACAACAAGTTAAATATTATTTTAAAAATTAGTTTGTATAAATCAAAGAATATAAGTTTTGATTATTATACATATTTTATATTCTTTTCAAATATATTTTAAAAAGTTTTTTTTTTTTTTAAAAAAAATCATTAAATCATCGTATTTTTGATTTATAAAAAGATATATATTTATCCATATTTAATTAAACTTGTATTTATATTTAATTAGATTTACCTTATTCATTAGGCTTAAAATTTTTTCTTTTTTAAAAAGTTTAACTATCAATAGTTTTTATATTAAGTTAATAGATTCTAAAATGCAGAGTTTTTTTTTTTTTTTTAAATTCTGTATATCTTGAGAATTAATTCGATATTTTAAACTAGCAATTTATGTATTAATCGATCTTTATTATAGATTAAAACATCCTGTATGATAAATACTAATATTTTCTTTTTAATAATTATTCTTAAGGTAAAAATTACATCTCAATTTAATTAAAATGTACGAACACTTGAAAAAATATTAAATTTTTATTAATATTGAATTGTTTATAAAAAGTGATGTTATTTTCAGAAACCGGAGATAACGGATCAAAACACGGATGGTTTCTAAGATTTCTTTATGCGTATTTTATTGTAATTTTTTCTGTTCATTAGGCCTCTTGTGTAAAAAAAAAAAAAAAAAAAAAAAAATCAGGGTTCTGGGGTCGTGTTTGTTTTTTCTGCAGTCTGGAGAAAAAAAACTGGATATAGATTGAAGTTATCAGTGAGAAAGAGCAGTGTTTCTTTGCGTGTATGTGTTCTGTTATTAGCATTTAGTATTCGTATGATCTGCATTAAATGCTAAGAACTGAAGTATTCTTCTGATTCGAAAGATTGGTTTCAATTTCCATCTTGGATGAGTGTGATATTGAGTGAAAAAAATTCGTTGTTGTATGACAATCGAGTCACATAGTATCCTTTACGAAATCTTAGGATAGACCCCCCCCCCCAAATCGCTGTTCTGATGTCTCACACAAGATTTATTAAAATATTCATGGTATTTTTATTTCTTTGTGAATTATTTGAGCTTCTCTCTGTTTCCTACATTTGCTCTGCTCTATATATGAACCCTTATTATATTTTCATTGGAAAAATGACATGAATTTCATTTTGAACAATTTTGTTAATGTTTTTTCTTAAAAAATGTAATTAATTAAATCAAAGGAATTTGACTTCAATAAAAACATGAAGTATAAAATATAAGGTCATTGTTTTCGAGGAGCTTGTTTGCACTTGCGATAATCGGTTTCTGGGACTATAAAGATAATTAAAGCTATGTTTAGAATCTGCTATTTTTCTCAGTTCGCAATGAAAGTTCAAGTCGTCCAATCGAAAGTTGGAAATTCCATCATTGATATTCGTAAAGTTAAATTTCTTTTTTTTTTCCCTTTCTTTTTTTACTATAGTTTAATTATGAAGCAATAAAATGTGCCGTGAAATTCCCCCTATTCGGAAAACATCATACTGAACACTGATTCTCTGACTCGTATTTCAAGAATTTGCTCTCTCACAAGAAACCGCGAATCTAATTTCCTAGGAAATTCGTAATCATTTTTACCAGGTTAAACTGGCCACAACTCATTCGCTTGCTTATTTATTTTTTATCTTGATAAAAGAAAATCGCTTACCATTTTTTTCGCCATATGTATATTTAAAATGATTAGCGTGATAAATGTCAAACCATTGTTTTCTCTTTTAGTGTTAGAATTTCTAAAAAAATGTTATAATATCAGAAAAAAAAATTAATTCCTTTTCTTATTCATATAAAATGTAACTCTAAATTCAAATTAAGTGCAATGCTTAGCGAGTATTTTTGTTAAAATTTTAACTCGGAACTTATATTACTGATCGTTAATTTAAGGTTCGGACAAAATCAATTAATTTTAAATGACCTTGTACTCTTAAAAAACATTAACAGTATACGCTTTCACCTATACGATCAGCAATTGATGGCTGTCATACAACTTTAACTTCGCATAAAGTTTTCATTTGAAATAGTTATACGAATTTTTAAAGCAATATAAAAATTATATGTCACATAAATAAAGTTTTTCTGGATTTTTTTTTAAACACGATTTAAAATTTTAAGAAAGTTCTCTTAAAATTAATTCTGATTTAAATTCTCCAAAAAAAAAAAAAAAAAATCCTGATTAATTTTTAAATTACATAAAATATTTTTCGGATTTCTTTGTATAATAATTATATATTAAATATACATTATTAGTATATTTAATATATAAATTTTTACATGATGATTAAAGTAACGAATCTATTTTTCAATATAATGAAACATGAAAAATTACAAATTAAACAACATGATAATAAAGTTTTGCGACAACTGCTTATTTAAAAAAATTAAGTGATTCAATTTGCAGTTTTGGTGGCTTTTTTTCGTAGTTTCATACTTATTAGAAAAACGTAACATATTAAAAAATTTTTAATTTTTTGAGTGTGTATTATATATACATATAAATTTGCTGGAGATATTATCAAAAGACTTGTGAAGTAATTTATTAATTTGTCAATATTTGACTCAGAAATAGCATTAAAGATTTTGATATATCGTATGGTTCGCAAGTTTCATTATAATTTAACACGAGAAATAGCTTTTAATTTCTAAATTAAATGTCATGGATTTAAGATTTGAAAATTCTTTAGAGTTTAGTGAATTAATTTGTATTGGTTTTATTTTTAGACTATATATAACATTTGTAAATAATAAATGATAAAATTACACAGTCTGATAAAAATTGAAATCTTGTTTTATTCATAATTATATTTGTAAACTTTAATGACAGCCTTGACATCTCATGATGGGACCAATATTTTCAAGAGCTCTAAAAATATTATTTTTTTAGAAAAAAATGTGTTTTATGTTATTGCTGTTAAACATTTCATATTTAAATGGTTACATTGATTTCTGAAACATCGACATTTATTTGGTATCACCAGATTCTACAATGAATATTTGTTTTCAGCACATGCTTGCATGCTTTCAATTGTATTCAAACATTATTTTAATTTATATCTAAATAGACATACATATGTTTGTTTGAAGAATCAGTAAAATCAATTTTTATATACTTTTTTTGATAAATTTCTGCATAGGGAAAATTTATATTTTACGATATGACGCGAAAATTAGCAATGTATAGTATGCTTATTATTTTAAATACATTCTAGTTCATAAACATAAGACTGAGAGAATTCATACATAGAATTCACTACTATGATTATGAATATTCAAAGATGAGAATTCATGTTGAAAATTGATTCTTCTGTTTCAACTTCATTATGTCAATTACAAATGAATTGTAAATCCAGACAGGAACGGATATAACTATAACACAATTCTTTCATAACTATAAAGCATTGGAAAACTAAATCATTTATCAATAGATTATAAATCATACCATTGGAAACAGCAAATGTTTATTATTTTTAACGCAGTTAGAATGTCTAGTTCTTGTTTATTTTGCGTGACTTGATAAACAACCAAATTATTGCTCGTCGAAAAATTCCAGAATATTCTAACAATGATCGTGGAATTTTTCATTGGCTTACAGCCGGAGACAACAATGATCAGAGTCTATTATAATATTTATTGTCGCTCTTGAAATTGGTTTGCTAAACACTACCCGGAACTGAGTAGATTGAATTCAATTCTATCCTTTTTCCAATCGGTACTATTTATTCCATCGGCAAGCTTTATTCTTGTCACTCGAATTTCATTTTTAGTTCCATCACGTTTGTGGTTGTTTCATGTTTAGTCTTTTATTTTTTTTTAAATTCTCCCTGTATGAGCTGTTTCATTTTTACTACAATAGATATGGTGGGGTCTTTTGCTATATTTTGTGGGGAGATCATTAAGTGAATGAACTTTTGATATTCCTTATTTCAAATAAGGTAATTTAAAAGCAATTTGGATATTGCTTTTGAATTTTATTATTTTTTTCAAAATAGAAATGAAAATCTAACTTTTGTCTGATGTTATTGCTATCAGTATTATTATCTACTTATTTGTTAACTTGTCTTAAATGATTGTTTCTACAATTTTATATATATAAGCATTTTTTTTAATCATTGTAAATTAATTTAAATTTTAAGGCAGGAATTTAGTTTGATTTCTTAGTTTTTTTCTCTTTTTTTAAATGTTTTGCATACATATTATATGAATAAAGTTATTTTATCGAAAATAAATGCCTTATAATTTTTCTGCTTCCATGTACATATTTATTATTTTTTAATATACCAGACAATTATATATATATATATATATATATATATATATATATATATATATATATATATATATATATATATATATATATATATATATATATGATATTTTTTATTAATATTTTATATTTACAAACCTAAATTTTTAAATTAAAATGATATTTTAGCCATTTACTCGAACTAATTTAGGATTGGTTGTTAATAATTAAACAGGATATGGAAGACAATACATTTTTCCAGTTAATATCTAATGTTGTACAAAAGTTTTATATTTAGCATTGTGAATGGTAATGCTTTTTACATATCTCTCGATTTTTTATATCCTGTAAGGCAGCAAATATATATATTTTACTCCCTGTACTAAATATAAAGTTTACTAAAATTATGGAAATTTTATAATACATTCAATGTGCATTGAGACAGTGTTTTTTACACTCAAACTGTAATATAAATTTTTAAAAAAATCATTAATAATTAAAGGCTTATTTAAAGAAGATTTCAACTGTTCTTAGTACTGTTTAGCGAAAAAATTAAAGTGTAAAAACATTCAATTTTTCGAAGAAATTAAATCGATTCAGATTTCTTGTTAAAAATATTCTCTTTTAGTGTTGATTTGTTTTTTATATCGTAAAAATCTGTGTTAAGGACAATCATTTAGAAAAATTGAAGCCTTAGTTGCCCTTGGTTCCTTTGGGCTTCAATTCTCCTTATCCTAAGGTAAAGAGTTCGAGTTCCGACTCAACAGAAGATCCGACGTGTTCACTAATGGTAGCTGGGGCACATAAAATATATTGTGATAGCAATGTCCACCTTGTTAAATAATATCTCTGGGGATGGTAGGCCAAGCGTGAGGGTCTTAAGGCAACAACAGAATGCCGTGGATTTGTAGATAACCTCCAGCGCCACCTGCCTCAAAATTTACCATATCTTCAACAAGACGTTTTTATTTTTCATTTTAAAATATAATTATTATTGATGATCGTAGAAATACATATCAATCCATTCAATGTTTTGATTTTTAGTGAAAAACTTATATCTTAATCATCACATGAAATATTTTTGTTGGTTCATAAATGATCATCATAATACATTGTTACATACTATCGTGGACCCGTTCAGTTATACACTTGCAGTGGCTGTAGTAACTTTTCAAAAATTGGGTGCTAAGCATGTTGGATCAGTATCCCAACATCTGCAGGGAAGTTCTCATAGTAACCATTCATGGGATTTCTACTTTTTTCTGCCTCCTCATTCTTATACACTAATCGTTATTTCCCCTCTCCTGAATGCATCCCCTCCCCGATTGGATAATTTTTTTTCACGAAAAGGAACGCTCTTTATTCATTCCTCGTTGAATGAACGCAAAGTGTTATGGCTATAAATCACGAGGTACACGGAGCGTCCAAGTAAAACTGTTGACGAAGTGAAGCCTGCTTTTCCCAAGTGAAGCCACCGGAGGACAAAAACATTATTCTTCCGAGGTGGACATATAAACTCGAATGTTTACCATCGGAATATAAAGGAACTGTTTTATTATTAAGTGATAAAAAATGCACTTAGATCTGCTTGAGATAACTCAGCTATTCTGTTTTTGAAAAATAATTTTCTTCTCCTTTAGAGGGTTGGGAGGAACGCTGAAACTGCAAATTTGAATTTCAGTAAAGGATTAAAGAATAAGCTCTTGTCTGTAAAAAATAATAAGCTGCTGTTTTCCTGTTTTATATGCTAAAAGGAAATTTTTGCTGCAAATGAATAGTTTTGATTTAATCTTCCTCTATATATAGGTATGACAGGTGTGGAAAAATTATTTAAACCAGTTATTTTGAAGTTTTAAATTCAATAAATGTATAGTAATGAGAAGTGATTTAAGGCCCTATTTCTTTGATGATTATTTAAAAAAAAATATTCAATTGTATAATTTTTCCAACCATGAAAGAAAATATTTCCATGTGACAAAGATGTTATGCTAAATATTTCCAATATTTATTTTATGTTGATTATTAAAAGGAGAGAGTTGTTTATATTTTCAATAAATCATTTTTCTAAGAGTGACCAATATTTTCATGATTGTTTTATGTTTCCCAATGCTTAAGAGATTTTAATTTTTAAATTACTTTTCTAAATATATATTTTAAATTTATTTCTCTTTTTTATCTCTATTGTTTAGCATTTAAGAGAATTTTCTAAAAATAGTTCTTAAAATAGTATCCATAAAAACCATTTAGAAAATAAAATTATAAGGTAGAAGAACAAGTAAAAGTTAAAGCAGGCAATATTCTAGTTTTAAAACATTTCTTTACAATTAATTCATTCAATTTAAAGAGAATTTTTTGCTGTTATTCATTTAAAATTTCTTCATATTTTTCAAATTTAAGTTCCCAAGATTTTGGTTTCATTATTTGTATATATATTTAATATGATATTGAGAAACATATATATTTAAAGCAAGATATACTTTATATTTTAGATTGACTTTTTTTCTTTTTTTGATATTTTGCTAATTTAAAATTTACTGAACATTTATACAGTTGTCAATATTTAGTTTTCCCAATAAATATAATTGGAAGATTAACTATAAATTTTAATGAAATAGTTGTTTGAATTGAATTGAAAAGAAAGCGAATTTACATACACCCACAACTTTTTTTCACATTATCCACATCTAACCACATTTTTATTACATTTATACATTAAAAAAATATCAAATGTATAAATGTAATAAAAATCTTACACATAAGAGTAGGTTAGGTATGTTTACTTAAAATTTCTTGACTGGCAGGAACATTTTCAACTTAACATGGAATATGTTATGATTGTCAAGAGATATTTAACAGAAATTAAAAATATGAATGCAAAATCTCGTTAATTATAGCAATCTCCAAAAATGTAATGTCTACGAACACTCTTTAAAAATCGCTCTGTGTATTATTTTGTAAAATACAAAAACAAAGTTTCAATTAATTGAGGCGATTGATACAATGTAATCAGCAACAATGGGAAGAAACTAAACATTCTTTGAAAACTCAGATCTAAACAAATAACTATTTCAAGACCACAAAATCTCAGAAACCTTTGAAAAAAATTGCATGGTATTTGAA
Organism: Latrodectus elegans; assembly: GCA_030067965.1. Taxonomy (NCBI): domain Eukaryota; kingdom Metazoa; phylum Arthropoda; class Arachnida; order Araneae; family Theridiidae; genus Latrodectus; species Latrodectus elegans. The sequence goes on along the minus strand of CM057815.1, from coordinate 53,335,949 downwards.
AATTATAGTGATAATTGCAGTGCTATTTTGAAATTGTTTCATATTGGAGCGCAAAAAACGAAATCATTGGCGATATTGGGAATCAGCACTTACCATGTTACTGAAATTAAACAAGATATAGATCTGAAATTTTGTAACGCATATTTTTTGATATTTAGCAAGTAAATTCTTTAGAAGAACTTCACAAAGTTGAGTAAACAGTTGGAATTCCGTAAAGACCTGGCTCATCATTTGAAAGCTTACTTTTAAAAAAATCCAAACATCATTCTGGAAAAAAAAAAAAAATTCTGCATTATAACTATGATTTAAACATCAGGTGGTGCAGTTTGCAGATTAAAGACTTTCTTTTTGATCTGTTAAAACAAATATATAAATATGTCGTTGTACTTGAAAGGCTAGTGATATCCTTTCTGTATAGAATTATTGTACGTTCACTAGTTTAAAAATTCAATTTTTCTCATTCTTTACGAAATTAAAAAAATAATTCAACTTTAATTTCAAATTTATATTTAATTTTATGTATAAAAAATTTGAAGAAAACTAGAAGAAAAGTTATGCATTTACTTAAGAAGAGTTGGTTATTAAATATTGACAAGCACGCTTTAGATGTTTAATGTACGGAATTGCCCTAGCGTCGTGCTTGCGAATATGAAATCCTAAATACAGAAGTCATATATTTTCTATTTTATCTCGTAAAATGCGATATATGTATACTAAATTTCAAGTGTTGGATATTGGAAGACGAATGAAAAAAGATGAATCTTCTCAGTAACAGTCTTACAAAGTCATAACAGGAATTAGCACAGATACCGTAATCCAGCATAACAAATTCTGAATTAGGTGATTTTTTGGCGAATTTTGTTATGTATCTGACTGCCTGATTTTTATTACGTCATAGATATTTAGACCTATAAAAATTATGCCAAAAATTCTGTTTCGGCAACTCTAGTATTTAAGTCATCGTGGCAACATTTCTTCATCGCCAAAAAATGCAGAATTTGGAATCGTGGATTATACAGCATCTGTGCCCACAAATCAAAAAAGAAAATGATATAAAAATTGGGATTACCTGTATGCGCTTTCGATGACAAAAGGAAGTCACAGGGACCAGTTCTGAACAACAGGAAATGTATGTTTCATTTCTACTTTCTGCATGTGCACTGGATGCTAGATAGTTTTCTGGGCGTTTTCTCATGCAGTTGGTATGAAGGGACCATTTCCTCATTAAAATATTCTTTCAGGGGGTTATTTGCGACGAATGTCTGGTCAAATTCTCCATCAGAACTTTCAGTTGCTAGATACTTATATCTAAAGTCAATTCAGTTAAAATTGTGGATTACTATTTTTGCACAGAATGCATCGTCTAAAATCAAGCTTTTAACATAGTTTTTTTCTTCACTTTCGATGTTAATGAATTTTAATTGTTTTTTACTGAGAATATAACAATTATGAATGCTTGATTTGTTTTTCAATGTTTTATCACTGATCAATAAAACATAAAAACTAAGCATATTAATCTTTTCTAAAAGAGCATAAAGCTAAAACTGTGTTTAGAATATGCTGAAATGTTTTCTTACGCAGAAAAACGAAAGAAATTCATTGTTACGAAAATAAAATAAAGAAGTTCCCTGAATCGCTCTTAAATGAATACGAGTAATATATTTTTATTGATATTTGGGAAATTAACAATGCTATTGAAATACATTGAGCATTTTCTATTTCTTGCAATTTTATGGCAACTTACTCATTTATCTAATAATAGTAGCCCTAGAATAAAAAAAATTCCTTGGAAAAACCACAATTCATTTTAAAGCTGATATAAAAAATATATATAAATAATTTTTTTTTTTTTTTTTACAAATTACATCATTACTTTGATAAAATTTCTAATCACATTACTTTGATAAATGAAATAAATAAAAAGAAACCATAAATGTGTCAAAAAGATTATATTATCTATGTGAGTTAATTTATTGAAAAACGCAAAAAATATGGAAAGCTATTAAAGAATAAAAAAATAATTATATAATGAAAATTATTTGTTTAAAAGTAATAGATTTCCTCAAATTGTAAACAAATAATGTTAAATATTATTTCCATAGTTAAAAGTTGAGAAATATATGAACACAAAAAATTTGAGTTTATAAAAAATTAATTAAATAATTCACATGATTAAATTATTTTGATGATAATAAAAAAATAATTATATAATGAAAATTATTTGTTTAAAAGTAATAGATTTTCCCAAATTGTAAACAAATAATGTTAAATATTATTTCCATAGTTAAAAGTTGAGAAATATATGAACACAAAAAATTTGAGTTTATAAAAAATTAATTAAATAATTCACATAAATAAATTATTTTGTTAAAAAAAATCCAATATTTAACTTTTGCACTTTGATTCCTCATTATAGATAGCTTAATATGTTGAAAGTTCGCTTAAAACACCTAAATATCCACCACATATTCGCTTTGTGGGCATATTTTATTGTGATAATAGGCCGTATATTTAGAGAGAAAACCTTGAGGACGCCAAAAATACATGCAAGGGGAATCACAAAAATTCTCCCATTTAATATTTGCCAGGATAAATGATTATCTATATTTAACAAATAGATAATAAATATTATATTATACGTTTATAATTTAAATTTTATATGTTTATAATTTAACATATATATATATATACATACATATATATATATATTCTCTGTTACACACAAAAACCTGAAGCGTACTATTAAACCGTAGTAAGCCTCTTACGTTACAATATATATAATATAATACAATAAAAATGTATATAGAAATATTAACTAGTATAAATTCTAAATTTTTTTAAAACCACAGGATGTGACGTTGAAGATTAAATCCGCCAATAAAATACATTGAATTAAAATCCTGAGATTCTTGAATGAAATTGAATGGCGATTCTTGTCATATTACATTAAGTTATTAAGTATGCATAGATTATAAATATATGTCTCATTATGTTAGATATGTAATATATTCCATTTTTTATACAAACTATGCAAAATATGAATCCTCATAATCATTCCAAATTTAAAAATATCCCTATCAAGAAAGAATTTCAGCAAAAAACTTATAAATTGCATCGAAAGCTGATTCTTTTCGGAAGAAATAAGAAACAAGCATTTGCGATGGACTCGAGATGATCTTGAAATGGGCACAAGTAGCTCACTTGTCATTTAAACCTCAAATGGAAATGAAGAGGGAGGGTGTGGACGATTCCTTCCTCGTCCGTGAGCGCTTCCTCGCGAATTTGCGCGGGAAGTTGTAGAATGTGTCCTTGGTTCGAGTCTCTCTTAAGAATGACGTCACACAGTACTCTACATGCATTGAATATTTCAATTTTTACCTTCTGACAGCGGGCGAACTCTTGAAACAACGTTTAGAAGTCGATGAAAATCACTTTAAATATCTGTTTTTGGCTTTTTATTGTTGTTATTCTGACTTATACCAATGGCGATGAAGTAGACGTAATTCTAAATTGAATTGTTAATGGCTTCAGCTTGTCACAATGTTATCAAGATAGAACAAGAAAAAAGAAAGTTTTTTTTTATTTAGGAATTTTAGTATTTTATAATTTAAAAAAAAATACAAATATGATAATTGTCTCACAAGAATTTCATATATCGTTTATTTATTTACGTTGCTTCTTCTTCATTGTTAGTATTGTAGTATGAGGTTTATATTTTCGTGCGATCAGTAAGGGTTTTTTGAATCTCAATAGAAGATCGAATATTATTAAACGTTTATTTTCTCACGTGGATATTTTTTAACATCGTTTCATATCATTAATAATAAATCCATCTTGTTAGTAACTTATACACGTTGTTCATGGGCAATCTACAAAAATATCAGAGTACGCGCATCTATGTACTAAGCTAATAAGGAAAGTATAATTTATAATTATTAACATTTTGTGAGAACTTTACAAAGGGTTAACCATTAGGACTGGTGTGTAATCTTCAGATAAAGCATCCCTGCAAAAATAAACAAACAAATAAAATATATTTGTTTAATTAAAAAAAATATTATAGCTGGGATTCGAATCCAGTACCGCTAAAGGGAAGAAAAAAATAATCTACATCCCTTCGATGGTCTGAGAAATTAATTGTATTTGCTTCATATTTTGTGTAAATAAGGAAGTGAGAATGTGAATTTCCTTTCTATATTTCATATTCGCAGAGATATTGCCCTTGAAAATGCAACAAAATCTTAATGCTTATCAAATGGCTCATCTTTAGGTTGGATTGAAAATCGATCCTGCTCTTTTTCGGACATCACCAAATCGTCTGTATCAACCTGGTGACATCCTTTCCTCGTTTTCATCATTATTAAATAAAGTTAGTTGTTTAAAAGCCAAGAGCCTTGTCATTTTCTCCGAATTAATAATTTTCCCTTTAAAAGAGAATTACGTGAAGACAAGCAAAATGCTTATGTTGACGTGTTCCTTATTTTTGAAATAAAAATATTTGTAAGTAATATCGTGTAAAATTTACTCGAACAATATTTTTAAGAATAAAGCCTGGTAGCTTAGTGGTAGCGTTTCACATGTTCTCAAGGCACCGGTCAGATGTCCAATCCTCGGGCTGGGCAAAGTCGACTCAGCCTTTCAGCCCTTCAGTGGGTCGATTAATTGAGTACCAAGCATGCTTGGGAACTAAACACTGGGGGTTTCACATTAGGCTGATCACTAATCGAGACAATATTCCTCCCACCCCAGGGTCAAAAACCAGAGATGAGCACTGTAGGCCTTGGCCCCCATGGGCTGCCGTGCCACAGAGTTTAGTTTATATTCTAAGAATTTTCCCCTTGTTACAAAAAGGAACTGAAAACTGATTATATATATGTAATAAAAGAAATATAAAAATTTCAAAAGGAATACGTATAATTATAACCAAGAATTTAAACAGACCTTACTATTTTTTAATTTTAAAAAGTCATGGAAATTTTGTGCTAGAAACAAGAAACGTCTGGAAAGGGTGAAAGAAAGTATTCAGGAAAAAAATCTCATTAAAATTATTTAAAACGTATTCTTTCTTTGACTTTACAGAAAGTAAATATTTTCTTTTAAAGGGAAAATTAACAACTTCAGTCTAAAATGCTTAATGCTGACCTTGGAGTGACATACAAAACATTATTTCATTTTTTCCGTACAAGTGGGAGTTGATTTTCTAATTGGTGGAAATTGAATCGTTTCAGTGGGCGTCTTCACAAAATGTGTTAATATTATGCGAGGTTGCCATTAAACATGAAAAATATAAAGCTAATTATTTATTATTTTTTCTATTCTTTCACACAGTTTCTTATTTGGCAGAGTATTAATTAATGAGTTTTAGTAATTTTACTGAAAATAAAGTAACATATTTAAGGGGAAATTAAAAAAAATTGTAATTTTGTGTATTTCAGTATTTCAGATTAATATAATGTTTGTAATTATGTTTTTCATTTTTCTTTATAATATATATATATATATATATATATATATATATATATATATATATATATATATATATATATATATATATATATATATATATATATAGCTGAATTGGTGAACGTATAGACGAAATGACCACTGCTCTGGTCCTTAAATGCAACAAGTCATGGTTTCGATACACACTTATATATAGCTTAATTAATTAACTAATGACTATTTACTCATTAAATACAGAAGCATTTGTCAAATACATAATTTCATTAATTGTTCATCGGAATTTAGGACCAAATCATTTTGCAGTAATTATCGAATTATTTCGAAATCTTAAAAGAGTTCTCATAAATTTAAAATATTAAAAAGGGATTATAGATATGATATTGTTGTAGAGTTAGAGATTTAATTTCTTGCTCGAAATTTGGTCTCTTAAAAAATTAATGTGCGAACTGTGCGAACATAATTTTTTCTTAAATATTCTTACTTTTCGATTTTTATTCTTTTAAATGGTGTCAAACTGTTAAAATTGTTAACAATAAATCGTTGAAATTCATATTTATATATGACAATAAAATATGACATTTGATTGCAATTTGAGTCCAGTTGTTAATAGTGAGACAAGATTTTGAATCTTGGTAAAATTTGACACAGCCAATTGAATAAATTAGGTATTGAGGTTGTCGCAAAGTTTTTATTTTAAACATTCAGTGCGTTTATTTTCAATATACTGAATTGTGTTTACATGTCGTGATGAAGGAAATGTTTAAAACGTATTCCGACAGAAAGGCAACAGTCATTAAGCAGAAATATAAAGTTCGTTCCCCGATCTTCAACATTGATGGAAATCTTTCACTCTAACGAGTACTGATTTACTATTCAGCTACAGTGTACTTTTTTGAATGAAAAATCAGTGCTCCACTCCGTTAAACGATCATTTCGACGCCAAAACTTTTTTGAGAGAAACTATAAACTCGATGAAAAAGGAAAAACATTCGACACTTTTTTCTTCCATTGCGTCAAGTGGAACTCGAGTAGAAATGGAAATAAGGTTAATTGTGTTAGAATTATAAGAATTAACCCTATTTTCATTTTCGTGGAAATAAATAAGTTTTGTGTTTGAATCAATTGTATATTATTGATTTTAATGAAGTGCTTACAAAATAACACTTCTATCTTAATTAAATAATTCCTTTTTTGTTATCTAACAGCTTTAATGATTTTTTTTATTGCACGAACATCATATATTTAAGTATCTTCTCTTTTAAAGTAGAAATTCGATTCCATTTCCTCTCCCAATATGGATGTTTGTAGTAGTTCAGATTATACTTTAAGACTCAAATCGAATTAATTCTTTGTAGATTCAAATCGAATTCAATCATGTTCATAAAAACGATTATTGAACAATAAACTTTATTAACATAAACAAAGTTAAAATAAAGATATTCATAAAAATACAGATAAATTATATTTGGACTAAGTATAGGATATTAATCTAATAGTGTCTCTGATTTTAGTGTGCCCTATATACGATAAAACATTCTTTACTGTTGTAGAACCTAAATATTTTTGAATATTAATAAAAAAATGATTGAGATCATTAACTTCATTTTTTAAAATTTTGGACTATATATTGTGCTTGGTTTATTATGATCAGTTTTTTTTTTTTTTTAGAAATAGAAAATTATTCGTCTTGATTTATAATTTAAAGTAGATTTCGAATCCCATACTCGGTAGAATCCATGAATTGAAGATAAGACATCAACGAGCTCTATCCTCGGCAATTTGAAAATTGCAGAATTTATTGTAGACATTTGAAAATCTTTTCATAAATCATTGTCAAGACATAAGCTTTATCTGTTGCTATGCTGATATGTCTTTCATAGATTATTCAAACCAAATTCGCAATAATACATTGATTACTGAGCCATTCATTTGTCATTTTAAATAACGCTTCTTGTTTTACTGAGAACAATTATATCGTTTCCTGGTTCCTTCTAATCTTGTAAGCTCTTGAATTATTTGTGTTTGGCTTGTCAATCATAGTTAGCATTCTGACTCGAATTAACATGAAAAATAGTACTTATATCAACAGTTTTAGTAAAGATTACATTTTTAACATTCCTTATATTAATTTTATTACAATATTTTTAAGTAATATATTTTCATCCATTACACGTGTTTTAAAATAATTTTGTTAAAACAGACTGCCACTCATTCTTTTTATGAATTATTAAGTTAGTTCTAATGTTTGCACAACACCACATAGGCGTATTGGAATTCAACAGAAATATGAAAATCGATTACAATATTTCCTGTTGAGAAATATTCATAACGAAATCAGATTCAACTCTGAGCCTACATCTTTTGACGAGTACCAGTATCGTATCGTGAACTGGAAAAATGCAAATAAAAAAAAATCCTTACAGAATTAGTGCAAAAGCAATGCTGACCCGCATTGGAGTGGGAGACCCACCTCGTTTTACTTTTTCTGTGGAAATCTTTCCGCCATAAACCCACATCTACTGGAGTAGAAATTCTGATCATGTTGCTTTGCTTTTGCAAATCATGATAAGAACCGGGGCAGACATTTTAATTCATTTCCCCGGCACAGGTGGTTGTCTTTTTGATTCGTGATTGGACCACCTGAGATGACGTCACTCAGCTGCAAGGAAATCCGCTCTCTGAAGTTTCGTTGGACGGGAAATTCGTCTGCAGATCCTCTGACTTGTCCATCCGTTCATTTTCATTTGCAATTCGATCGTACATCCTGCCTCTCGCTTTCTTTTACTTGTTTACTTTTTTCCTATTCTTTATCCCTTGTATGTTTTTAAAACTTTGGTAAACCTTATTTGAAGTTCACTTCTAAAATCACATTGAAAATCTTGTTTTTTTTTCAAATTGTGATTTCAGATATTGCTAGTCTAAAAACCATATCAAATTTAATATTGGTGTATTAAGCCCGCAATCTTTAAAGCGAACAAACTACTACCTAAACTTAACCAGCAAGAACATTTATGTAGATTAATTTTTCTTTTCAACCTCGGAAAGTTTTGGAGAAATTTAAAAGTAAATTACACGGTAATTATGGCACTAAGCTTATTTTTAAACTAAGATTTATCAAAGATTTTCTTTTAAAGAAAATTACAATGAATCATTGTTAGAAAATTCAGCATAAATGTCTAATATTTATCTAAATCTTATGAAGTATAATATTCATTTATTAATGAATGAAAAAAAGATTTTATTCATACTTTCTCGTAATATATTTTAATAGAATTTATAGCATAATTCATTTAGTAAGAAATGACTCAAACCCAACTAAATTGATAACTTTTTCAAAATTTGACTGTGCACGCAAAAGAGGAATGCCACATCAGTTGAGTTGATTCTGATGAGATGTCTTAGTGATTTGGGGGCAATCGATGGTCACCCACTGCTCCTGATAGTCAGATAGGGAGGCTCATAAAGACAATTTTGCCCTCTGACTGGCTGTTGTGCGGTTGAAGAATTTATTTTACAATAGGATTAGAATTATCAAATATATCATTCATATTTTGTGATTATATGAAGTAAATTAATGCACATTTTAATTAATAGCACATAATCATTTGAAATAAATAATTTTAAAGGTATCGTTTATATTTCAAGTGTGTAAAATGTAACTTGAGAAATATATTCCTTGAAAATTACAAACATGTTTTAACCAATAATTATTAAAATTATTGGTTGAATTGGCTAAGATGTACACTATACTTAACACAAATACAAATTTTCAATTTTATATTTATCTCATTTGAAGTGCATATGATACATTAAAAAATGCTAAATTAATTTTAGGACTAATAATAATATTAATATTTGTGAAATTATTAACATTATAAATATTATTATTTTGCTGTCAAAAATTAATGCTAATGTGTTTCCAAGAGATCAATGCTACAATTTGAAATAATTGATTCACATATTGCATATCAAATTTTTTCCAGATTTAATTTCAAAATTTCTTTTACACTCTAAAAATATCGAAACTTATAGATATATTACTAGTAAGTTTCAACAAAATGAATATTGCTAAAAATACCATATTTTATTTCTTCTAGAATTGTATGAATTTTATGATTATTCATACAATTTTTAGAAAAATGTTCTGTGTAAACAAAAAATTAAGCATTGGACTGTTAAAAAGTTATCATACCTACTATATATGAATACTGCAGTCGTATATATAAATATATATATATGTGTGTGTGTGTGTGTGTGTATATATATATATATGTGTGTGTGTGTATATATATATGTGTGTGTGTGTGTATATATATATGTGTGTGTGTGTATATATATATATATGTGTGTGTGTATATATATATATATATGTGTGTGTGTGTGTATATATATATATGTGTGTGTGTGTATATATATATATATGTGTGTGTGTGTATATATATATATATATATGTGTGTGTGTGTGTGTATATATATATATGTGTGTGTGTGTGTGTGTGTATATATATATGTGTGTGTGTGTATATATATATATGTGTGTGTATATATATATATATATGTGTGTGTATATATATATATATGTGTGTGTATATATATATATGTGTGTGTATATATATATATATGTGTGTATATATATATATATATGTATGTATATATATATATGTATGTATATATATATATATATATATATATAAATATATATATATATATATATATATATATATATATATATATATATATATATTTTTTAATATTATGGTTTGATTTTATAAATACCTGGAACTTGTTTTCCTGCTCTTCTTTGCCATAAATAAACAAATATAATTTCTACGAATTATTTTTGAAAACGTTTCAAAGTATTTTAATTTTGAAACTTGTTTAGTTTTAGAATGAAACAAATGTAAAAATCAAAGTATATCATCGTATTTAGTACTACTGTCGTTGACTTCGCTTATGGTATATTGTGTTATTTAATGAATATTCATATATAATGATTAATACTTCATCTTTTCACCATCTTTATGTGCAAACAGGTTATCTGTAAAATTACCAAACTCAGTTCTTTTTATTTGTTGAGTATTTATATAAATATAGATTCTAAATTACAAAAATTGAAATGGAAATAAAATTTTTAGACTTTGAAACAAAGTTTTGACTTTAAAAAAATAAAAACGTTAAAATTACCCGATAAATTGTTCAAATTAGTTTAATTTAAATTAACTTTAATTATAGATGACTTCAATTTATGTAAGTATTTTTTGTGGTAAGGGGAAATGTGTCTATATATGAACTTATTTATGCAATCAGTCTGTAAGAGGATGTTAAAATTCAAAGCATCCCCTTTATTTCACCTCTTTCTGAGCGTGTCTCTAATAATACTTTCTCTGCCCAGTCTTCGTCAACTGTCACCATTTCTTATGTTTCCACAGATGTTGGAATTGTATATTTTGGTTTTCCAGCTTCGGTGCTCTATAAATACTTAAGTTGTCCCTTCATTTTACCCCGAAATGTCGGTTGTCTAGGAATAGTGCTGTTGAAACGTCCCTAGCTCACGTGATAGATACCAATAAATATACACTTACCTAAAAGAGAAACGCATCTACTTATTTTCATTGCGGGATAAAAAGTATTTTGATCGAATTCTTTTTACGGTTTGTTGTACTTATATTTGTGATAATCTTCTGTAATAGTTGCACAAATTTGTGGCACAATCTTTGACACAATGTGTTTTACATTACAAATGGTACTATTATTGTATTTAGCATCAAATATATAATACATCATTCGTATGTCGTAAATTATGTATATTTTGTATAAGATTTTTGTATCATCATCCTTTAGTCCTTCTTTCCAGCTCTATAGCTGATTCGCATTACATACCATGATTAGGGATCGTTTTAAAATCATTAGTTGGAGGCACAAACAAACCAACCTATTAATGCGCTGTAACGTTTGATTGAAATGTTTTTTTTTTCAGTAATTACTAGACGAGCCTTTTGGATGATAAGCTAGAGAAATCAGAAAGCTTGAAACGAAATTACTTACATTCACAATTCAAAATTTTACCTGTTTGAATTTTGGAGGATTTCTATTTTACTGAAATCATGATCTAGTGTTATAAATATTAGCAATAGATTGTCACCAAAAATTCAATATAGTTTTCAGACCTCACTGTGTAATAAAAGGGTCAGACATGCGTTAGTCCACAAACTATATCAGACTGACATTTTGGTGGATGAAGGAATTTAAATTATCTTTCTTGCTGTTTCATATCTAGTAATTTATCACCCTTGATTATCCATCCATCCTTCATGGGAAGAAACGACATAGCCAATTCTTTTAACTTCCTTTTTTCCAACGTGTATTTCTATAAAATAAAATTAATTTTTTCTATGAAAGATTTTAGATCGATTGTCTAATTCCAATGGATATTATAGTTTTTTAAAACAGTTATTTGAAAGATAACAGAAAAACAGCCAAAGTTTGTTAGCTTAAAATATCCCTGCGGCAAAAATATATATTAAGAATTTCGTATGGCTGCTTTAAATAAATATTTTTAATTAGGTAGCTAATCATTTTTTATTTACCATAACAGGTTCTTGTTTCTATAATTGCTTTTGATTTAAGGAATTAAAATTTTATCTTTGATTAGTATTTTTTTAGTTTGTTTTGATTTAACATAATCATATAATCTCAAAAAATATTTCGTGTTATTTTTATCTCAATTTTCCCCCTTATTTTTCTTTCGTTTTAACTGGATGTGTCAGTAGTTGAAACCTCTCCTACGCTGGATGAAAAACACCATATTGGCTATCCAAAACGACATATGGCGTTTCGTTTTTGTTTGTGCTCCAATTCTTTTTTTTTCCTTCCCCTCTTCTAGCTTCTGGTTGTTTCTAGGAAACCTTGTCGGTGACATACTATAAGAAAATAAATCAAATTTGAAGTTATTTTTCAGTTTTCTCCGTACATTTTATTTTTCTTGGCATCAAAAGAGCTCACACATAAAACTGAAATTTTATATTTGATGTGAAAATATTTCACATGGAATATTTCTTTGAAGTATAATAATTTTTTTTATTGTGCCGTAAAAAGTACCTGAACAATGAAAAGTATTTTTAACAGACTTCGAATATCTCATGGCAAAAATGTACGCAAGAAAATTCAATTCAACAGTTGTCTGTGAACAATTTTGGGAATTGTAGAAATATGCCAAAAAATTTCCATACAGAATTTAATTTTATGATCTTTTCCCATATAGTATTTTACAATAAGTAGCCGTGAAATTTATAGAAATATGATAGATTAAAGTTTGTTTTTGAATGATAAATTTTTTGTTTTAAAATTATCTGTGAATGTTAATTCTAAAATTATTTTATATTCAATCATAAAAATTCAATGTAAAGAGATATTCTTTTAAAATTATATGTCTGAAATTTTTCTTAATTTTCATGCTTATTTTATAAAAGTTCTTACATACTCATTTTTTTCACATTTTGCTAGGAAGAATCTAATTCTGAATTTGAATTGTTACTGACAGGTCTTGTGTGTGTGTGTGATAATTAGAGCTGAAATTGGATTATCATAACATCATCCAAATAAAATGATTTATTGTAATAAAATTATAATATTACAATAAATTTTATAATTTTATTGTAATATTATAATTTTATTACAATGTTTTTTTTTATGTATGTAATAAAGCTTATTAATATTTATGTATGTAATAAAGCTTATTAATATTATTAAAAAAATATTGCATAATATGACAGCTTTTCTATTATGTTTAATGAAAATAATGTTCACATATAAGTACATAAAATGTTTGTGATATGCTAATGTTTGAAAAATCTCTTAAAATTATTAAAGTTTTGGAAAAAAGTACGGGGATATCATTATCTGTCTATTTTTGTCACATTTAATTATCTTCGTTTTCAATTTTCAATTTGTTTTTCCTTTCCTTCCAAATGTACATCAGCCGTTAACGCTGTTAAACTTTCTCACGGTTTCCTTTCTTACGTCTACATGATTGCAAACAATTAACCACGTGTTCTCTTTCCATTCATCTTCCGTTGTCGATAATGATCGGTAACACCGAGATATTAATTGCGATGATATTTTAACAATTTCTCCCACTGTTCCATTTCATCAATGGCTTACAATCGTCAGTCGAAGGTTTTAAAAAAAGTAATCAGTGAATATTCCACGCCCTTCATTCAGTATGGAATACGCAGTCGCTCGAACGTTGCCACAGAATTTCAATTGTTATTCTTTTTCACTCCAAAGAAAATTTTGTAATTATTATGAAATATCATTAGGAAAGTAATTTACGCAAAAAATGCATGTTGTGCTAAACCATTGAGAATTATTTTTTGTCATTATGTAATATATTTGCTGCTAATTACGATTAACGAACATAAATATCCATTTATTTTCCTTTGTTATGAAGACTGGAAATAATGGTGACATTTTATAGTCATCACATAATTTTATTTTAAATTATTTCTTGTGTGTGATAAAAGTTGAATTTGATCAAAGTTATGTTTTGTTTCACAAATAACTTGTGTGCACAGTATTCTTTATATATATATATATATATATATATATATATATATATATATATATATATAATTATTTTTGTTTTTAAATTATTTAGAGAATTTGTGACAGAATCACAGATTTCTTAAACTTTTGGAAGCAAACGATATAACCAACATGGTTAGGTTTGTTTGACATTCAACGGTCATTTTTTGTGAACGAGTCTTTATTAGACTGTTATTTATACTTAAAGTGTGTAATTTTAATATCGCATTATATTTAATTTTACTGAAAGTTATTGTTTTATAATTTTCTATATATAGATAACTTTATGGAAGAAATAAAATTGTAAATTAAAAAAGTAAAAAAAAAAAAAATAGCCATTTAAAATATTAAGTAGACTTATGGCTAAGTATTAAGAATAAAAAAAAATTAAAAATGAAGTTTATAGTTAAAAAAAGTGTCAATATGCTTTAAGAGTTATTTCTAAATTAACCAAGTGAATATAATAATGTACAGTATAATTATATAACAATGTACAGATTTCTTAGGGTATAAATATATCGAAAATAGAAGGCTTATTGTTTGTATCAGTAACAAAGTTGCAGATTTTTAAGAAGCAATTTATACTTAAAAAATGAATATATTTTCATTTTTACAATTTCACTTACGTAATTACTGTTTGTGAGATAATAAAAAATGTATTACAAGAAGATATGTACTATACATGATAAGAAATGTATTATTTTATGTATTACATTAAAAACTGAAATAATGATTTATTTCCATTTTTTGGCTAAAAATTAATGCGGTTAATTAAAATAAAATAATAATAAAATTCTAATTTAGATAGTTATATATATTTCAAATAATTATTTTTTAAATGCATTTTAATCCCAGACAAAACAAGAGACAAATTTCACCCAAAATTCTTCGTTTATATGGTTTTCACTAGAACTTTTTTTTAAATAACATGAAATTCTTTGGGTCTACTGTTTATTTTCTTTAAAGTATATAAATTTTTTTAATATTTTTAACTACAATTAAAGTGGGAAAATATAAAGTTGTCATTAATGAGAAAAAACATTTGTAAAGAAAGGGATACTCATTCACATTTGTTTTCTATCTTACAGTTTGTTTCAGTTACGTAAAATGAGATGGCAACAGCCGCATTTCAAAAAATCGTTTTCTGACCTTGCTTTCATTACAATACGCTCTTTTTTTTTTATTCCTTTTTGCCCGCATATCTAGTTGGTGAGCCGTATAATAAAGAACTGCAACTTCATTCTGTAGGTCAGCGGATGAGCTCATTAATTTGTTAATCAAGCTGCTCATCAGATATCCTTTTTCGGTTCAGCTGCTATGTGTATACTGCGAGTCTCGCCATTTTGCCAAATGCACCCATTTTTCTTTTGGAAATTATTCAGTTTCTACTGTGTCACTTTGTTCCATTGAATTGTTAAATCTAGCAGATGTTAGGTTGAGGTGAAAATACAAAATGAATTGAATGTGACTTAACGTCTGCAAATTTTTATATCGAACTAAAACACATGTCTTGGAATATTTTTGTAATGAATATGAGAGCTTTCAATTTAATTTTTATTTATTTTTTATTTTAACATGTTTTCTCTATTTTTAACTAATTATTTCTTGTTGTTTATTTTTTTACCGTATTTGTATATCTAATGTGAAATTTCGATAGCATTTTTGTTTTGGTTTTATCTTTTGGTGTGTGAGCGACAAATATTTCCAAAAATTGAATATTTGATTGTTTTTGTCACACTCATTTAGTCATATTATAAGTGCATATTATTTATTGAATACTAAAAATATTTAGCATTAAATTCGGTACAGTTTTATAAATATATAATTTATTATAAAATTGAATCAGACTTTTGTAACAAATTTATGTATTAATTTGAAATTTCAATTTTATTATTTGGTTATTATTTTTACCTACAGTGATTTTAAAAAATTTGAACACTATATTAATTTTTAATATAAAAAGTTAGCTGAATTTAGCATAAGTTAAGTTTGGTTGTTTTGCTTATAAATTAAATATTATCAGCTTAAAAATATTTCAAAAAAACTTATTCACTGACACAAGTGTTTAGTCTAAATAGCCTAGTGTGCTTATATAAATGTTCTATTGATATATTTTGATTTTTTTTCGTGTTAATTTTGTTATACCATTTCATTTTAAAGACTTCACAGAAGTTGTATGTTGAAAATAGATCAAAAACGGTCAATTTTCTTTAATATCATATATTGAAATAACTGGAATATAGTTATTGTTAGCAGTAAATATCACCACAAGAATAATCAAGACAAAAATAACGTTCTTAATTTGTTTTTGTCGTATGAAATTTGAGAGTGCAACATAATTTTATTGAGATATAGCGTTGTATTTGTTATATTTAGTAGTTTATTCTATTTTTAATTAGACTGCCTGAAAACATTTAAGCGTCAAACTTTAACTTATTTTTAAAAAAAAAAAAAAAAAAAAAGTCTTGGAAATAAATTATTTGCGAATTTTAATATGCTGGGCGTTAATTACTAAAGCAATAAATTACTTGATATTTTTAAAATAGTCATCAATGGGCAAGAAGAAGAAATTCTTACCAGCGAAAATTCATTTCTGCGTTTGAAAATTGATAAATGCCTTTATTTTTTAATACATATTTCTGTCAAAGTAAGAAAAAAAAATATTACACAAATCGTCTCAAAAGTTTCTGGAATAAAAATTTATTATAGAATATATGTAATTGTATATAATTTAGAAAGTAATTAATATATATTTTATTAAAAATGCAACAAATCAAATATAATGTTATATGTATATTAGAATTACACGTATTTATATAATTGTAATTTATTTCAGACACTTTTTTAAGAGCGAAAAAATCATGTCACATCATCCTCCTATTTTTAAAATATATTTAATGATATTAAATTGTCTAATATACATATTCGTATTATAAATTTATTTCATTATTATTAATAAAATATCAAAGTATGAATTGTAAATTAGAAAAAAAAAATATTTTAATTTATTTGAGATATGATAAAACGTGTACACCATCTTACGGTCTGTCGAAAGTTTTTGAAATTCTAAAAAATCACAGAACATATTTCAGCAACTGAATAAAATAAAGAACTTTAATTTTTTACTCTTTATGCATTTAATTGTTTTGATTTTTAAAATGAACATTTTTTTATGGAACTGATATTCTTATTTTTTGTTTTACAGGTAAAATCATTCTTTTCTTTTCCAATTCAATTTCCAGTTTACATTGGAGTATGATGTTCTGGTATGTTTCACACGTCATTACTGCTTTTTTTTAAATTTTTTTTATTTTTTAAGAGCCAGGTTAATAAAGATATATCACAGGGTGCTTGTGCATACTAATAATTGCGATACTATCTGAAGATGTATCCGAAAATTTATTTCGGAAATTTATTCGAATTTATCCAAATAAATTCGATTAACTACGCGAAATTTGTGTGCATTCAGATTTTAAATGTATGTGTTAACAACACAGGAATTTAAACTTTTTAGTATTTTTTAAACTAAAATTATAAATAACGAAATTTATTCCATTTTTTTTTCCTGCTACCTTTTTTGTTTGCTTTATTGCAATTTATTATTTACAGATAAAACTTAATTTTTTCAAATAATATTAATGCGTAACTATGCATTCATGACTTCTGTTTGTTTAATTAAGAATTTTCTTTGTTTTTAAATTTTTATTAATCTTATAGTGGTTGTTCCTTTCGTTCCAGTTAAGATCATGACTACGCCACCTTATTATAATTCTGATTGGTTTAAAATATCCATGATGTCAGAGAATGTTTTATCTATGTCACACTTAATTAATTCCCACATCGTATTGAGACGACGTCGTCCATTCGACTTGAATTTGCTGCCTGCATTCAAATCACATTTTTCGAGCGGCAGCAAACAAGGCGAAATTCATTATGAAATGTCTGAGAATATTGTCGAAGTTCATTATGTTAATAAAGCGATTTCTTCTATAAGTGTCAAAGCATCGCTTTGAGACACCGTTTTCCATTGATTGAAGCCAAATTGACAATAGAAAAGGCAAAACGAAAAAGACAAGACATAGTTTAGTTTTAGCATTTTATGGTTAGCTTATATCAGCAAGGGCGATTTAAATTTTTAAAAATTTCATTAGTTAAAATTTTTTTAAATTAATAATTACAATTAAGAAGGTAGTTCGAAAATACTCGAGGAATAAAATCAATTACTTCCAGAAATTCACTTTTTTTTTTTTTAAAAAAAAAAAATATTTCTCAAATTTTCTTTTCTAAGTTGAAATTTTCTCACATTTTTGATTTCAGAAAATATCTAGTTGCAAACTTTTAGTATGAAATAGACTTGTTGCCACTAGAGCTTTTCCAAATAAAGTGATAAGTTCTAAGAAAATACGCGATATCGACTGATTTTCTGGAAGTATTTTCATCGCGATTATCAAAATATTTTGGAATAGGGACTTTTTTTAATACTGAAAAAACTTATATTAAAATACGCGTTCTGAGATATATTGGATTGTATTTAGGGATGAAGGCATTTGGTCATTTTCCCGAGAAATATCTAATATCCGTTTTTTTCCCCGTTCTAATAAATGCTTGTAAGCATTGCTTTTGTTTGATGAAATATAATACTTGTTTTCGAATTCTCAGCCTTATGATTTAGCAATTTTTTTTAAATATTTTATTTTTAAGGGTAACTAATTCTGTTGTACAAAAGAGTACATTTATATGCATGTTTGTATTTATAAAATATTTTTAATTAAAAAAATTAATTTTAAAGAAAAATTTCCTGTTTTAAAATTTGTAAGGACTTGGAGTTTTGTAATTTCTGTTAAGATAGTGAATATATTATATTTGAGGAATGGCCATGATTGATAAAAAAATTAGAAACATATTTTTATTCAATAAATCTTAATCATATGAATACTATTGCTTCTTACTCTTTCTAACATGTACTGTATATTATTTATGTTATCATCAATTATATTTAAGACCAATTAAATGTTAGATAGCAATTCACTTATCTAATTTTGGTTATAGTTTTATCATATTTTAATGACGTCCAGAATTTTCCGATCCACTATATTTCTCTCTAATTATGTATTATCTACATATTCAACCAATGCTATAAAATGCTCGTATTGCTTTAAGCATACTTTCAAATTTAGTTTTTAGAATGAATATGATTTAAGCCTTATAGTTATGTTATCTTTCATTCTTGATTTTTTGCCGTTGATTTGACGTATATCATTTGAATAGAAGTTTTTAAAAATGAAATTGCGTGATGAATATTTAAAAAAAAAGCCGACCTAATATTTAAAGGGTAAGGAATTTGGTGAGAAAATTGTTGAAATCAATGGAGATTCGTTTATGGACTTGCAGGAAAAAGATTCGTAATGACAAGAAATCGAATGAGCTGACTGGATTTCTTTGTATTGAGAGTAAAAATTTCATTTTGTTTCTTGAATTGCTTCGGAATATTTAGTAAATCATTTATAATCAACGTTCTTAAGTAACATAATAAATAACAGATCAAAATACAGTTCGTTGCATTTTATAATTATTTAGTTATAATGAGTAATAATTGTCTTGTGAACTCGCACGCAACAATTTACTTGCCAAATATTAAGATTTAACCATCTGGCATCTGAAGTTAGGAACTGAAATTGCTAATTTCAGCAAGAATATTAACACTTGAATTTAAGAACATTTTCAGAATAAAAAAATTTTTTGTGTTATACCAAATTATATATTGAAAATATATTTTAGTGAGAAGAATGTTTTAGTTTACAAAATCAAGCAAGTAATTAAGTCCTTTTTCATGGTATTTACTTACTGTAAATTTTGATTATTGTGTGAGTCAATAGATTTAAGTTGTTGTTGTTACTCATGACACTTGGACAAGCCAAACTCGCTTTGCCTTTAAGTTAATAGAGGGCATCTTTCGTTTTAATCAGAATGCCACGAAGGTGAAAGTACGTCTTTGCACTTTAAATCCTTTGATAGATGGCTCCACCAGAGAATCCACTCCCTCAATTTTGACATTAATCTGGAGGGGGAGGAAATTTTCTCCAAACCATTGTACTAATGGTAACTGGTCAATGACCGACCACAGGACTTTCGATTCCAGAGATTTAACGAACACGTATATCGCATGTACTCGGTGGCTCTTTGGCGGCATTGGCAATCGAACCTCGCCCTTTCAGATGGAAGGCCGATGCCCTAACCACTAGGTTACTACGGCCCATATATAGATTTAAGTAAATATTTTTTTTCCTTTCAAATTTAGGAAAATCCTAGGCACTGAAATTGCCGTGGCGATTCTAACACAAAATTTTTAAAATACATTCCTTTATCAATATATTTTCAATTTTAAACTTTCATGCAGTGGATTGGAATTAAAGTTTGTGTGTGTGAAGACAACTTTTTGCCTGTTCTGCCGTAATCCATAATTACGGATTAACAACACCTGCTGCAATGTTCCTGCTTTTAGCATTTGCACGATTCAAAAGAAAGGCGAACGTTCGTATAAATAGATTTTTCCTCCGAAAGGATTATCTGTCAGCTTAAGGTGGAAACGGAAAGAGTTGGTATCGTTGTAAGGTCTTAATCGGTCAAGCGCAAAGCTGTCTCGGGTCACTCATGGGGAACGCTCTGGATAAATTCAGTTAGAGGCATGAGTCATTTCGATATCTCTGCATAGACGATGATAATTATTTACATAACAAAAAGCGGCATATTGGAACTTTTCATATTTCCAAGTTAGAAACGCGTTAGAATTAATTTATTACAATCTGGAAAAGGATTTGGAAATCCAAGAATGATTTATGCTTTATTACCTAAATAAAAGACGAAGGAATGGGCAGAAATTATTTACAGTGTATTTCATTCAATGTATACTTAAATGGAATGAAAAGGAATAAAAATCTGAATTTATATCAAGAAAAATCTTTGCCAAAGTAATGCAAACTGTCATTTTATAGTAGTTGAGCAAAAGCTTGAAAGCGAAGTCTTTCATTTTAATTGCGAATGTAAATCTAGAAGTTTATAAGACCACCTCTGCTGTTTGATATTACTAATATCTAATTTTTAATCTTAGATTTGATTAAATAATGCTAAGATTAGTATTTGTAGTTTGAAGATATAGATTTAACGTAACACTTATTCCTCCGTTTGCATTAATTTCGCGTGCAAACTTTTAATATCTTCCTTATGGGTTATATTTATTTTTCGGCTGGGAAGCTCTTTGGCTTGCTTGCTGTCATAGAGATCTGACAATTATTACCCACTTTCTCTGAGGTCATCTTCGTTTTATGATTTTCTCTAAGGGTTCTAAACATTACGAGGTGTGCCGCAGGTGCTTAATTGAACCAGCTTCTCCTGTCCACATTTTATTGTGTCTTGTCTTATCCTGGAAAAATGTTTATGGTAACCCATTGCTGGTTTTGGATTTTGTTTTGGAAGAACAAATTCATGGACTTGATGTAGCTCCGTTATACTCGGGGATGTGGATCGTCATGTTTTCATAACTGCTTTTGCTTCCTTTTTGTGCTTTTACACTAATCGCAATTAATTCTTGGAAATGATTTGCATGATTCCTGTATCACACTCATTTACTATGAGATTTCATAACTGCTTTTGCTTCCTTTTTGTGCTTTTACACTAATCGCAATTAATTCTTGGAAATGATTTGCATGATTCCTGTATCACACTCATTTACTATGAGTTTTCATAACTGCTTTTGCTTCCTTTTTATGCTTTTACACTAATCGCAATTAATTTTTGGAAATGATTTGCATGATTCCGTTATCACACTCATTTACTATGAGTGAGACATTGTACAAAACATAAGACACGAAGAAGGAGCCGACAATTTAAGTGAAATAATTTGATCGCATGCATTTGAATATCGAAATTTGCATTACATCAGAGTAGAAGAGGGGTTTTAGTGAACACTCTAAATTCAACTGCCAGACACGAATGATTCGCTACGAAATATTTTTACTGATTAAATTTTATATTGATACGTTAATGCTCTACGAGTGCCTGGTGACACAGTTACCTGTTACCGCTACGAAATATTTTTACTGATTAAATTTTATATTGATACGTTAATGCTCTACGAGTGCCTGGTGACACAGTTACCTGTTACCGCTACGAAATATTTTTACTGATTAAATTTTATATTGATACGTTAATGCTCTACGAGTGCCTGGTGACACAGTTACCTGTTACCGCTACGAAATATTTTTACTGATTAAATTTTATATTGATACGTTAATGCTCTACGAGTGCCTGGTGACACAGTTACCTGAATATGCTAACCTGTAGTGAGAACGTATCTTCAAGTCCCCATGTACCGTCGCTAAGGCTTTGAACAACGCCAATAATGACCGCCCACTGATTATCTGACTTTCGGTTCAATAATTCGTGATTTTGAATTGCAATTAAGGGAAATAGACCATTGAATTTAAGAAAGACCATTCTCTGAACGAAAATTCTTGTAGTCGTATTGAAGAAATTTTGAAATGGGTTTTAAATTCTGAGAGAGAAAAAAGGGAAAGAAAAACTTTCAACGACTTCAACCAAGTTCAAACAAAAGTGCTGTGCCTAAACTTTCTCAGTTTTTTCTTTTATGCATATATTAGTTGAACTTGTAGATTTATATTTAATGTTTTGGTCTTCCAATTGAATATTTCATGATTTCGTATGTGAACAGTTATAATGTTTCTGACTTCACTGTGAAACATTGGTTCCTATCGAACCACAGAAAGAGTCTATAAATGTAAATAAAAATCGAAATCATACTGTTTATTTACTTTTCTAAATTATTGTTGTAAAAAGATAGTCAAAGATTATTTCCGTAGCTATTACCAATTCTTATGGTGCTTTTGTTTAAATAACATGTATCTAAATTTAAAATAAAATATGTATTTTATGCATAAGTTATTATTTTTAATATGAGAGACTGGATTTTCTTTGAATATAATCATTTTACATTTCATTAAGACAAGAAATCCAAAGAAACTCTTATCCATCTGAATACGATATAAATGATCTAACCAATAATAGAAAAGTAAATAACTATGTAAAAAAAGTATTTTAATTTTAAATAAAACTTAATGAATATTCTTACCCTCATAGAAAAATTACATCGTTTTTGAATAATTTTATTTCTATGTTATTTCCTACAATCTGGTTAAAACGTCTTATTTATCGATGAGCTTTTTTAAATCTTGAAAATATTCGTAAAATTTAGCAGCATCAGTTTTTATGTGGTATTTTTTGGGTGAAGAGAGGAGATCTTAGATAAAAAGAAAAATTCTCCTTTTTCGGTGTTTTCTTTGAGTGGAATCTTTAAGGATGCTGGTCATATACCATCAGGGTGTCGTGACACGTATTATTTTTCACCTGCGCTCATTATCAGTTGTGATTAACCCTTTAATGCACCTTGCGGACGTCATCAACATCTGCTCTCTCTCGTCAAGGACTTTGAAGGCCGTTCATATCCTGGAGGTGAGAGACAGTTGTCACAAAACTATCTTCCTACTTTCCTCCAAGATTACAATCTGTCCTTTGGCTAGAAGCAAACACCTTTCCTCTTACCCGAAGCGCATTTGTCCGGTGACTAGTGTGGAACTTATCGATGGGCATTCTGTTTCATTCATCATTATTGCACTTCTTAAATCGTTACATTGATGCCCACAAATCATAAATATTATGCTTGGAATTACTAATGAGCAATAATTAGGTTATCTTGTAGCACATTGATTAAAATATTGTCATCTTCGAAAGATATAATTTTTTTTGTAATCACTAAAAAAGTAATTTTTCGGATTCCTTTCTTTTAACTTAATAAAAGAGTCATTCTTGTATTTTAAATATTGAAAACTGTTAAATTTTTTACTTATTGGAAATTCATTTATTTGTTGATAATTAAAATAATTGAAAAATTCAAAATTTCAGCGCTAAAATACGATTTTTTTTTAAAAGTTAGGTTAAAATTAATAAAGGATCAATTATAATTTATTTTATCCTTTAGATTTTCCATTAATTTTCTAATGCATTAGTTACCTTTTTCACAATATATTTATTGATTTCTTTTTCTACTTTTGTCGATCTGGCAACTCAATGGCGGACAGCTCAAAAGTTCGTTGGTTCGCATTCCACTTCGGGCGTGAATGTGCGTAGTTTTTCGGAATCCATCTTGAACTGTTCGTAGGATCTGAGTAGCCCTCGTGTGCAAATAATGATCAATTAAAAGACAAATAAACCAAACTTCTTCCTACTTTGTAAGTGGAGCTGACAATTATAATGTGTAGTACCATGATTTCATAATCAACAATTGCCGAGTTCGATTTCCATGTCAAACCCGAATATTTGAATTGGCTCAGAATTCTCTCCCAATTTTTTTCAACATTGCTTTTGGGTTCTAGTTTCTATAAAAAATATATATATAATGTCCATTCAGTGATAAATAAGAAGGCCGATGGCTTAATGGTAGCGCTTCGCGTTTTTAAGCTGAGGCTCTGCCCTCGGACTGTGCAAAGTCAATTCAATGGGTCGATAAAATTGAGTACCAAACATGCTTGGGAATTAAATATTATAGACCTCGCGTTTGGCTGACCACCTGACTACGACATGTTTCGCACCTCTGGGCCCTGGGTCCGAAAGCAGGCAATGTAGGCCTTGGGCCACTGAGTTTAGTTTAAGGACAAATAAGCCTGACGAAAATAATTCTCATATACAAATGTAAGTTGTTAAAGGAGAAACAAAATAAATCTTGTAAAAATGAAATTAGATAAAATAAATTATCCGAATTATACTTCATCCTATAAATTACCTTGTGATAAAAATGACAATTATTGTGAAAATAAATTAAAGTAATCAAAGCATGGAATGTGTTAAACTTGTTGTATATCAACATTTATGCCTTGACTGCTCTCAAAATAACCAATATTTTCAAAGAGCGTGTATTTTCGATTACTTATTTTTCTCACCCATAATGTAAGTCTCCCCAAGTTATTCTCCTCCGTTGGTAAAATTTATGTGCTCACGAACAATAATGAAATTTTCTAGGAAAATGATATTTCTATTAATGAAATTTATTAGGGAAAAAAAAAGGACTCCCCCATTGTGACGCAGTGGATTAAAAAATGGACGTCATAATGACGTCATTTTAGTTATTAGTTTTGAGGGAACTTTTGAGAGCAGTTTTTATTGATAATAAATTATATATATATATATATATATATATATATATATATATATATATATAATATACTGAGTGATCAGTGCGATGGTCGCTGCTTGAGTTACATGCAAACAGCTATTCATGCAAATTAATACACATGTATTTTAATTATAAACAATTATTTATACAATATAATAAACATAAGTAGATAGTGAAGCAATGTTGTAAACTATGTCTTAATTTATATTGAATTGAAATATCTTGTTAACTTCAGTTAGAATTCAGGGAAAATTTTGACTGTGCTTTGTATTTTTTTGCTGAAAAAAAAGTCTGTAGTTAATTGAAATATAAAGATAGCCTTCTCAATACTAAGTAATTTATCTAGTGATTTATTTATTCTAAGAATACGTAAGCTTTAACTTAACGTAAATTAAAATCAACTTAAAATTATCCTGTAATTCATCTTGATTCTCGCCCATGTTCAAAGTGTGTTCATAAAAAATGCAAATGTTTTTGAGATTCTTGTCAATTTTATTCAGCATATTTTGCATTTTCCCTGAAGAAATTCGATACGTCGCATATTATAACATAAAACCTCGGTTTTGTAACAGTTTCACAGTCGAGGAAAAACAAACACTTCAGTTTTAAGGAGTTAATAACGATTGTCGTTTTAGCAAGCAAAGCGCGCCTGTCATTACAGTGGAGTACTTGATAATGCATCATCGTATTCATCCTCAAAATAATGACTGGCCCATTGTTTTGCCACGCACCAGTCATGGATGGGGCTTACGTGCTACCACTAACGCATGTTTTTTCTCCACTTGCGTGCTTTTCTGAAATCCGTCGCAGCTTCAATGACAACCAAACCCGAGATACAACCTCCCCCCCCCTCCACGCATCCCATCAGCTATTGCGATTTCATTTAATGCTTTTTCAGAGATTTTAACTCTTTTTTTTTTCCTTCTGAACAGTGCGGTTGGCTTTGGAGTTAATTGTTTTCTGTAAAATATTACATAGAAATGGGAAACAGTACCTAAAAATAAGAGTCTGAAAGTCATGTTCATGAAATAGTGATTTTATAATGCAGCAAATGTAACCAAAATTCAGATCACAATTTTATTGATTATTCATTTTATTGGATAATATTTTATTTCTTGTCAGACAAGGGATTCGATCGTTGCGTACGTGATGGTGTCATGTTTGTGGAATAGAAATAAATGGATTAAATTCTGTTCTGGGACTTTCCTTTTTCAAATAGTCTTATGCACATTATATATTTGTAATGTTCCGCTGATAAGGACCGAGTTGGCGTTAAAAATTGATATTGCTTTATCGTCAGTTTGGCAACTTACAGGCTTGATATCCTCTTTGAATGTATGCGCTTATGGTAAAACATTCGTAGGAATTGTCCAAAGTATTATGTAATCTGTACATATTTGTATAAATGGTTTGAAGTATTTCTTTATTTTATTAAGTTTATTATTTTTCTCTAAAATTAGGTTACGTACATTATCATGCCACAATCTTCTATTTAATATTTATACTTAGTTAGGATTCTTATGTAAATGTAATGATATAATTTTGAGTATTTTGCAATTTGAATAGCATTATGGGTAAATGTTCAGTTTTCTTGCCGCAGCTGAACTGGTTTGTCTCCCACTTATGTCAGGCCTAGCTAATAAAGGAATGGCTAGTTCTCTGGCCTTCGGACCAACAGTTCTTGGATTTAATCTCTATTTCTGGCGTGGATATTTATAATGGTCCAAAGTTTACTTTAATTAACCCTCGTGTGAAAAAAATGACCATTGCGTAACAAATGAATCAACCATTCCATCTACGCCAAGGATGCTTGTTATAGTTCTGAGTCCATCTTAAATAATAGGTCCAAATTGTTGAAAAGTGTGTAATAATTCTTATTCTTTATAATATTTCAGTTAGATATTCTTATACAAAAGATTTTAGTTAGATATTCTTATACAAGATTTCCTCAGTTAGCCATAGCTTGTTTCTCGATTGCGTTATTATTTATATCTAGAATTTTGAAATATACGCTTTCGTAGAAATACGATTATAAATTGCTTAAATTTAAGTCATATTTAATACAATTTTGTCTAAACTTCTCATAATGTCACTTATAACTAGTAATCTAGACTTTACAGTGTTTGGAGTTAAGAAATTTTCCTTGAAATAAAAGTAATGCAACTTCTATTCATAAAATCATTGTATGTTCAAATCTTTATCACTTTAGGTATTTACACTTATAGAAGTTAACTATATTTACAATAATCTATAATAATGAAAAATCGATAGCATGGTTTTAATTCCTTTTGCTTTTATTTTATAATTCCGGTCAGTAACACTTAAATACTTCTTAAAATACACAAGTAAAAATGTGGAAGAACTCGGACCATACCTATTTATATTCTGAAAATATACAAGGCCTCAAAATTTTCATTTTGAGCTACTGTCAAATTTAAGGGCTGTCTTTTTAGTAAGCACACTTCTCTGTATAAAACATTGATTGAAGAATGTTAGGCAATGCGTGTTGACCTCAGAATCTGGCGTCTTTGTGATTGGGTCAAGAATGTTTCATATAATCATCATTATTTAAAAAAAAATTCTATACAATTTTTTTTGAAATTGTGTCGAGAAACAATTAAAAAATCTTACAAAAAAGAGTTTCTAAATTATTATACCTCAAAACTTAAACGTTAATTTGTCAATTATTTTCGTAAATAGAAAAGAACGCCATGCACTACAAAAATTCTGCTTGTGAAACAAATATTGTATCAAAAATTTCTTCAGTTGTGTAAGCTTACCTAATTTGTGAACAATAATACATCTCCTCACTGAGTTTCTTGCATTGATTTGCTGTCGAATTGGAATAGGCCATCGAGATATCCGCTGGCAAGCTATTTTGGTCACGTACGATTGCAAAGAAAATTATTTATTTCTTGAATTATTTGCTCATTTTCTAAATCACTGATGTAAGAAGAAATTTCATTTTGTTATTTACGATAAAAAGAAAAAAAAATGTTGGATAGGTTTGGTGACGCTGATAATATAAACTCGAGATTTCGTCGATTTTCGTGGCAGTATTTACCAGGGATACTTTTTTGTATTGTTATCGTGGTCCATGCAAATTTGAAATAATATAATTCTACATGTTTTTTTTCTGATTTTGTATGTATATACCTGTGTTTGCACAGGTTTTTTTTTCGCTCTTTTTCCTTATAAAAAAATGCTAATAGCTTTTCTCAACCTTGAATTCAAAAACACTATTGCGGATGCACATATAAATTTATCGTGACTTGATTATATTTTATCTTCCTTTTTAATATTATTGGCAGCATAATCATAATTTTTAGTGGCGGATTATATGCTCTTGATTCAGTTATATATCCTTGTTTTATTAAGAATAAAATTTTAAACATACTTTTAAAACGCACTAATATCTTCATTAATTAATGGGCTAACTTTTTTTTTAATTTTCTGATAAACGACTGTGCTTTGTATTTTTTAAATTATTATTTTACAATTGTATCGCTTTCAAATGTATAGAATTTAGAAATCGAGTAATACACAGAAGTAAAAAAAAAAATATTAAAATCAATATAAGTTATTCTTTGGTGTAGATTTCTCTGTGAGAATAATCCTAAAACATTTTTATTTAAAAAAAAAAAAAAAAAAAAAAAAACTTTTGCATTATCATTATAAAAAATGTCAACAGATGTAACAGATTTTTTTAATCTTTTATTAATTTCCATCTATCTAACAGACATTTTTTTTTGTGGTTTCTAATATGTCCTCCTTCCTTAATTACCTTTCATCTATTGACGTCACTGTATGCCTTTGTTTTCCTTCTTCATTTGGCAATAACTAACTCTGTCATGCAAAATTCTTTTTTTGAAGCTTTCTTTTCCTATCTTTTGCCGCACAAATCGCTAATGTGTTCGCTTTTCATTTTCTGTCATAGCTTCGCCAAATGTGTCGCTTGTTTTCTAAGTGACAAAACAGTTCTGTGAAGTCACGTGTCATTTACAAAGAATTGGCTGCAATCAACTCCTCTATCATCATTTCGAAATGAATGCGGGAAATTTGTTCCATTTGTTTTCTTTTATTATACCATCGTTTCAGGATAACAAATGCG
Source organism: Latrodectus elegans (assembly GCA_030067965.1). NCBI lineage: Eukaryota > Metazoa > Arthropoda > Arachnida > Araneae > Theridiidae > Latrodectus > Latrodectus elegans. The sequence goes on along the minus strand of CM057815.1, from coordinate 53,306,550 downwards.
CCTAATTGTTGATGATTTTTTTAAGAATTAACTTTGTTTCCTTTTATGTCAAAAGATTTGCCATTTCAGTGTACAAATATAACATAATTTAGATGACATGAAAGCCGTATTCAAGCCTATTTAAGTTATGTGTGTAAATATTTTATAAAAAACATAATAACATTTATCAGAATATTTTGATACGTTGTTATATTCTGTTTCTTTAAAGAGATAGAAATGCAGTATTCCCTAGCCACTTCTCGCTTCATTTTGGTATCAGTGCTTCGCGGGTTTTTCTAAAACATTCATCAAAAAATAAAAATGAAAAAATACTACCATGTCGGCAGCCACATTGTGGAAAGGAGCGTTGTTTCATGTTGATGCACGCGAGAGAATGATCCTTGCATGTCGAACAGAGATCACATTGGATCTTGGATTTTTATTGGTTTACGAAATGTCGGCCTGCGAAGTAAGCCTTTACTTACATACCACAGGCTGTTATAAAGACTCGTGATTGGTTTCCGGTGCGACATCGACCAATAAGAGAACGAGTGGACTTATCCCTGTGAGTTGATTGTCTGAGCAGCATCTTCTCTTGTTGCATCTCGCCAATCTTGCCCATGATGTTGACTATCTCGCATACTGTATTTAAGAACGTGACTAAAGAAGACACCAGCGCCCTTATCGATTGCCACTTGGACTCACTGATTGATGAAGATTTCCATGAGATGACAAAGTCTGATGGTGAGGAAGAAAACGAAGAAGAAACTGAGAAGCGTGGCCTCCCTGGAGAATCTGCAACAATTGTGCAACAAGACATAGACGATATTATGGTTCGAACTGTCGAGTTTAGCAATCTTGTTGACGAGATTATGTTCTTGTTCAGGGGAATTTTGAAGGAAAAGAAAAACAAAGACAACACTTACCCATTCTCATGTTTCTCTCCAAGATAAAACCTCCGACTCTGCAGTCAGTGCCTCCCACAAAAAAATCTCCGAGTGAGCCTACAGCTTCTACGAGTCAAATAAGAACCTCTCCTCCGCCACCAACACAAGACTCTTCCCCTCTCTCAGAGAGTGGTGTTTATTACTGTATAAAGTTTTGTAATTAATTTTATTAATTAGCAATAACAAGTTTAGTTATATACATATACTGTTGTAATTTTTGTCTTAAATGTGTAAAGTATAAATGCTGTTTACATATTTAAAACATTCGTGTACCTGCATACACGAAAATTCCAAGAGGCAAATCCTAACCTCGCGGTTTTTCATCTTTCGTGGGTAATTCTGGGCCCCATTAACCGCGAAAAACGAGGGATCTTGACAAACTACTCATTATCATCACATTATTAGCGTCATTTTCGACATATTTCAACAAATAAGAGTTGATATTATATATATTTATTTTTTTTTAGAATGTTTTAACTATAACATTTCAATTTTGAAAATTTATTCCGGTAATGTAAGTGTAAATAATTAATTCTGTAATTTAATCAAAATAGTATCAATAAATAACCTGTTTTCTTTATGTAATTACTTTTCAAATAAAATAAGAAAAATTTCTTTTATGTATTTTTGCATTTTATTGTAATAAATATGGATTTTAATGCAGTTTGTATTTATTTAAATATTCTCTTAAACATCAATTATAGTATGTAAGGTTTAATTGTAATGAAATATTCTGCAATTAATGATCACTACAATTAACGCAATAGGATTCAGTATTTAAATTCACTTAATGACCCAAGCTTAATATTGGGCTAGTCGTTTGATAATGTCAAATAAAAAAATAATGGACTTTTTATTTATTTAATTTTTTGATATTTTTTTATTTGAATAATCTGCTGAAGACGCATACCTTTTTGAATTTGCTGACACAATAACAGTTCTTCTCATTAACCTCTGATTTCACTGAAATTTCATTGTAATGAGTCGCCGAATTGTTAAGATTATTTCCAGACTTAAATAAACTTTCTCTGAACTTGAATTGCCATCTTCCTCATTAGGAAGCTTCTTTAAAAATAATTAGTTCGAAACTCCTTTGACCTTGGAATTCAAACTTATATATCCTCGTTTCAAGTCCCACTCAAATATGTATATGAAAAGATTCAGTTAGCTACAAATATTTTCTAAACTCATAGCTTTTGATCTTTAATTTTCATACAGAAATTTATGATAATATAATATTGAATATATATTTCCATAATTTCGATTTTTTTTATGTGTGGAAACATTTATCTTCGTAAAATACAATTACAGGGGAGGGGAGATAAAAATACCGTAATCATACTTTAATAAGATAAGTATGTAGATATAATAAAGGAGAGAGGTTTAAAAATAATAAAATATAATAATAAACTCTAATACTATTGATCGTTAGTATTACATTTAGTTTATCTCATTTACTCTAATTATTTTTCTTCATTTCAATAATGTGTGTTCGATTCCCAATACAGCTGTCAATGTCTATAGTGGCTCGGATTTCACGTTAAACTGTAGGTCCCGATGTAATAAACCCTCGTGCACCAAAAAGTGACCTTTATACGAAAAGTAAACAAACGAAACCGAATCATTTTACAATATCTGAAAAAAATTCCCATGCATATTTGGAATAGAATTTAAAAAAGTTTTTATTGTCATCGTTAATTTAATAGATTTAATTTTTCAATTTCAAAATAATAATAATTTAAATTTTCTTTTTTAAATTATCCTGCTGTTTTTCAATGAAATGAATGAGCTGAGTTGTCAGTCAAAGGGTTAGCATTTAGTCCACCCTTTCAGCAATTCAAATTTTGATATTTATAGTGGTTTAAATCATTGGTTTTTTTTTTTTTTTTTTTTTTTTTTTTGTGCACACGCGGTCTGATGTGGCTACGTGTGCAAAAAATGACCATTGAGCTACAATCTTCCATGTTTACCAAACCAAACAAATGTATTGAATGGGTTAAGCAAATGTTTTGTTTATATAAGAGAATTCATTAAAGCGTGTTTTCTTGTCAAGGTGAACTTCCAAAGCTTCCGATATGCCGTGATCTACTTCTTGTTTTCCGTGTTTACTCTAAGTTCCTGGTTGCTGATAATTGAGTTTTATTTATGCTTAGAAATTAGATTTTTGTGTTTACTTAGCCTTCTTGGTTTAAGAAATATAGAGATTGAATCCTGAAAATATAATTACTTGGCTGATAAAGCATACAAATGCTTCTACCTAAACAATTGTGCTCAAAAAATATGTAATTTACTTGTGTTTATATCAGTAGCGGGGCACTTTTTTGTGTTGATAAAATTTTCATTAAAATAATTTCAATTTAATTTAAATATTATTAAGACGATGTCAGATTCGGTTTTAGAAAATTACATCAAACATTATTCATACATGATCAAAATCAGCATTTTCCTCTTGTGCAAGAAAATAGTGATTGTTTTTATTAAAAATCTACTTATTTTCTATTAGTATTCCATCTTCATTAAATCAGCTCATAATTTGTGCATCCAAACACTCTGCAGTTTTGCATATAAAGTTGCAAATTGACATTTTGTTGCGAAAATATTTTAGTTTTCATGTTTGATTTTTCGTTATTTTCTATTAGTATTTCATTTTTATTAAATCATTTCATAATTTGTGTATCCAAACGCTCTGCAGTTTTGTATATGAAGTTGCTAATTGACATTTTGTTGCGAAAATATTTTAGTTTTCATGTTTCATATTTCGTTATTCAAAGAATATTTGCTCGAATGCGGGGATTTTATCAAAAATTTGTTTGTAAACCTCAATAATTTTTTTAAAAATGAATATTTTATTATTAAATAATCACTGAATGTAAACAAATATTCTCATTCTACTGTTATCATTTTTATTTTTCAAATGTGGTTATCAAGTTTATTAATCCTTTAGCAACTTAATTCGAAATTTTATAATATGCCTTTTGTCCACAAAAACTTTAAAATATAGTTTTCATTTTTAATTCTACTCTATTTATTTTTTGCTACTAATATTTATTTAGGAAGGTAAATAACAATTGAATGCTCTGGTTACATGCAAGGTAGAATTTAATTAAAAATTACCCATTTTAACCAAATGTAATCGTAAGCGCATGCGCATTGAATACGAGAAATGTAAATACCGAATCATTTTCTCTTAAATAACGAGAAAATACTTTGTGCTTTGAGCGTGAAGGTAGCTCATTCGATAAAATTACTCATGTTATTAAAACGCTTTTGCGTGCAAAGTTGTTCTAAAAATAAACAAATTTGTCTTGCAATATATGTACGCAAAATAGTGTCAGATCTCATTAATGCATAGTTTATCAATTGAAGGGAAAGCATATCTGGTAATAATGCTAGAGACAAAGTTTCCTTCCCATCATTTTTCTCTAACTATAAATAATTCTTAAAAATCACCAAATTTCTAATAAAGGTCAGTCGACTTTTAAACCTCGACCTTTCCCCAAAAGAGCGCCAAAGCCCTTCTCAGTACACACGTGACTTTCACTACTTCGTTTAACTTTTAATCCGTGAAAAGGTCAGGGATGCTGGCGGAAAATCTCTAGGTGGGAGGGATGTGGGGCTCAGGGGAGGGGAATTTCCCGCTCACCCTTCCCGAACCTCCGTAGACTGGATCTAAAAATAGACTGAGCCTCTGCAGTCCCTTTCCGCGCACCTTTTTAGAACTATGTTGCCTGTATTTGCAATTGTGGAGCGATTTTTCCTTTCTCCGCCAAGGGAAAAAGAAAAACGTTTTCATGAGATCGTCATTCGGTTGTCTGTTGCAGATGTTTCCCGCCGAGAGTTGCGGCATTTTTAGACTCACTATTGGCTATAAAAATGCGAATCCTCGGTTCAATAATTCTCTTTTTGTCAACTGCAAGGCATAGATCAGTATTATATGGACGAGATTAGTTGTTATATTTACTGCGCTCTTGTGTTTTTTTTTTTTTTTTCCTTCTCTTTTCTTCCTGCTAATAATATTTGGATTACAAAATAGGCAGACAACTTTTTCTATGAATTATTTTAATAATCATAACACGAAATATTTATTTTCTCATAAATAAATTACTTTTGTAAATATTTTTATTGCAGAAATTTATTCTTATTTTTTAGATTTTTCAGTTAACTTCTTTATTGTATGTTTTGCATTTTTTCCCTAAATAAGTTAACTTTAGTTACTTTATGAATAACTAAAAACCTGGTTTCAATTAATTTATTAATGTTACTAGAATCTTTCTTATAGAAAGATTAAGTGTTAAGTTGTCTTGAATGTTCAGTATTATACGTAACTGTGAAATGCGATTTAACAGATTTTAAACATTTTTATTAAACAACAAACTTTAATAATTACAGTGGGAGAGTAACAATGTGTCTTAAAAATGTCAATGGATAAATAATTAGTTTAGTTCGCATAAAGTTCGGTTTAAATAATTTCCCCGTTTTAAATTTTAGTCGTAAACTTGCTACTGCGTGGGAAATTTTTAGTAAGTTATTTCAGCAACTTTTAATACATTTCTTTTAAATAAAATATTAAATAACTTTAATAAATAAAAATAATCTTATTAAGATATTATTCTTGAATTGAAAAACAGCGAATTCATGTCTTAATCCACACATAATGACCATTAGTCTTTTTTCGTAGGTGTTCAGTTGTTTTATAACTCATAAAAGTGTGTGTAGATATGAAAGTTATATTAATGTTATCGTTAATCAAACACTGTTCTTTTTCAGTGTGTACTATGGGAAAAATATTTATGTAAATCACTAATTCTTTTTGCATACTATTGAAAAAGAAAATATGTAATTAGAGATTTAGTTGTATATCCTCTGTCATGTGTAAAAATAAAATCAGCTGTGATGAGATTTATTATTTAAAGGGTGGTAGAAAAATAAGTTATACAATTACGTGATCGTAATTATGATAAAACTAATGTTGTTTAAAAAATATTTTCACTTTCGAAAGGAAATGCATAAACGACTTTAATGTAATTATGCAAATTTTCTGCTTTAATTGGTTTTCAAATTCACCTTAATTTAATATATAATATCAAAACTTAAACGAATTTTTATTCCATTATATTGATAGCTTAATTATGGCCAGTTTGTCTCAATTCTGCATCAATGTTTTTTCTTAAGCTAGTTTCTCTCTTTTTTCTTTAGCAGAAAACTTTACGTATGAAACTGGATATATGGAACAAACAAACAAGTTTGTTTTTCAGTTGTTAATCACATTCTGAGACAGAAAATAGAAAATAAATTTTGCCTATTTTTTTATTGAAATGTTTATAATTAAGTCTTAAACCTTTATAACTGAGGCAGCAAGAAACTATCCAAAAATAATTCAAGATAATAAGAGCTAATTAATTTTAACCACATGATTAACAATTTTTTTCCCTGGGAAGAAACTCTTACCCAAACCCAAATGGGGTTATATCTGTTCTATATTTTAAATATTATCTGATGTTTCAACTAAATACATTTGACATTTAAAAAAAGTGTGATGACGCAAAAAATAGCTACCTGCCAGAGGAAAATTTTTTACAAAATCATTGTTAGTAACTAGCAACTCGCTGACGAGAATTATGAATTATGAATTTGCTAGCAGTTTGCAAAAATGCTTTACATTAATACAGTATACATGTACAGTTCTGTAAAAAGATTACTTGCTGAAGGTTTGAGTCAGAGTAAGTTGTTTAACAGCCTTCATACGTTTTCGGACTTCAAATTATGCATTCACTCACTACACAGTGAGAATTTGCATGTAATCATATTCGTTCTGATGCTTTCTGAAACTTGGGCATTAAAGGCATCTTCTTCCTCGACACTTGTTGACCATCATTTGTAATTGGAAATCCAGGGTCTGATTCATAATTCATCCTCCTCTATTTTTAGCACTAACTTCTGTGTGAACATGCAAGAATTTTGAATAGAATGAATTCCTCAAGCGACATGTCATTCTCATTTTCTCGCTTCTCTTACCTTACCTTACCTTTTCTTGGGCATTTTCCTTTTTCTCATTATCCGTCTTTTTCTCTCTAATTTGCTTCTTTTAAATTGCGAAAGCAATTCGAATAAACGGAGTTCGGATAATTGGAGTTCTAATGTATTTTTTTTTCTTCTGGAATTTAAAGTGTCTACTTAGAAAAGTTTTTTTTTAAGTTTTTATAATACTGTTGTGCCATGTTAGACAAACAGTTTTTCCACCATAGTTGCTCAAAAATGCGAATGTAGCTTTATTTTTGTGGCGTACTAGTCGTAAAAGTTAACTAATGAAAAAAAAAAGTATGCTTTTAACATATAAGTTCTGAAAATTGATTTTCATCAATTATTTACATAGCAAAAAAGCTTGCAGTGGCTACATTTATAATACCTACAATTTTTATTAGTAATTATTATCTTAAAATATAAGTTAAAAAAATGTTTGTTTAAATTATCTGAAATAATTTATTGATTTTTTTTAATCTTTTGAAATAATATGCAAAATTTTAAAGGCGGGGGAAAAAAAAAGCTGCATTTATTTCTCCAATACAAAACAAATCATATTCCATTTATTTATTTGGAAAAAAATGAGTTTAAACGCAAATTAAAATATTAATTTAACGGATTTATATAAGTATTTTAAAATTACTCCTTGTCTTTAAAGTTAAAGCATAATTTCCTCGTTTTAATTGCATGCCTATTAAACATAGGAATGCAAATTTTTTTTTTTTTTTTTGCACAGAAAAAAAGACAATTTAAAGTTCTCACTATACAAATCAAAATTTTTAAACGAAAATATACTTCCAAACGTTTAAAAAAATGTAAAAATTGTTATACGTTAACGAATAAACTAAGTATTAAAAATCTCTCTCTTAATTTTGGGGGCTCATAATAAATATTTCCGTCCTTATCTCGATATGAGCCGCATATGTACGTAGCTGTTATTTATTCATTTTCAGAGTTGGGGGTGGGATGATCGATGCATAATAACACCCCCGCTTCTCACTATTTCGGCGGAAATTGCCCAGAATCTGCGGACTATATCTTCATATGTAAGCTGGAATAGGGAGGGAAACGTCCTCCCTCCTCAACATGGAGGACACTTCCCCATTGTGTTCCTTGCAATTAGGTTTCCTGCGTTCTTAGGCGGTCGATATTCGCTCTAGGAAAAAGGAGGATTCAATTTCTGGTGAAGTGAAACCGCCCTGATTTTACTTATTTATTTGATCCATTCGATCACTCCTTGTCCATGTTCTTTAGGAGGGAGTTGCTAAGAGACGATTCGCTGCTGCTTCCTTTTTCTTAGCGTGTTGCATCCGATAGAGTAAATTGCCTGATTAGAGTTTCCACCTTATCAATGCTTTCAGTGATCCTCCGTATTCTTAAACTTGGGTTTTCACTTCTTTTCCATAATTGGCTGTGTTAGTATGACGATATCAGGAAGTTCCTATGATTTCGCTTTATATTAAATACTTACATATGTAATTATTATCTATCAAATATAAATTGCTTTTTTTCACCTAGGAATATTTTCAATCTCATCTATTTTTTTTTCTTCTAAATTATAAAGCTTTCACTTTTGATTTAATTTTATAAATTGTTATGTCATCAAAAAATATAAAAGTATATTTTTTTGCAGATGTTTATTATATAATGCAAACGAAACCAAATTTTTTTGTCTCCAATTAAAATATTCGATTTTGTTACAGAATTTTATTGTTATTTATTGGCTCTTTATTTTACTATTTAAGCAACATTTTTGTCAATAATTATTTTTTTATTGAATTAGCGCTTTTATGCTTGATTCCTCTACATACAAAATCCAAATGGTCTTAGTCTAGACTTTGACAATTTGGAAACATTGATTATATGTTAGAAAGCTCTTGCCAGCCATTTATATTATTATTCTATTTGATAATTAAGGAAAAAGAAACACGTGTTTTATTAAATGGTACAACACTTATATATATTATTTCCTTTCAAAAACTTAAACTTATCATTTATTTTAAAACTGCTTACAGCATTTTGAACCTATAAGGAACAGTTGGTTCTGTAAGCACTGTTGTAATTTGCAGCTGAAACTGAAGTTCGAAGACTAATATACCGATGATTATTTTCTGTCTTAAATGAAGCACAACTGAATTATTGTCGTGGCCACTATGTGAACTTCTTATATGCATATGGATGTTTAATGTGTCAAGGAAATATACACTATATACACACATATTAAACAAATCTAAATTTATTAATGTTTTGTGAAATGTTTACCACAAAATTTGGCTCGTACCTCATTAGAAAGTCAAGTTTTTACAGCTACACAAGTTGTCAACTTATGGTGTTGCTTGTTGATATTCTATCAGATATTGTGATACGTCTCCTACTAGAGTTATGTGGCCTAAACCAGAGCCAAATGGTTAGTGCTCCATCAACTCGAATATCATCTTTGTGCATGGATGTTTGCAGTGAATCGGAATCTACTTTAAGAAAATAGGTTTCTTTTGATTAACAATCATGTGTTAGGATCGTTAAGTGACAAAAAGTCAAACCACCCCATTTCGTTCGTGAATATTTTATAATGTCGCAGAATTCACTTTAAAATACAGGCTCCTATCGAATCAACAAACGCGTGTAAAAAGTATCATTTCATTTTTCAGGTTGTCATATTTTCTGATTTACATTTTCATATTGTGTTTGACAAAATGATGGATGTAAAATAAAAGTTATCAGAATGTCATTAAGTTTTATAAATATATTTGAATTGAAAAAGCTGTTGTATAGATTTCTTTTTAACTTGATGGAAGATTCTGAATTTCGATCTTCACATATCGTAATCGTAAAGCTTTTGTTTACAATTCAAATCAGTTGAATCTCGTGTCTCTTCATATATTACTTTTGTCTTAAAAATTGTTTATTATTGTTATTATAATTTAAAGATGATTTCTCAAGTTAATTATTCAATCATTTTACAATTGCAAAGAGTTGTGTCAGATGGCATGATAATGTTATATTTAACTATTTGGTTGGTTGGTATCGTGTCCAGGAAGTGAAATGGATCCGTGACTGGCAAAGATCGCAATCTAATGGGCGTTCTCCTATATTCTGGAGAAATGCTGGACTAGTGAAAGAAAGCTTTGAAAAAGTTCTCCGTCAGGACAGTTTCTACATTTTATATATGTCCTGATATTGTAAAATTTATTTCCAATTAACTATTTGGTTTCATTAATAAAAGTAATTTTGTCTGTCAAAAGTAGAATTGGTAATTTAGTTTTACTGTTTCGTGACAAATTGGGATTTGTGAGATTTAATTCGTTTAATTAAATTTTTTTTTTTTGGTATTCCTTAGTTTTTTTATTGCATCTAAATTCTAGAATAACATCGATGTTTTCACAATACAGTTATCGAAGTTGTGGGCGCAACATATCGATGTTTAATGGTGACTGCTGCTCTCCAAATTTCATCGTTGGCGATAACGGTGTCATTTCCCCACTGCCTAATTTTATAATGCTCGTGAAATTCTGCGCTTGACATTCGAAGGGTCTTTGTTTCCTTCATTTCGCTGTGTCAAAATGATCTAATTACTTGGACACGATCTAACGTGAGCTACCATTATAATTCTGGAGGAGGCAAAGCTACGAAAAATAATTAATTTTGGATCTTCCGTATCGTTTTACTTGTCAAGCTGTGATAAATATTGCAATACCCCTTATGAGCGTTAAATAGAAATGACTAACAATTTTATTTTCAGGATGATCCGTAACATGCGGCATTGCATTTTCAGATAGCTTTGAAATTTCCAACAAATTGTGACAGTGAATAGAGAAATTGAAAGAAATAGGACTGATGACATAAGTCTGATAATTAGCCTGCATGACATAGATTTCTCTTGCTAGATATGAGAAAATTTTCATCACATTCTTAAATTATTTAATGTATATTTTATCTGAAATTCGTAATATTTTGTTGTTAAAATTTCCCTCTTTCTCTTTAAAGGCTTATCATTATTTTTATCAAAACTGATTCAGAAAGTTTTGCTTTAAAATGTCTTTATTAATTGTTAATTAAAAATATTCCTTGCATTTGTAATTAGTTAAATTCCAATAAGGAAATGTGCAAAAATAGAAGAATTTTTTTTAAATTTATGCCATAAGTTTTTTTGTGATAAACTTATTTTTATTGTGAAATTTTAATAATTTTTTTAAGCCATTTACACATTTTTTAAATAATTTGAATGAGAACTTTCCTTAAGTTCTCTTGAGTTATTTTTGTTGTTATTGATGAGTTGACAACACACACACACATAAATTGAAGTGGAATTTGAAGGAAAAAAATAAATGGAAGTCTTCCAAAATATCAAACGTTATGTGGAGCTCTTTTTTTTTTCTTTTAAGGAATTGCGATGGAAAATTGTGAGTAGACTTGAAGCTTGTCAGTTAAAGATGTCGCTTGTTGACTACATGTCATATAGCCTGTAGGTGTTGCGTATTGCAGTTTCAGATGTATATCTTCTTAATAAAAGTACTTGATATCTTCATAGATTCAAAACATATTTTACTGTTTTAAGTTTGCTGAGTCAGGAGCAAGTCTATGGAGACGAACTTTTTATAGACAACTAGCTGGTAGGGTCTTTGCATCCGTTGACCATTAGTGTCTAGTCTCCTCACACAGAATCATAAGAGAATTTGTCTATCTTGGAGCGGTGTCATCATTCTTGAACAGATCAATGACGAGTCGGAAATCTGTACATAAAGCTATTCCTGACGTGTTTTCCCCAGAAGAGACATTATCGTTCTGCAAAATCAGAGAAGTGGATCACTTTGGTTTATATGACATTCTTATATGGAAAAGGATCATATTAAAATGATGTACATCATTCTATATCATTTCTTCTCGTACAATGACGGTAGAACTCTAAAGGATAAGATTCTCAAAATGTGGGATTTTTCGAGGAGTTACTTTTCAATTTTTTTTTTCTTTTAAGTAAACACGTCCTGATCTCTAGGTATCTCAATAACATTTTCTCTTCATTGATTTTCTCCCTTGTTGAGGTTGCCTTGGGGAAGGCTGAGTACTAATCCTTGATATCCTATCTTTGTTATGCTGCTATAATCTGTCCCAGTGCCGTAAATCCTCCACTTCGTCGTGCGTGGAGATCCGTATCGCTGAGAAAGAAAGTGGGAAAGGTAATTAAAAGACAGAGACAACCACATTAGTTTGTCTCTGCTGCAGGTAATTGTGAAGTATATTGTTATCCCTTATCTCATCAATCGACTTTATAGTCAAATGTTCGGTTAATTAATGGGTGACACGTTACTTCTGGGGCGCGTTTGAAAAATGTAAGATCTCACTAGTATCGGTGCTATTGGCCTGTATCACCTTGTTGGGCTCGGAGTTAACGTGATACCATCAGATACAGAATCTCCGTCGCAATTTACGTAAAATGAAACTTAATTTTATGTAAAATAAAAACCACAGGAAAAATAACTATGTTATATAAAATTGAATTGTTATCAAAAGTAAGGAGTATTCTTTTGAAAATGTACCATTTTATCTATTTAAAAAAGAAATATCAAATATTTTAGGAAAAGTGAAAAGCATTTGCAAATTATGATCGGGTGATTTCCTATTAGAGGTTGCTACGATTATTCAAGCTACTATCATTAATTATATAAAATTGAAATCCATCATTCCAGATAATCTAGCACACAAACAAATATTCATTTACTTTTGTAAAAGAACCTCATTGTTCAATGGATAATTTAGACTTTTGTTGATAATTTAGCACAAAAGTCTAAATTATCCATATTCAACAATTCGAAAAGATCCTTGAGATCCAAAAACATGAAGTAATCACGGTTTTGATTTCACCGAAGGTTCTTTTTGATTTGTTTTGAATAAAGATTCTGTAAAATCACCAACCACAGGAAAAATCAAAACTAATTAAAATCTGCAAGAGATAGTTGTCGCAAGTCTTCACTTTCCACACGAAGAGCCTCGTTTTTTGCTGTGCCTTGATTTGAGAGCCAACAGAGGACCAACAGACAACAGAGGCAGTTTTCATTTGGAAAAGGAACTTTTCAATTTAATATTTTCTGCTTTTTAGCACTATCGTGCTTACAAGGTATGTAGAAGGACCCAAGAAGATGACATGTCTTTATTTTCAGGTCTTAGTCTCTCATAGGTTTCCCTGCAGGAAACCTTCTTGCCATTCAACAGTAACTCTTCATTGCGTAGATTTAATTACTTTCGAAGTGATTGTATTGATGACTGAGGAATATATGTCCTTATTTTTATCTCAAGTAATTATCTATACACTGTCCTGCCACTTTATATTACACAATAGCTTGTAACAGGAATAAATCAATGCAACAATTACAATCTGTATTTGTATTTGCTATTATACAACGTCATCCTCCAAAGAGAATTTGATGCCAGCTTGTTTAGCTGATCAGCTCTTTCCCACTTTTTTGTTTTATTTATTTATTTTTTTTACCGTCCCTTAACTTTAATAGGGAAAGTTTTTTATGGGGAGGGTGGGGGATGAAGTCATAATAAATCGTATGGTCATAGAATAGAACAATTTATTGCAGACAACTATCTCTATCTGTTAAATACCGGCTATTATATTTATTGCCACGAACATGTAAAAACATTTCACAATCTTGGTTGGGTTATTTGTACCTTATTACTTTTACCGCGCTATTAAATATAATTAAAAGAAATGATCTAATAACAGTAATAATCATCAAGACATCTTTCAATAGTGTACTTATGAGTACAAAAGGGATTGTGCACACAGTGGTTATGACAGAAAAAAAAATGATGTAGCAGTAAAGAAGCCACTGAAATAATCATAAAAACTGCAGATGCATGGATTCCAAGCAGCTCCTGTAAGCCATGTAAACATGCAATTCATGGTGGAACACTGAATATCAAAACATTTATAAGAAACAAAGTTATGAGATATAATTTGAAAGCACCTTACTAAGGAGAACCTCAACTTTTTTTTCAAAGCGCTAAAGCACTTATTCGCAAACCTCATTGTCGAAGTCAGAAGTCCTGATCTTATTAGATATCTTCAATAACATTTCCACATTGAATCAGCTGCTATGGATAATAGTAAAAGTAACCAAATATGTGTATTTATTGGGTATTCCCTTTTTGAATCTTGCACAAAAAAAGCAGTTGAAATTCATTTAATTTAAAATAAAATTTGAACCATTAAAGTCATGTGATATCTACTTTGTATTATTTTCGCATCTCCATAAGAAACATGTTATTTCTTTAGAAATGGAAAAGTACTCGTCATTTGTTCAAAATTATTTTCTTTTATCAGATGATATGCCAAATTTTAACACTGGATTGTTACGTTACGGATTGTATCGATTGCTTGTATTATGTGAAACAATTGACTTTAAATTGAGTAATTGGAATATGAAGAACTTGGCGAGGAAGAAAAATAATCTTTTTCTTCCTCGCCAAATTCATGTATATTCGTAGACTACGTCTAAATTGTTAATAATTTCAAGGTTGTGGACAGTTTTAAGAGTGATGATAAAATAGTTTATAAAATAAATTTTAAGTGTTCGATGGGATTCATTACTTTAAATTAGTATAGATTATAAGTTATATAAGTTTATGAATATGGTAAACAAGTCAATTTATGTCATTCTTTTCAATGTCGACGTACATTTTTTGTCAATTCCAGTGAAAAAGTAAAAATGATGAGGAAGTTAACTATGAATTGTTCTCTGCAAAAAGCTTGTTTCGTGAAAGGTCAAATAGATTACAGCGTAGCAGACGACAAAATATCGAACACAATTTTTTGTTTTAACTTAAAATGAAATCGTGGTTATTTGAGACAGTTGATATAATCCTCCATTGTAAAAGGTGGGAGTTATTTTTGTTTTTTTTATATCATTTCATACCAGGAAGTTTGCATGTACAGAACGATAAAAAAAATTGGTTCAATAAATATTTAGTTTACATATTCAACATTTATCATTCTATAGCATTGTTATATTTTACCAGTAGTTTTTGAGCTGTTACTTTTATGATTCAGAATAAATCTGGAAATTCCATTTTTTGACAAATGTCGCTTTTCTTAAAACATTTGAAGTTCGAATGTTTAATATTAGTGATTTTTTTTAAACTGCCGAATCTGATTTATATTTTAAATTATGTTCTTCTGAAGTAAATTATGTTCATCTATATAATGCTATTAAATGCATACCATTCACGAGTTATTAAAAATTTAAGCATATATTTAGAATATGCCTTTAAACTGACTTTTTTTTTTGTTCAGTGTTAATTTAATATTTGCTAGAATGAAAATTTTTTAAAATTATCCATTACTATTCTTTAAAATATAGTTAAATTTATTTCGGAAATTGTGAATTTTTTTTTCTTATCTTAGTGTATTCTAATCTTAGTGACTTGAAAATAGCTGTACTGCAATAATTTTATGTAAAATAAATGAAAAAAAAAAAAATGCAAATTTTTCAGTTTTACTTATTTTTGTCTCATGATTTAAAGAAAAATCAGGAGAACATTTATAATTTAAAGGAAAAAGCGTTATCTCCTCTTTATATGTACCTTTAATAAGTAATTAAAATTAATACGTTTTTTTTTATAAAAAGGAAGTTTTTATTTTAAAAAAATATGTACAACGCTTTTTATTAATAATTTTCTAAAATTGAAATTCTAAAATTCGAAATCTGTGTGTAAGAAACCTAAAAGAAATTGAATCGATTCGACTTTTCAAAATGTCTTTTAAAATTAAAGACAGATAAATTTCTTGGAGGAAAAATTATTAAGCAGTTTTAATTTTGTAAATAATTATTTCCTTGCTTAAGGATATATTCTTTTAATTTATCTGAAATTAAATTGATTTGAGTAATGTAAATTTCTCAAACACTTCCTTTTAAATTCAGAAAGGAAGATAGGTTTTATCAAGTAAGCAGTCTGCTTGCTGGCTCATTTTTTCCCCACTTGTTCAGAGGTGAGTCTAGTTTCCATGACAACTAGTCTTATGGGGGTGGATTCATTGGAAAACAAATTACTCATGTCCATACTGCTTCTGTTCTTGCACCCACTGTGGATAAATAAGGATTAAATCGACGTTTCTATCATAAACAAACGTTGTTTCGCGCTTTTCAGTCGCAACATTGCGAAACTTGCGTTTGGCAAGCATTTCAAAACTGAAATTTATTCGTTATTTTTTCTTTTTATGTTTTCGATATTTATGATTCTTAAAACTGAAAACACAACACCAAACAATTTGGCTCTTATAATTTCGCAATAGAATCTCATATCGATTCAATATCATTAAAATGATAATAGAAACAAGTTTGTTCTATAGAAATTTCAATATAAAAATATTTAGTTAAATGCTCTATATGCTAATAGGAAATTTTCCCACCTAAAATAAAAAGTGTTTGTTTGCCTGTATGATATACATTCCATCGTAATTTTATTACTTAAGTATAAATAAATAAATGTTTACACTTATCATAAAAAGTTTAATATTTATATATAAAAAATATTACACTTCAATATAAATATATTTTATTTTATAGTTTTATATTCTCACATTTCACAATTTGGTGTTTCTAATGGTTAAGTGTCTGCTCTTTCTTCGTCCATAGTGCTGCTAAATTTTAACAATACCTAGAGCTGTTCATGTTTCAAACTGATACATGCTATTATATAATGAATACAATCATTCATGACGCCATTTTATCTTCATGCCTCGATGCATTTGTCGCCCAAGTTCAAGTTCAGTTTCACTTAATCCGAAACTCGGAACAAAAAAACCACGTGATGAGATTCAGCTCTGCGGTCTGCTTGTTACAATCAAATACTGAATAAACAGCTTGCGTAGTGCAAAATTAATTCGCATGAAATTCTGAACTCTGCTGCCAACATGTAAGTGAAGGTATCGTTTGCGGTTATTTTTTTAGGGCAATTTCATTACACAGGGGTAACATTTTCCAGGAAACTGTTTAAATACATTTATATATGACACCATGTATGCGATATCTAAAAATTATATTTATGTACAAATCAACTCTTTTTTTTAATTTTCTTTTCGAATTTTAAAAATATATTATGCTATTTTTTATTTGCTTCCTAGGATGAAGTAAATATTTATTGTTCTTCATAATTTAAAATAAATCGGTATTTATCATAGCTATTTTCAGTTTGGGAACAATATATAATCTGTTCAAACTAGGCTAAGTAAAAAATTTAAATTGACATTTAAAAAAAATCTCCGAAATAATTTTAAAATGTATTTTACAAGCTTAATAATCTGTTTTCTTTTTTTAAAAAAGAAAAAGAATATATGTCTTCATGTGTGTGGGGGAAAAAAACGTAATAATTCCCCCGAAATTATAAATGTCAGGTTTTAATGAATCAGATATGTAAAATAATCACTGAATCAAACGCTTTTTACACAAATCCTGATTATATTTAAAATATAAAAATTTGTGTGTATATCAGGCCGTTATATAAGGATGTAATTTAATCATCTCTGAATTCTTAATTTTTTAATGGCATTTTTCTTTTATTTTCAAATACATTCTATCACTTAACCAATCCCAGGAGCATATTAGTATTTTTTAAGGTTAGAAGTTGGAAAAGTGGAGCAGCGCACCCCATGTTGCCAGCCTAGCTGGCAAACGACAACAACACGACACAAGGTTATAAACGCGCCTACGCGCAAGGCAAAAAAATGTAAATTTTATACACGTAAATGCAGCTATTTTTTTAAACTAAAGTATGATATAAATATTTATTTAATTTTCACCTGATTAAATAGAAGCAAATTGTAAAAAAATAAAAATTTTTGAACAAATTTGTTTGTTAAAAATAATTGGGATGAAACATTATTTTACATTTCTACTACTAGATGGCAGCACAACAAATGGCTTTAAAATAAGTTTTTATGTTATAATACAACATACAAATGCATTTAAATAAATTCAGATTCTTTTATTATCATTATTATTCCTTAGAGGAATTTTATGTGTTTCATAGAATTATAACTGTATCAATATTACTAAAGTCATAGTATTATTCCTTGTCATGCATAGTACTACAAGCACAAACACACAAATTGAAATATATTTCATGATTTAAATTTCTTTTTTGTTCCAAATGAATTCTTCGTAATATCGAAATAACACACGAAATTTAAAATTGCGTTTTTTTTTAAACATATAAACTAAAATATCAAATTCCCAAAATAATTTTAAATTAGTATATTTTTAACTAATGATTTAATTGCTGTAAATCATCATGAAAATTGTGGGGAAAAAAATCCTAAAATTCACGTTCTACTTTTTTTTTTTAAATTTCTAAAAATTATTCATATATATTTATAACTAGCATATTTTGCTTGTATTATTTAAAATGATTTTATTGTGACTTATATAGAGAGTGTAAGATTTATTGTGATCATCTTTTATTATCCCTAATTTTCTAAACGTGTACGAACGTTTTAAGCTGAATAGATTTTTAAAATTTATTCTTTAGTATTTACTAACACTATATAGTACTATTTACAAAGAAAATACAATGTACTTAAAAAGCGAATTCACTGAAATATTTTCTTGTAGTTTTTATTTTGCTTTGTGTTGATTTATCTCTAATAATTAATAAATATGGCCCGTAATTGTATCAAAAATATTTAGAATTTTGTAATTCAAAAAATTCCCTTACAAATTAATTGTTAGTGTAATTCGATACGAAGTTATTAGGGCACTTTTTTTTTTTTAAAACGAAAATAGGTCTATTTACAATAGTAATAAATCAGATTATTCATTTCTATTTATTTATTCTTTCACTCGAATATTCTTGGCACTATTATACTGATATGAAGTGTACTAGTGTTAAATAATTTTTAATTCCTTTACAAATTTTCTGAAGTTATTTTTGTAATCCAAATCATTTTGTTTAAAAAATTTGTTAGTTGATGTGAAATATTTGTAATACATTAAGCTATTTTAACTGGAATGCCTATATTTTATCGCTTATATAGATGTCAATATCATACATTTATTTTGTTCCCAGTTTAGAATTTATAATCTTATTTTCACACGCCAAATACATTTTGATGTATTTTTAAGATTTGCTGATAACTGAAGACTTTCAGTTTACTTTTCTATAAAGTGCCTATTTCATAAAAAAATTAAAGGGAAAAGTGTTTTATGAAAATTTTATTTTAGTTTGAAAATTTTAGATTTCATTTAATTGATTAATTTGAAATATAGTTAGTTCAAACTCTTCGATTATCACTATCATTAGTATGTTGTTGCTTCAATTCTGGTTGTTAATAATTCTGAAATTATTATTTTCATTATTCTCATTCGAAAGATCAAACATTATCTGTGAACTTTATTCCAAACGACTGTAATTAGGAGAACCAGACCCTCTGCTACCCAAACTGTTTACTCAAATTGTTGATAAAAAATGCTTCGCAAAACCATCTGGCGTCCCCCATCTTCCTTATAACATTTAACGTATTATCTTTTTGCATTGCTGTTTTCCTTTGACCTTTTTTTATATTTTTTTATAGGAAAATGTTCTTTTTTCTAAAAAATAAATGGCAACAGTCAAAAGCGTGAAGTTAGTCGTCTACTCTTTTTGAGATAACAGAACGAAATTTTATAGCGTGGGCTAAGTTTCGTTGATGGTTTGTTAAAACTGAATTATGATTGCAATCTGTTATTTCTTGCTTCCTCCATCACCTGACCTTGAGACCTGGGTTCAAGGCTTCGGAATGTGGCAGGTTCAAGAGATTTGCTTACATATTTAGCAGCTACACATTTCATCAATTAAGAGTCTGCATATTTCGGATTCCAAATAAGAAAATGTAATGCTCAATTACAAGTAGACTCGCATTTTTATTTTTATTTGGAAATAATTTAATCATTTGAAATTAGTTTGGTTTCTCGTTTTGAATTATTGAACACGTACGGGATGTGCTTGTTAATATTATTAGTAACCAATAATTTGTGTTAAAAATGTTTCGCTTAGATGTTTTAGAAGTTTATTTTGTACAATAGGTATGCATTCAGAAATTGTGCTTTAGTGTAATGGAATATACATGTACACTACTCACACATATACACAATTTCTTTTTAAAAGTTTGTTTCATTTTAAAGGGATTTGTATTATTCCTTTAAAATAAAACGAGGATTTATTTTAACTGGATAACACAGATAAGTTACACAATTATTGGACATTTATTCAGTCTCTTTCTTTTTCTTACATTTTTTAATAATTAGTTAGAACCACCATGATTAATGAGTTAGAAATGTTTTAATAATGATTAATCAATCCATCGGAAGAGTTTAAAATGTAATTTTCGCATGTAAAATTATACTAATATTTTTTTCGTAGCTTTTTTGGTGGGCGAGAATTCAAACATGTTTTTGATATTTTAAATGGCTACTTGTTATGAGATGATCTGTTTAAAATTGAACAGATCAATCACATTTAGGTAAACGATGTGTAATGCAAGATGAGCTAATCTTATCGTTGATATTAGGACCTGGGATTAAGGCTAAAATTATTTGTGATTTTCTATTGTAATTATGAAACCACATCATGGATAAAGTTTGTATTTAGTTTGATGTGACTTCAAATTATAGACCATATAATGATAACATCAAATATTTATGTTTGATTCTATTATTATAATTTATAATTTGCAGTCGCACCTACTAAATTCACTAAAATAAACTGTTAGATATTTTGTTGTTTATTGATTCTCTGAATAATTAGAAAATTATACCCCCCAGTTGTTAAAATGAAACTTTTTTACAGAAAAAATTAAGAAGTTTAAAAATTAATACTTTAAATTAACTTCGTAATTGTGACTTAAAAAAAATGTACAACACTGCAAAACTTTGCAGAAAACATTAAGATATGAAAGTGTTTTTTTAATATTAAATTTTTATTTATTTCGAATGAAGAAATGTTTGATGAAATCATTCGCTGCAAAATTGATGTTAATTTTACAATTTATTTATATTATAACTAATACACTTTGTTTACCTTCATGAATATAAAAAAATTATTTAAATATATCTCATACCAAAGTGTCATTGATAATTTAAAAAAAATATGTGATAAACAATTACTAATATAAATAATACGGCGAAGTGATTTTAATGATATAAATGAAGCAATCACATGACATTGAAAATGTCAAATCAATGAAATTATTTAATGTAAATATTTCAACAAAATAATTTCAAAGTGGCGGTGACTTTATTTCTTGATGCTTGGAATCACATAATTTAATTCATATTTTATACTTTGTTATTTGTACTTGTATGTGGTTCTGATAATTTTTTTTTATCCCTTTCAGGTAAGGATTCATTCAAGCAGTATGTCTTACAAAGTGCTCTCTGCATGCATATTTGGTAGTAAATTTCATTTTACAATTTATTGCTTTTTATTTAAATTTTGAGTAAGAAGGTATATTTTCATAATTGCAATAACTGTTCCCCCCCCCTCTTTTTTTTCACATCACGACTTTATAATGTAGAATTTAGATTCTCGAATCCGTTTTGCTTTAAATCTTAAAAAATGATAATTAAACTCGGAAAATAGAATTTTGATGCTTTTTCTTTAATGTAAATACTTTAAATTCTACATTAATTAAATTTTCAAGTAAAAATTTTGATTAAAATAGTTCCTTGCAATGTAATTTTGCTCATTGTTCATTTTAAAAGAGTTGTAGTGCAAATTTTTAGTATAATTTTAATAATTTGTGTTATATAAATCTGGCAACTGGTACTGTTTTGTACTATTCTTTAATGCATTGAAACCCTTGGGTGGCAATTTTTGTAAGGTTTCAATTCAAAACTCAATCTAACTCAGTGCGAGCTATAAGCCTACGAGCATAAAGTAGTAAAAGATTGTTCTCTTTGTTGTAACCTAACCTAACTCTTGTGTGTTTCTATGAATTGTGTTGGAATATAAATCTTTGAAAGATAACAGTAATTGATGACTACGTCTTCTAAAACAAGTCGACCTTCTGGAGTAATTTCTCTTATTCAGTATGAATAAATGGAAATAATTTTGGAATTTAAAATTCCAATTTTTTGAATAATGTTTGTGGATTAACTGAACTGAATTCATTTTGTATTTGTATTTATTTAACTGAACTGAATTCTTGAAAGTAATATTTTGTTGCTTAATAGATGTATTTTGTTTTGAATACTGAATTTATCAGTTAATGAAAAACTTCAAACTTCGAAAATTATAGATTTTGAATTCATATAGTTACCAGGATATTCTTTAAAATTCTAGATTATAATCTGAAACTTCTCGAATATATCCTAATTTTTTATTAAGATTATATTACTGAGATATTTCTCATTTAAAATTTTATCACTGTCACCAAATGATAAAATTTGTAATATTTAATTTATGTATGCAATTTTACTGTTTTCATGTTTGTGAAATTAAACGTAATCATGCCCATATCCAAAAAGATGTAAATCGTATTCTTTCGTAAGAATTCATTTATTTACTTTTAAATATATGTGGCTTAATAAGAATGTTCTTAAAATTAGTTTCCATTTTTTTTAAAATCTTATTTTATGTAAGAAAGAATAAAAATTTTAATTCTCATTTCAAAAATATTTCTGTATTTCTCTCCTATATGTCCTATTTTTTTTTTTATTTATTCTCTGT
The DNA here is from genome assembly GCA_030067965.1 of Latrodectus elegans. NCBI lineage: Eukaryota > Metazoa > Arthropoda > Arachnida > Araneae > Theridiidae > Latrodectus > Latrodectus elegans. The sequence goes on along the minus strand of CM057815.1, from coordinate 53,283,898 downwards.
CAATAATTCTCAACCTTTTTTTGTCGTGACACACTTAACGATTTCAAAATTTGCCGGCACACAAAGAAAAAAATAAACTTAAAAGTTGCTTATTTACCTATAATACACTGTGTAAAAGAGGTTATGATAATAATTTAGAAAATATATAATATAAAATACTATATATAATATAAAATACTGTATAGTACTACACGAAAACTGTCCGTTTTTTACTTCCTTGACTCGTAATAAAAAAAAAAAAAACATAATATTTTATATATCTTAAATTTGGTGGAACCCAAAAATTTCGAGGCACAGTGGTTGACAGTTCATGCCCTTAGTTCTTCTAATATTAAGGGTGAATATCTTCCCAAGTTTTATTCCTTGATAATTCATTTTTCCAAATTCATGAGATTAAATAATGCTCTATAAAAGTCCGCGTCAAACATGTACACACAATCAGATTCAAATCAGAAAAAGTTTAGAATTTACTTTTCCTACATTTTCCAATTTTTAAATTATTTTTAATGAAAATGAAATTTGCAAAAAAAGTGTAAATATACTCACTTCACTATATTCTTAATCGTTTTCTTATAAACTTTCTGAATAAAAATATGAAATTTTGTCATTGTTACTTTTAATATTGAATGTTTTAAAGAGATGTAAATATATTCTTTTAAAATTTGGCAAATATATAAAAATGAAGACAGATTGTATGGCTTTTATGTAGGTGACATATTTAGCTACGTTATTCATTGTACTAATTTTCCTCCTTAACAGAAAATAGATGAAAAAAAGTGAATGATAAATAAATGGTAATTTTAATAAACTTTATTCTAATATTTGGTTGACTTGAAAGAAATTTAGCAGTTAGTATTTATTATCTGGTTATTGTCTCGAAACATTACAGTCTCTATAATTAATATTATTAATTTTCATTATCTTGATTGTTATAGTTATCTGCTGACACAACATATAACTAATATTAGCCGATCTGGCAGCCGAATGGTTAGCGCTCTTGCCTTCGGTTCAACAGTTCGTGGGTTCGAATCCCACCTTATGCATGGATGTTTGTATGGTTCGGAATCCACTTTAAACCGTAGGTTCCCGTCTAAGAGAAATTGTATTCAAAAATAATGAGAGGAATCGTTTATTAGCCATGCCTGAAAAAAAAATTGAAGTCGTGTGGCGTATAATCGAAGTTATTGACTAACAATCGAAATCAAAGCTGTCATGAAGAACTTGATGAATCTATCGCATATTTGACTACCGGTAGAACACACACACACACACACACACACATATAGTGGTACATATTGCAAGGGAGAAAACTCTGAAAACTCCCCAGCAGCATCGCGATTGTGTACGCAGAAACCAGAAGCATAACTCCATGTCCCTTATTCAGTGGTAAAAGGATTCAAAGCTAATGTTTTCCATTATAAATAGCATAACCCTGTCACTGGACACGCTACAAAACAATAAAGTTTAATTTTAACTTGATAATCAGAGAACAAAGTTTTACGCGATTTCAATAGGGACTATATTGCATCATTTTCCTTAGTTATTCTGAAGTTGCCTACATGTAAATAATTACATAGTTCAATATTTTTGCTAGGAATTACCAAATCTGTGTAATGAGCGTTATCATTTTGATTTGTTATGCTCTAACAATTTCAACTACAGATTATAATTTTTTGTTTGCAGTGTTACGTAAAAATAGTTTCTTTAAATGTGATATACATAATAATTACTCAAGCATTATTTATTCATTGGCTAGAATTCGACTTTGCATTCGTGAAAAACCAGATACGGGGATGGATCATTTAAAAAATTTACTACATGAAAATCATGATGTTGGCGCAGCTTGCCTATTTCGAACCTTACACCACAAAACCCAACCAATTGAGATCACTTCATAATCATTATTTTACATTAAATCTTTTTTCATGTCGTAATTTCAGGAGATATTCAGATGAAAACAATGATCAATTACTTAGTTTTATACAAGTTATTTTAGTTGAAATTAATGAATATTATACGAACAAAAATCGTAAATGTTCGAGCAAACTCGAAGGTATTTTTTACTATATGATGTATCAAATGTTTTTTTTATATATCCATCGAAAAACTGAGTAAGAAAAATTTTGTTAAAGAAAGATAATAGAATTATAATAATTTTGAATTCGTCTTTTAATATGAATAACTTCTATATATTAGAATTCATTTAAAAATATTTGCTTCGTTTTCATTCTGTTGTTTTTTCTGCATCCTGTACATGACTTCATGATTAAAAACATTTATAAATGAGTTGATTATAATGGAATAAACATTTCCTGTCAAAATAATACCTGGCTGGAAGTGGATGGCGATACTAAATAATGACTAAGCATGAATCAGCATTTTAATTTAGATAAAAAAATCTTTAGCAGACAGATGTCGTATATTTTATAAAGAGAAGTCTTGATGTAAACAAGTCAATAAAATATTTTATAATAGATCTATATGCAATTGAGGCTGAATTCTTGAATTATGGTGTGGTTACACACACACAATATTCTGTTCTTATTTGGCCTTTGTCGAGCTCTAGTGGTTCAGTTGCTTACCGGTAAGATAAACAAAGTGATGTATCATTTACAGCTGATTAGGAGGCTGGCCACTTTCACTCCGTCACTGGGTTGTTGGAGCTCCGTGGTTTGTTTACGTGTCCACGTTAATATGTGATTTCCAAAGTTCTTCCGCTGGCGTGGCGTGTATGTTGAGAGGAGAGTGCCAGCTCAAGTGTAACCTCATCTCCTGACATTGGTTCAAAATTACGTTGCGTATGGTGATGGGCGAGTATTCCAAACCCGTTAACATAAAGGTACAGCTCACCTGCACCTCTATGTATGTATCTGTGCCATGTCAAGACTGTCATTTGTACTGTCACATGTAATGGCAAATATAATTCGAGTGACATTAAAATCAAATTAAATTTCGCTGTTCAAAAAATGTATTTACAAATAGCTGTATAAAGGCGATGAATTATAAATTGAATCTATTAATGTTTTGAGATAGAGAGAGAGAGAGAGAGAGTCAGGTGTATGAATTTCGATTCTTAGATTATTTTGGATATGTTATAGCACGAATGGGAACCGTTAAAAATTATGTAAAGCAGGACTCTCACGCGTGAAGGTCGCGGCCAATTCAACGCTCCAGTTTTATTAAAAGTTTGGAAGAAATGCCAAAACAACAATAACTTTGTATAACATTTGAAGAATAACGCTTTTTACCATCACTTCCACTTCCAGGTTGTTTCTTTGTAGATGAAAAAAAAGAAAAGAAATCTTGTCGTTGATTTGGAACCGACAAGCATCGTCACTTGAAGCCTCTCTTTGTTAATTCGGTGTTAACAAATGTGTTGTATCTTCTCTAAAAAATAAAACTTGCAACTTTCTTTTTAAAAATGACATTTTTAGCAGTCAGAGTGATATCTTTTGTTTCGATTGTTTTCATGTGTGAAAGACATTGCTTACGTGTAAAAAAAAAAATCCTTTATGTGGATGACTAAATAAATACAGTTTTTTGTTTTGTTACGTGTAATTTATTATTCATAAAAAAAGAAATTTCTTTATAATTAACAAAATAAAAGTGTGAAAGCTCATTTTCAGCGTGTTGCGCTACAGATTCATTGAAAGTTTATTTCTCTGGGCGCCATTAATTATCAAAATACGTTAAATGTCATCTTTTTTTTTTTTAAGACAGTAAAAAAAAATTGTGTGTCGGTCTCCTTGAAAATGAGTTGTTGTTGCTTTAGCTGTATAAACTTTCCGATAAAAGATCGGTATCGTAAATTATTAAACGCGATATCTATTCTAATGGGCAATTGAATAAATATTCTCTGCTTCCGGAGTTTCTAAAATACTGCGCTAATAATTGGATTTTTTAATATTATTACTTGCAAATATGATAACGCTCTTTATTTTATATTTAGTACTTATTTCGACGCACTAAATATTTTGTATAATGTTTCATAACTTCTAAAAAGCAAATAAAAAAAGTATTTTAAGAATTAAAGTACAAATAACAATTTTATAAAAGTATATATTAAAATTGCTCATAATTTTAAATTATGCTTCTAATATTTTTGTTATTTTATTGATGACTAAAGAAAATTTCGTTTGAGAAATATTTCATTGAATTTATTAAGCCACGCTCTCGAGGTGTAGAAATATTGTATATTTTCGTGTACAGACTGAAAAATTATTGTTGGAGTTATTTACGCAGTTTCATGATAAGTTATAATTTAAAGAAAATCTATCGCGTGTGTGTTAGCACATAATCGAATTGCAAAACACAACGGTAAAAGTTGTGTGTGAGCAATTAAGAGGAATTATTATTTACATTTCCTAAAAACAAAATGTAAAAAAATGTTCGTCATATTTTATTTGTGATTTATTCAAAGAACGAGGGGATGTAAACAAAGACCTATTTGCCTTGATCTAATTATGGACCGGATGTTTCTTTCTCACGTTATGAATTATAATTGGATGGTAATCAAATTGTATAATCCAGCCACACCCTTTTCTCGGTATCCACTCTCACTCATTGGTCAATAGAGAATGACGTAAATGTGAGCTAAGGGAACTATTTTATACTCACCTTTCCCATTAAGCCGGTAATGAAGCGTCTCCCTTTTCTCACAGGTGAGTGAATAAATAAACGCGGAACTTACATCTTGTTTTAGCCAGCGCATGCGTGCCGTTATGACGTCAGGAAATGTCTGTTTACATGTATAAAAGCTGGTGTTACGAATAGATAAAAGCTTTACAACAAAGAAATGTTTATTATAGTTTGAAGAGGTGAATGTCCTGCAATTGTCCAGCACCATACTTGGCAGATAAATTTATTTTATTTACACAGACGCAGCGAAAATATTAAGTCTTGAGTAGTGGGTGGGTCACGTTAATAATTTTCACATGTAAGCATATTTATTTGAATTTGTCCGCAAGAGTCATTAATGAAAATATATTATGTTTTTATTTTGTTTTAAAGTTTTATGAAAAAAAAGAGAGTTTTTTTAAAAACAAATACTTAATTGAAAAAGAATTTTTTTTTTTTATTACGAATTTATTTTTGTGTTCTTGTTAAATTCTGAGTGGAATGATTTATTAGCTTTAATCGTTTTTAATCTTGAATCTTTCAGCATTCCAGTTTGAAGCGATAAAGAATAACACAGTTTGTTACGTTAATGCAATCACATTTTTACATTTTTCCTCGTAACATCAATAAAATATCACAGTACCCGGAAACTGTTATTAGAATTGTCTACTGACAAAAAAATATATGAAAATTTTATGGGAAACACATAATTACTCTCCAATGCGACATCAATGAAATATCAGTTTTATGAATTTTATTTTGTTTTTCATACCTAATAATATTTATTGGGCATCACTTTTTTCTTCGGTTACTGAATTCAATGATTCTTCTTTTGCAATTCTTTTTTCCTTTTATCAAGTTGATGGCAGACGACTCTGTCAAGAAGGAAAACTCACCCATTAGACAAGATTGAAAAACCGCAGACGATTTTTTTTTTTACATTCACTTACACTGACTACAGTAAAAAAAAAAAAAGTTATCTGCTGACGAAAACGACTCAAGCAGTTACTCTTCATTTTATTTTTTTTATTTTCTTCTCTTTTCTTTCGCTTTTTTTTTTAAATTCTGGCTGCGCTATATATCCCCCCCCCCATCTTGACTTTTGTTTTTGAAGTACACTCTTCTCTATTTTATTTCTTATCCTAGAGTGGTATAACGAGATAGAAAACTCTCGGGAAAAATCGTTTTCCTCATCAACTCTTACTCCTGTCTTCATTATAATGAATTATCACTCATAAATTAGCGGGGGACATTTTTACTTTGAGCAAAGCCGACTTTCGGGAAACCAAGTGGAGACATGTAAAAATAACTTGGCGAAGTTTTCGCTATTGGATATAAAGTAATCCTAGAATTAGCTCACAAATATTAATCTGAATATTATAAAGAAATTCTTATTTGGGTATTAGAATTCATGTATCCTGACTTTTTCATTTCTCAGTTGATCCCATCATAATATTTTAATTTCAAACACTTACATATTCAATTTATAACTTAAAAATGACCGAAAAAAATATTCGTTTTAATTTTTGGTTTTTCTCAGCGTTTCAGACTGCTAAACATCTCAATTTAAAGTAAGATAGTTCAATATATAACTTGCTCCACATAAAATTTTATTGGACCCTTTCAAACATTTACATATAAATTTTTTATTTAATAGTTTGTTTTTTTTAGATTTTTGTGAATTATTTATCCTTATATTTCAATAATTTTTCTGCCCATTGTCCGAACAATGACTTCTGAAGTTTTCAACCAAGAGCATCTTAATGGCTACCAGCATCAAATATATTAAAGGGTGCAGCCCTTGTGAAGTTTTTGGAATGTTTTAAAGGGTACGTTAATCTAAATTCTATGAATAAATGGCTACTGATTAGGAAGTCCCTCCCGAACTCACTTGGCTCTTCGGAGAAAGACCCCGTCGGTGTCACCTGCACAGTATTTTAAGAGAAAGTCAGACGGCTATCTCACCCTTTTCGAATGGCCACATCAAATACTTTAGATGTCTATAGGGCGAGAGGAATTTTCCGGAGTGTCATTGGTACAGTGCTGAACAGGCTTCCTCTGCCCATATTTTCAATGGTCAGGGGAAACTGCTTGAGATTAAAAAAAAAAAAAACCTGTACCTGTTTTTAGAAATTTTTGGTTTTACGGAGATGTAAACCACACCTTCTGGGATTAGAAACAACATCAAATTACATTTTAACTCGTTATCATTGAATATTCACAAACTGATTTAATGTTAAAATAAAACTGCAGTAATTGCAATTACATTAGATGTCTCGATTTTCCTTACATATGATACACATTGATTCTACTATATTTTAAACTATTTCCTCGAAATGATTGGTCAAATTTTTGATTGGAGCAGAGTTTTCTTTTCTTCATAAAATACGCAGAAAACTTCTTTGTTGGAAATGGTCGTTCTAGTAAAATTCCTTTTTTTTTAGAAAATCACTAAAATGCTCGAATGAGAAATAAGAACGACTCTCCTTTTTTGCAACTTAACTAAACTAATGAAGATGTCGTTAGTATATAATACTGTGTCAATTAATTAACATTTCTGTTGAAAGTTGGGAACCGAAAGATGGAGGATGGTCTTGAATACATAAAACGACTCTCGTTCTGAACTGAATACAACTCTGCATTCAACAATTCTCAACAAACAAAATTCACTATAAAATATATAAAATTAAAAAAAAAAAATGCTTGTACGTCTGAAAATTTTTTTAAAAAATAATTTTATTTAATGCAAACTTCCTTTTATGTTTGTTAGCATTCAAAAATGTAATGTTAATGTCCGACAATTGTGCTTCTTTAAAGTAATATTGTTAATATTCAGGATGATGATGCATTATCAAAAATCCAACCACAATTAACAGATGTATTTTATGTTTTCATTTAAATGCGTAAAGTATAAACCATTGTTTAGTTTTTGTTTTGTGTGTTTCAACTTAAAGTATACAGTTAAATAATCTGTTTCTTATTTTTGTCTGTTTCTGCATTTGTATCCCTTTCTAATGATAATTTTTCCTGTATTAAAAGAGTTTTTGTTGTTATTATATTTTGATAATGTTTTTGAGATTTTAAAGGTTTGAGGATTTCGGTATAAAATGAGATGATTGTTTGGTTACTAAGAACAGAGTCATATGTATTCGCTGGAAGGAAAGCAAAAAGCATTGTCAATACTAATTTTTCTTTCTGAAGTCATAATGGTCCGATCTAACAAATAAGTTGCAGAAAATTGCATTTGCGTGGATGAGAATGCTATGGATGAAACTTGTTTGTTATACTTGTGCTGAATGTAGCATGTGAAAATATGCTTGCCGTTTTACTGAAAGTGTGTCTGGGATATCAAAAGCGTTGCTATTGGCCTCTGAACCGTATCTACAGAAGCAAACAGCACTATGGTAACATCAAAAAACAATGTGAAAAACATTTAATTTATACAACAAATACGAGTTGTTCAATTTTGCGGTATAGAAAAATTGTGTTTTGCTCACATTATCAGTTTCGTTTAATTAAATTTTTATTTTGACTGAACGAAATTATATGAATTTAAAATATTTTTATATTAATATCAAATACCAATATATAATTTTGATGACGGAAAAACCTAGGTTTTTAAAAGTAAGCTGTTTTAACAACATTGTTTTCATAAACATTAGTTTTTGGAGCGAAACAAATAAATACCTTTCTGTATGCATCATGAGATTGCATTACTGTTAGTCTAGAAGTGAGCTTGTCACAAATTGTTTAATTTGGCTTCGATTATGGGTTTGTATTTTTATCTGCTATTTTCGAGAAATGCCAATTATACAAGAGAATTGTTTTGCCTTTTACACAACAGTGAATGCGCCAAAATGATTTCTTTAAGTTTTTTCTGATTCGAATTTGTACATGACTGTAATTTATAAAGTGTGCATTATAAATAATGAATATATCAGATTTATTTGTAAAATTAATCTATAAAAAGTTAATCTATAGATAAAAACTTTCCTCCTGATTTCGAGTTTTTTTTTTTTTTTTCCTGAAAAAGATTTATTAATCCGATTCTAAATCTTCACCTATTACATCCACATTGGTTTAAGTCAAACATTGTTCATCTTATGTTTTCTCGGTGTACTTCCGATAAAACAATGAAATATAATGGGTAAGGGTAATTGCTGCTCTGAATGTTTATATCAATATGCCCCAAATACTCAGTTAAAAAATGTCAAAATAACCTTAAAATTTGTAAAATGTAGAAGATTTTATTATTTATTTCTTCATCTTCCAGTTCTCTTATCAATAAATCAGCTTATTCATAAAGATATAATCATTGTTTTCATGTTTTTATTCTGTTTTTCTATACATTAAAATAAGTTTTTGATACAAGATTGTATTTAAGGTTTATTTTAAACTATTCCCTTCTACTGAGTGGCCAGCAGAATGATAAGCATACTGTGAGCTTCAGTTCAAAATTTCGTGAATTGGATTTTCGAGTTTGGTTGTGTGAAGTAGTTCGGATTTCATAAATCGGAAGTTCGGTTGCATTAAATTGCATGTACAAAATGTATAACTTCATAGTGATAAGCAAATTAAATCATTACTCATTCATTAAATTTATTAAATCACTCCTACAATAATAAAACCGAACTAGAGTAGCTGAATTATAAGTTTTCACTTCAACAGGTCATAGGTTTGATTCCAACTTCAAAGATGAGTGCTTGAATTTTAAGTTTCCCTTTTGCCATATATCTTAGTGAAATTAACCCTTTTATTAAAAAAAAAAATTATTGAGAAAAATTAAACTTAAAGAATTTAAAACTTCCTGGATAGTAACTCTTTGCAGATGGCCTTACAAAATTAAACCAGTCAATCAGGTGGATGTCCACAATTATTATTCCAATAGGATGACGAAATGAAGTGGAACAGCAGATGCAACCCTGGTGGTTTTATGAAACAAATATTCTTGCTTGTTATTTAGTAAATATGGCTTGTAATGTCTCATCGCGTTTGTGTGTAATGAGTAAAAAGAATAACATAATATTTCTGATAGGATAGAAATAAGCTTTTCCATTTGGCTTTGAATACAATGAAGCAATTTATGTATATATTTTTAATAATCTAGACATATATAAGTAATTTTTATTAAATAATATATAACCTTTAAAATAAAATAGTTTATGCTCTCAAATTTGAGGATCTTTTATGACGAATCAGTCCTTATTTAAATGGGAAGACTTATTTATGTGCTTAAGTGGAAGGCACAAATACATTAATTGGGAGTGTTAGAGAATTAACTTTGATAATTTCTTTATCATGTGTATATATAAATATGTAATATTAATAAGGGAGATGAGTAAATAATTTTAAAGAGCACAAATCAATAAATCCTCTAAGTTTTAAATACGTGACTGTTTTAATCAATTTTTTGGGAAAAAAAGTAAATATGAAGTCTTAAGTTACTGATAAAAACATCGTAATTCCTAAATAAATAAGTTTATAAAAATTTAAATAAATAAATTAATAAAAAAAATACTACTAAGGAAATTGTGTACTAGTAATTTTATTTTTTTAAGAATAAGAGCAAATTGATACAAAAAATTCAACCTATTGTAATTGTGCTAGCCATAAAGAAACAAAAATAATATATGTTAAAAATTAAATTATTTTTAAATATAAAATAAATGGAATTAATTGACTTCGAATGTTTGTATTTTTCAATTATGAGTTTGTGCGTTGAAAATACGTTAAATAATGTCGTATAACGTAAAATTTTATGTTTTCATGAAAACGAACACATTAAAAAATTTCATGCTTCCTTAAATTGAAATTATGAAGTTTCTAAAAGAGCGTTACTGGAAAATCACTCGCCAATTTATAGCAACCCCTACTTGCCAAAGAAGATGAAAGGGATCGGAAAAAAGCAGCAGCGCTAGGGCCGCGAGGTAAATCCAAAAAAAGTTGTCAGCGGCCGTGGACGTTAGCGTTCTGGTCCGAAAAGCTTTAGAAGCATTCTATATATCGTCATTTCTCTCTGTTTTTATAATACACGGTAGGAATCTTTCGATTTTTTTGCAATCGCTTAAAAAAATGCTGACATTTTTCGAAAAGAATCGAACTTGTTCTGTTCTAATGTTCAAAATGTACTGTCTGTTTACTTAAATGACACCTGAACTCGCACGAAATTTTTCTCGTGTACGATGCTTTCTTTCTTGCCTGCTGTTTGAAACAAGTTGCTTTTGAAAGAATCATCAATTGCCAATTGGATTACCCCTAGTTTGTTTGTTACCAGGACTATACTTATTGTTGATTTTGTTGTCCATGACCGGAAAAGCGTTTCGTACTTCTCAAAAGTTTGTTTTATTTGTTGATTGTTTTGGTGAATACGATCAAAAATGAGCGGCAGACCGAGACTGAGACGGGCTGGAACATTACGGCGTTCACATTTCTATAACAGTAAGTAGGATTAGTGTTTGATATTATAGTGCTTTAAACAAATTTATATATTTTCACTTATTTTGTAATTTAAATCCTAATTATAACGTAATTCTTTTTACAAATTTTGCATCTTTTACGTTAAATGTTGTATTGTTTACGTTAAGCAACTATATATACATATATATAATGATTATAATAAATATTATATTAACACATTGCTGTTAAAATAAATATGATGTCAGATGTAAATATAATTTGAGTTTTACTATCCAAAATAAACCATAACTCTTAAAGATTCATTAATCAGAAGCAACGTACATAGTTTGAAAATTTTTGTAACATCGTTATGAACAACAATTTTTTGATATCACTTATTTGTATTAATTGGCTTTGACGAATAAAGAACTGGAAATTGCTGTGTAATTTTCTTATATTTAACAAATATGTTGTGAATTTTGCTTAAAAACAAATTTATATGCCTACTGTTTTGTGATTACTAAAGCATTACATTTACTCATTTAGTGTTTCGTCATGTATGAAATAAGTAAATAACCATTCTGTCAATTTAATGCGCATTAAAGTGCCAGTTAAAGTTTTAATATTGTAATGAAATTATGAATCTTTAAGTCATTACAGTTGTACTTTTCCAAGTTTCTAAATATTTAATATATGAATAATAATATGAAAGATATTCTACTAAGTTAGTAAGATTTTTTATTATTGTATTTAGAGCAAAACTATTATATAATAGACAAGCATATCTTTTTTAGTTAATAAATATATGAAATCTGCTTAGAACATATTGAGATCTGTTACAAAATTGTTATAAATATTTATTGATTGTAATTAATAAAGAATTGTCATATTTTTAAATCCCAACAAGAATCAAATTTTAATTTCTAAAATGTTCTAAATTACATAGAAAATTATAATTATGATATATAAATTCTTTTGAGAGTGACTTTTTATCATTTATAGAGATTTTAGCACTATAGATATTTTAGATTGTTATAATTACATATTAAATGCTGTATTTATTATTTCTAAATTAGTTATTCAGTATTTCTGTCAGTTTGCATGTGAATATATTACTCTTTAAACTCAACACTTTCTTAAATTTATTTTCACTTTCTTAATGTATTATTGCAATTTTTTTTTTACAAATAAAATTAAATTGTTTCATTATGATCTTCGATTAAAGCAATTTTTTTCACGATTGTCAAATATCTTTTCATTATTTTTTCCTTATTGCAATTATCATTTAAGTTTTGTCAGTATTAAATTAAGATTGTCCACACATTATAAGAATTTTAAATGGGACAAATTTTTTTTAATCATTTCTTGGATTCTTCAACGAAATGCTTTAATTATTCTAATGTATAGGTTGAGAGGTCTCTCACATGTGTTTATTGAATATAAATTTAGATCATTGAGTTTTTATTTGTGAATTTCATAAATTCTTACATTTTTTTTAAAAAAAAGCTTTATAAATATTTTATAATAGCTCTGTTTATGAATAGTATGTTATTATGATCTTTTTAAAGATAAAAGAATTAAATTTAATTCTTACAAATTAACACTTGATAGTTATGATCAGTTTAATAAGAAGTTATGTCACATTGGTATAATATTGAAATCACTATACTACATTTAACTTTTTTAAATCATGAATAATTTTATAAATAGTGGAAAATGGTTATTTTTATTGCATAAGACCTTGTTAATATACTGTGAATTGAATCTTTTCTTAATTTGTTAAAAAATTAATTATTTCTATTTGCAAAATATTTTAACACATTCCTTATTTAGAACCAAACTGTCCTGTGATTGGTTCACTTTGGTCTCTTCAGTTGAACAGTTCCCATCAGAAGTATGGGTTTTATTACTGTTTAGAAGTCCCTATGAATTGCAGACCTCCATTAAATTAGTCCTGATGTCTAAAACAGTGACTCTGTAGTGATAAAATCCCCATTTCTTGGCATTGATTATGCATAAATGTCTCCCTGATTCAAAATCCTTTTTGGCTAAGGAATTCTTTGATTTTGAATAATTTTTCTAAAATATGGGAAACATTGTTATAATGTCACATCAAACATTGACTCCTCTTCTTAGCATTCTGAATTTTTCTCTTTATGTATGATCTTAAATAATAGAAATGCACAAAACCATTATCACTAAAATTTAAAAAAGCCAAATTTTTTTTTAAGGATGTTTCACAATAATGAAATGTATGAGTTTCAATAATTTTATTTTTATTTGGTATGTTGCATTAATTTTATACCAATAAAAAAATATTTCATAAAATATGTAATTTTTTTACAAATATTTTTTATGTCTATATTCTTTTTCAATTTTTTTTATTCTATAAAAAAAATAAAGCTTTTACTAGACATAATATAGAATTTTTAAAAAGATAGAGGTTTAGTGGAATTAAACTTCAAATAAAACTGCTTATAGGAATGAATTCAACAGTTATGTATGTTGTATAGATGAAATAAAAAAAACAATTGTAAATATTTAAAAAAATGTATTTTTCAATTTTCCCACACAATTTGAAATGAAGATCCATTCACGTTTCAATTTTTGTTTTAACGACTCAACACATTGTATTGCTATCATTTTAATCTCTTACTGGAAATTATGAGTTTCAGAAGAAGAAAAATATGCCCATCACATTTCCATTTTATCATATCATTTTCTGAAGAGCATCAAATACATTTGAATGCTTGTTTTCTGCAATGCTGTTTTAAAATAAAGTTTTTTTTTTTTTTTTCTTTTTCTTTTTTTTTTTTTTTTTTAAATATTATTTTTGAATTTTGCTACCTTTCTACTCTACCTCTACATTAGATGATGTGGAAGGGCAAGTATATGAAGCATACTCACTCCTCTCAACATTTTAGCGTTATTTATTCACGCCTCCTCATTTACCCTTTTCATCAAACTTAATGAATTGAAGCGTAGGTTTAAATGCAAGGAAATAACATGAATTAGATTTCAGTTGATTCGTTAATATAGGAAGATAATTTCCGGTTACGTTGCTTTTATAGTTATTAAATCATAGTCAAATAAAAACATCGAAAGTATTATTTTTTAATATAACATGCCCTTACTTTTTTATTATTAATTGGTGTTGCCTCCGCTTATAGAAAACTTTATTCTTAGTGATGTTTTGCGAGCATGAAAATACGTTTTATATTTCCATATACCGAAGAAAACTAATGTGGCAAAAACGCTGTGATTGCAAGTTTAGTTATTCCAATGCAAACAAAATATTGCTTACTCTTTGCTTTTTATTTTAAACAATTACTAAATTAAATGATATACGTTATAAAATAAAAAATATTGCTTATTCTGAACCCCTTTAAATATTATTGGTGTAAATAATACACATTAGAAAATAAATCATACTATTCTTTAAACGGGTTTTTGGGTATAGTTAATATTGTAAAATAAAAATGCAGTATATAGCAGCTGGTTTCATAAAATTTGCAAATTATAAGTCGCAAAATCGCGATTTTGTGATTTTTTGATGAAATTTAACATTTATTGTGGAATTATTCTAAACTTACTATTTATAAAAAAATAAAATTATTGGCCAATATATTTTTGATAGAGCTATGTTAAGAATAATTTTTAATGTAGAAACATTTTCTTCAAAAAAAAAAAAAAAAAAAAAAAAAAAAAACAGAAAGAGTCATTTTGGTTAGATTTTACCGAATTATAGAGAAAAATGAAATAGATCAGTACCAATTAAATTTTATAATTCCATGATCCAAATTTTATTAACATTTAGGGAAAGTTATTTGTTTATTTTGAAGTTATTATTATAGGTATTTATTTTTAAAATCAATTCATATTTGTGTTACAAGAGGTTTTATGTTTAGAAATCATTCCCACATAGTAATTCCTTTTTTAATTCTTTAATTTGAGGTACTAATTTGATGTCTGCTTAGTAATTTACAAGATTTATGGTGAAATTAAATTATTAGGATTATATATAGTTTTGAGATTCCTGTGGAGTACCTGTTCCAATTTTTTTCTTGAAAAGAAACATGAATCTGAAGTTCTACATTGCTGATTTCCGCCCTTATTTTTATTAAATTGACCTTGTTGACACTCTTCCTCAATTATTTCCTAACAGTATTAATGACTGATAGAAATTGCTGGATTAGCTGCTTCACTTTTTAGTTCTGATTTAAATTTCCTTTTACTCCATCGAGGGGTTTCAATTCTTTATATTGGTGACGGAGATCTAAAATCGTAGGAAAACCGAATATTCTTATTATTTTACTGTGTAAATTTGTTTTTAATATTAATGCGGTTTTAGTTTAAGAATGCGAATATTTATAAAATGTACTTTTCTATTGAATTTTTAATATCATATTTAAATGTAAATTTTAATTGATATCATAGCTTTTAGTAAAAGCGATTATAAGAAAAAGCTTAAAGTGTAATAATTTTCAAAAGTAACTGACATAATTTTGAATAGAAATTGAATCGCGGCAAAAAAAAAAAAAAAAAAAAAAAAAAAAAAAAACGGAGCAATTTAAATTTATATCGGAAAATAATTTAAACAGCATTTTACATTTTTATGTGAATAACTTATATTCAAATGAAATTCAAAATATACATTTTTGCTTTCATGTGTATATATTATATGTATTTCAATGTAATTCCATGAAGTCTTGAATTTTCCTTGAATAAACAAAAAATATTGATGTTTGAAATTCAATGAATAAGGATTTAAAAATGGCATCAAGTTGAAAAATTTGTATAAGAATATAATTTTTGAAAAATTATTTTGAAAAGATTAAAATTATATTCAAACTAAAGCTAATTATAAGTACAAGTGATTTAATTTACCCCGACTGAACACCTTAAAAATACAGGAGTCTTGACTGGCCTATCATTGTTTAAAATTTTTATTATAAACAAAAGCGTAAATATATGGTTTAAACTTTGATGTTGTATTTCTTAATTTTTGACTTACATTTTACTTTTTTATACTTGTACAAAATTTAATATTTCTTACAAATAAATCAGCCATTTTGAACTAAAAACATAGCATATATAATAAGGCATTTGTAGACTACTTTTTCTATAACAAATTTTTAAACTTAGTGCACGATAAGTAACTTAAAATTATAGTTGTTCTACATTGAAGTCAAAAGAAATGAATATAAAATCAGTTTTGTGATATAAAAAGTTTTTTTTTTAAATATTTGATGCAGGTGCAAAAAGCAATATTTCTAATTTTTAGACATCCCTTTTTTTATTGTATTGCCTCCTTCGCATCAAACCTAGTAAACATCAAAGTTTAAAACAAATCGTAGAAAGAAAGTTATTTTATTTATTTTTAATAAATCGTTTAATATTAGAAGAATAGACATTCAAAGTAATTAATCTTGAGAAATTTTGTAGGTAGCAATTGTGAATGATTTTTTACTTATTTCACTCGTAAATAATAATAGGATTCTCAATATTTTCATTGCGATTTTTGGTTACTTTTTAAGAGACGCTCTATAGATAACAATTTGCCATATATTTTAAATCACATTATAAGTGCTGTGATAATGCTATATTCATATAGCCTTTACATTGTGCAGTAATGGAACACACGACACACATTAAATCCATCTGGCTAAAGTACAAAAGATTAAATGAGAATTCTGTTTAAGTGAACAAGATTCATTTCAACAGAATTCACATTTAATCTTCAACTTCAAAATGATTCTAAATTAAATCAAATTCAAAATGTTTCTGATGTAACCTACTGATTTATAAAAATTGTAAAACAGAAGGTTACATTAGAATTATTCTTGATTGTTTTGTACTTTGAAATTGAGTGAATATTTTTTAATCTAAGTTATTTATCGCCCATAAAACGATCAAAAACCAATTTTGAGTGAAATGCTTCATAAGTTTTTTTTACAACGAATATTCAAATTGAAGAAAATAGTTCTGATTTTAAAGTTATCGATCCTGGTTTTTCCTCTTCGCAGAATTGAATGATTTAGTTATTCATGTCTTATGTACACTTAATTATATGCATTTCAGATAATAGAAAAATAATTCTTATGTGTGTTTTAGTATTTTGTAAAGTACTACATGAATAATTTAAGTAATTAACGAGGAAAACAAAAGTAAACTAATATACTCTGAAATTAAGATATTCTTTTTATAATATACCTTAAAAATACAAAAGTATAGAATATATAAAAATCTCTAAGCTATAAATTTTTATAGGGAAAAAAAAAAAAAAGTATAAATAACTTTAGAAAACTCCTTCATTAAGTGAGAATGCATTTTTAGCAAAAGTTAGTTTTGGGTGCAGCTTGTCTCTTTGGACCTTGCGCAATAAAACCCTAAATACATTTTTACCAGAAAAAATAACCAAATAAATTAAGCTAATAAATTTAGGACATCCGCAAAGGTAAATTATAAAAATGCTTAATTTGTGTCAACCCGAAGAATAATTATAGAATTCGATTTATGAGTATTACATCATTTACATACCGAATTCAATAAATACTGCATCATAAAACGCTAGCTGCAGTGCATTACTTGTGACGTCACCGGATTTAAAATATATCTAACTAGTCGTTTTTGTTAAATATTATGTCCGATGGACGAATTCAGACGGAAATGAATTTGCATCATCAATTACGTCACTGTGATCGCCAATGGCTATCTGATCATCGTACGTCAGAGTGTGGGAGGAGTAGGGGGAAACTGGTGATAAGTGCGTTTAACCAGCATTTACCGAACGATGAGGTATTTTCATAACCGCTTTGAATCTCTCATCATTCGATTCTGATCTCGTACATGCGTGTGTTATCATTCGCCCTTCCTTCTTTCAAACGATTTATGCGGAAAAGGGTAATTTCATACTGATTTGCACTTTCTTAACACTCGCAGTTGATTGAAAGAAGAATTTTTCGTGGAAACATTTTGTGGTGGGTTGTTGAAAGAGGCACTGGGTTATTTCGATACACAGATTTTATTATTTCTTCAATGGGAAGCTCTGTTTTAAAAAATCAAATGCTTTTTTTTAAATCTATTTTATTATGTTTATTGTATCTTTATTAGAATTAAGAACCGAAGTGAGATTGTTTTATGTTGATCCTGTTTTAACTTTTCTATTTTTATGTCTTTGTTTCAGACCCCCCCCCCCAAAATGATGTATAAAACAAAATGAGAAATAAGACTCATCTGTTTCTTGGAATTTTTTATTTATTTATTTTTTTGTGCAATTCATAATTATTGAAGCAATTCCTTACAAGCGTTTTAGAATTTTGTCATAAATTTAATGACGATAGTATACAAGATTACGGTTTCAATTTGTTATCATAAAAATGTTTTCCGCCTTATTAAATAGCATAGTGATATTGTATTATATTGTTTATGAAATTTTGCGGTAAATTTTTGAATTGTCATAGTTGACAAATATAATCAAATACAATATAAAATTATAATAACACAATCATGTTATGTAATAGGTTTTCACTTAATTAATACTTTGGGTTAGCTTTTGAAATGTAAATTACGTGTGTTAATTTTTAGTTGATAGGTGAATGTTCAATCCTTATTTTAGAAGTTTTCTGGTTCGATTCCCGCATCAAATCGCTGATGTATTTAGTAATTTCGAATTTATATTAGATTCGTACGGAAACAATTCACCTGTGTACGGAGGAATCAACAGCGTGTAACAAAATATATTTATTTAAATTTATGAGAATAATTTTTATGGCGCGAATTTATTTTTCATTATAAATTATATTGTATATTGATTAAGAATAAAGAAAACCTTAAAGGAAATTACAATATTTTAAATGTTTGAATTAATTTTGGCAAAAGTTTATGCTAGGCGTTTCAAATAATCTTCGCGTTAGTTATTTGATAATAATAAATTAAAGTTAAGTGAAATCTTAATGCATTTTTATTGAATATTTCACAGAAATTTAAAGATATATTTATAACTTAATGATAAAAACTGATTTGCTATTTCTACAAGGATTAGTTTGAGAAATGTGTATTTGTCGTAATGTGATGTTTATAAGAATTATAAAAAAAGGAAGATTATATTTTTCTTGTAATTGTTATTTTTCATAAATTGTTATTGGTATAATGCCATTAAATTGTTAATCTCGAAACAGTGTAAAAGAAAAAAATCGACCAGTTCCATTTTGATTGACAAAATGTGGCAGGGAAGCAGCAAATAGGTTTATTTAGTGAATAAAACCAAAAGTTACACTCACAAAACTGGAAACACTATTGAATTTTTTTTATACAAGACGACGCTGAACATAAAATGTTTCATTGAAGCAAAATTCCATCGCACTAATTTCACTCATTCTTATGGCTGTAAAATATGGACATTCATCTACAAAAAAAATCTATAAATACTTGAAAAAAAATTTTTTGAAGAAGTTTTTGGTTCACTAATTATCAAAATGGAAAATGAAGAAAAAAATGAAAACAATAATTAAATAATTAATGATATCAGAACAAATGTTAATTGATAATGGTGATTAGAAAACGTACACGGGGAATTATAAATCAAAAATATATTTTTTTCTATAAAGCTGCGATTTAAAAAAGCTCATTGCATTGCAGAAGTGAATTTGGATGACCTGAAGATGATGTAATTAAAGATTTTAAAACTAAAGTCCGGATGTATATACGAAGAATAAAATAGAAAAAAAATTTTATAAACGCTACCAGACAATTGCAAAATTAAAGTATTCATATAATAAAAGTAATACAAACTAAGCTATGAGGTCATCTTAATCGTAATTCCAGAATGATTACCCCATTAAAAATTCAGTGTATGGGGTTACAGTAGTTGAAAAAATTTAAGCTAACTTCTGATATTTAAGTAACTCTATATTTTAAACCGATGATTGGCGTAGTTGTCCTAATCGTTGAGTACTTGTTCTATGAAACTCAATCAAATTGGCTTTTAAACCCATGAAGTTCGAATTTCGTAGCGATCATTTATCGAGTTTGATCGGAAAATAATGTAGTTGGAAATATTATAAAAATGTGACTAAAGGCTTTATGATTGCTCATCTCAATAAATGAACTCTGAATACTTGTTTGCATGGCTTGTCAACAGACTAAATATTTCGGAATCACTTCAGACAAGGAGGAGGCTAAGGCTGTGGATCACTCGGTGGGTGGATCGTCATTCCTAATTCCGTGTCTTCTCTTGTTCATCATTTAATGAACGGCGCCTACACTCAGATTTAGTGGTAAGGGGGTTGGCGTAAGGCGATATTTTTCTTGGCGCAATCTTCCCTCCTTTCACGCGAGAAATTTGAACTCTGTGTTCCTTTTCATCCCTAATTGATAACGAAAGGGCGTTCGCTGATGGATCATCGAGTCGGCGATGAGTGGGTAACTTGGGGACTGTCTCCGAGGGCATTCCTTTTTTTTTTTTTTTCTGTATCGTTTTCTTTATTGTTTTTTGCTTGCTGTGAAGGGTGTGCTGCTTTTAAAATATGTTTGTTTATTGGAGGTCGAACAAGGGGCTTTTCTTATCTGTCTGCTAAAAGTTAAAGGTGATCGGAAAAAAAAAGTTCAATTAGGAGGAGGCATAGTAAATATTTTTCTTTACTTATATTTTTGGAGTCCCTTCCCCCCCTTGTTTCATTTGTTTGCATGCGATGAGATTCTTTTGTGCATTTAAAAATGTAAAAAGTCTTTCTCAAATTGATACATTAAGTAATCTGAAATCGTAAATTCATCCACATTATTTTAATTTTAAAATTCAGGTACAATGGAACAAAAAGCATTAAATTTCTAAAAAGTTTATAGTGCCTCGAAGAAATAATTCAAAATTATCTACGAAACATTTAAAGGTATAATTAATTTAAAAGGTGTTCTAGGGTGCTCCACCACTAACAGAAGTTACTCTCTGCCTCGAATCGCAAGGTTTTTTCACTGTGCACAAAATACAATCTTAAGCCAGCTTCCCCCGATCACATCCTGGATTGTTTTAGGGTTCGCTCTGGAGGATGTTTATTCAAGTCCACTGTTGATGCTCACTTCGCTGGTGTTCAAGGTGCAATGGATTTGATCTAGCCGTCGCTAGATCTCCGAAGTATTGGGAACAATTACAAAAACTATAATTTTTATAACTATTGCACACAAACTGTGAAAGTATTTTTGTCAAAAATTGTTAATAAGCATTAAAACGATTTCATGTTCTGAACTAAACCTTACATTTTGTTTTGAAATTCAAATCAGCTTCCCATACATTTTTTTATAACTTAAATATTTTTATACAAAATAGAAACTGTTTTATGTTTTTAATACGTAAAATAAAATTTTCATATTTTTAAAAATTGGTGACATTTTTTTTATATGTGAAACATTACTTATTTGAGAAATATTTTGTATGTATCGTTATGTAGATATCTTACATAAGGTTTTATAATAAACACATCTATTTCAGTTCTCCTGTAAATTGGATTTTAATAATGAGATTCGAATGAATTTATACGATATAATTTTCTTAATATTTCCTTAAATTGCATGAGCTGATTGATTGATAGATAATTCATGGCCTACCATAATGTCCGAATTGATAAATTAATGTTATGAAATAAAAATGTTTATAGTAAGAGATTATAAGGTCCCTTAAGCCTATAGCATGAGTTTCATTGTTTTAGCGCTGAGCCGGCAATGGTTAGAACTATGAAATGCAGTAGCTCTTGGGCACAATTTCCATGTCAACATGAATAGTTATAATGGTTCGAAATTCATTTAAAATTGTAAGTGTGACAGAGCGATTACTAATCCGAACTCTTGTTTTTGGTTCTCAAAATACGTATTTATTTTAAAATTTAAATCAACACATTTGAATGGGAATTTTTAAAGTTTTAACGTTTTGTCTGATATATAAATATTGAATTATGTTTATTGTGCTTACACATATTTCAATTTTTCTTATCATTTGTTATTGGAAATCCTATCAAATATGTTAGTTCTGTAATCGTAAGATTTGTAAATCTGGCCTAGTCTCCATTAGCAATTTTTAAGTATCTAATTTTTCTTTTCAGTTAATTTCATAGATAAACACGATTATAGTGTCATATTTTGTGATAGTTAAGAATCTTTCGCATTAAGGTAACTATCATTATGATTTGATAGAGAAATAAAATCTTTCATCATGTAAATGATAGTGGAAAAAATTAATTAAAAAGGCTATTAATTTTTTTATTCCTTATATGCTTCTATTTATTGCCATCAGAAACAATTTTAATTGTTTCTCATAATTAGGCTACTAGGAATTCGTTTGCTGACCAGTGGTTGAAATAGTTAGAAATTGTGCCTCTTTCGCTGAATTCTAAACTGATCCCCCAAAATGCTTTTATTACACCGTTAATTCTATTTGTTTTTAATGATAGGTTAAAGTAAACTCCGGCGCTAACAAAGATTATCGACTTTAAAATTAGTCCTGTGTTAGTTTCGAGAAACTTTAACAAATGTGTAATTTATAGTGCTAATGTCTTTATGATTGCACTTCGGAAGTTATCTTGCCGAATAATTTGGCAAAGACAAGCGTCTTCAGTTCGTCTCAAAGTAACCATCAATCTTCTTGAAAGACGGTGGATTCTGTGTTCACTTTAATCAGTTTGTTTAGCAATTCCTATAACCTTTGTCTCACTTCACTTCATTTTGGAAATACGTATTTATTTAAAGAAAAAAAATTTTGCTCTAAAAATGCTTTTAATGTTCCACCTAACCTCTCGCCACTCTATCAATTACGGACCAACGTTCTATAAATACAGCCTACGCCAGCCGCTTTTTTATTACGTTATTATTAAGTGTTGGCATTTGAGAAGGAACATGTTATATTATGTGTTGCCATTCGAAAATAAAGAAAAGTTAAATCGTGACAGAGGATTTAGTTAATCTAAGGTCTTAAGTTTTTTGAAAAGGAAATTTTTTGGTTATTCTGTGATGAGTTTTATTGTTATAATTTGTTACACTTGGTCCTTTTTTTTTTTCAACCGCCAACCCATCTTTCGAGTTCCTTCTTTGTCAGTGTGGGTCGGTTAGTTATTATTTATTTGGCGACTATTTCAGACCAGTGACCGGTTCTTTAAATTACGGTTGTCGACACGTTCATTTTTCTTTGCCATTTTTATTTGCTTTGACAGAAATAATTTATTTTCCTCGCTATCGTTGAATGACTGTTTATATACAATTTGATATATTGCCTGTGAAATGTCGATAAAGTGTGTATTTAATGTTTAATTTCTTATGTTTAAAATCAACAGTTTCCTGAAGAATAATAAAGAGGATACGAACAAAGTTTAGCGATACAATTGAATAGCGTAATTTCAGTATTTGCTTCAATAATTTAAATACTTTTATAAATTATTATGATTACTACAATTTTTTGATTAATACGAGACAAAATGATAAACAATTATGGAACATTTTATCTTTTTCGAAAAATGCATTTAGATATTACAAAATGTTTGGAAAACTGATACAATTTTGATGGTATTGAAAACAATTTGGTTTGTACATTATTTGTTTTGTATAAAATCATTTTTGGTTGTAGTACATATATTATGATATTGGTTGGTTTGTGTTTTTCAGTAATATTTTTGTAAGGTAATGTTAATCACTTAAGTTAATGTTCTGTTCATAGTGATCTGTAATAATATTGCAGTGAAGTTTATTCACAGTACGAAACTTAAGTATAAAATTTTCTCATACTATTCTAAATTTCAACAAAATCTTGATTGAAACGAGACAAAGTTTTAACCATGCGAGATGTTTTTTCCACAAAGTCGTAAAAAATTAGGCAAGAAAATATCTTATACACTATTATATTGTGTTTATTTTAATGGTAAACTAAACTAATTCCTGGATTCAATTGCAAAAAATGTGTAAAATATTTTGATAAAGGAATTATAAAAAAATTATTTTATTTCCTGAATATTTAATAATTTATTAAAAAACGCATACGGGAAATATCTCGGAGGAAGTGTGTAGGAATGATTAATTTCTTACTTCGGATGCCAATATTTGATCTTTTTTTCACCGGGGTTAACAGTTAAAACACCTGCAGTGTGACTTTTCGCATCGGTTGCGAAATACGGTCTTTTTTTTAGGAACGTGCGGTTTTATGGAAAGTGTTTGGAAACAATTCAAGCGCATCGAGACTCATTTCCGTTTCCATCAATCTATAATCTGACGATCCCGGGAGGACGCAATGATAATTAGCCGGGAAGTGCGTTGACATCGGCGAAATTGATGTTCGCGTTGCTGGAGCACGTGCGATCTCTCAAAATAGCTTAGGAACCCGCAGTCGACCTTTTTGGCATTGTTTCTCCCGCTCCCTGCCTTTTCTTTTATTCAATGAAACACTGTAATATGGAATTAAATTCTGAGTTTAAAAGAAACTGGTGGCAGTTTTAATAAACAGCCAGTTATAATGAACAATGGCAGTCATGATTATTTTTGTTATATTTATTGGAAAATGTAATGGTTATTGATATCTAAATATCTTAGCATTCTGCATTTTACTATTTGTGAAACGTATTTTAATCACTTTAACTTAAGTTCTGACGGTGACTAATAGCGCCCCCTTTAGAGCGTTTACCACTTAAACTGTGGCAGTGGAGAGACCTAGTAAAATAATAATAATTGACGCTGATATGAAGCAGAAAAACGAGTGCAGATTTGAAACCACGGTCGAAGCAAAAACATAACTGTTTGTGGGGGTCGTTTCGGAAAACAAGAGAACGATTTGCAACAACAATAAAAAAAGGTTGCTTTTAGTTATATTTGTATTCTTTTATTTCAATCCAGTTTTAAAATTTTTATTAAATTAGCGAAGTCACACACTATGTAGTAAATATTAATTGAAGCTATTTGGGGAGCAGGGAGATGAAGCAATCATTTTCCTAAAGCTTACAACACTTCTTGGCATGTGCAGATCATTTCCTGCATATTTGATGGTGGACATTATAGTGAAAGGAAACGATTTGTTTTAATGTTAATAATTATCAGTTAACACCAAAATCTATATCTGTTGAATATTTACTTGTCTTTTATAGTATGATACTCTTTATAATATTTTATTCTACAATTTGGTTTTGATAATATCGTAAAGATTTTTTTCAAATTTTTCTCGTATTTATTTATTTTTATGTTTGTGACCATATTCGACTTAATATTCGTTTTCATCTTGAAATTTAAATTTTAATAGTTTGCAATTGTGGTATTGATTTTTAATTATTATTCTCTGTTGGTAGTGTCTAAAATTACAATTTTAAATGTATTTCATCAGAATGCACTCTTTTGATAGTGTTAGGCTAACAAAGTTTCAATTGAAACTACTATTGCATATACTAGGTTTTCTGTATATATTTGAACAGTTGATGCAGTTTTTATTTTTCTAAATTTTGTATGGATGCCTTAAGTGTTCAGGAATATCTACAGAAAATATTTTAACTTTGCAGGGATAACTACTCAAGATGTTTTAACTTTGCAGGGATGACTACTCAAGATGTTTTAACTTTGCAGGGATGACTACTTAAGATATTTTAACTTTGCAGGGATGACTACTTAAGATATTTTAACTTTGCAAGGATGACTACTTAAGATATTTTAACTTCGCATGAATATAACTACACAAGATACCTTCAGTACGGGTTTTTAGAATTTGTTTAATGCATGAATTCCTCGAAAAAAACTGCCAAACCCCAGTAACATATTGATCCAGCGCAGAAACATAAAAAATTCTTTATGTGAGACTTGGCAGTCGATTCTATTTCTCTTCCAAGAAAGCGCTCTCCAAGACTATCTGCGGTTAAACGGTCTTGTTTGTTTCACCTGTCCTGTGCGAGGCGCCGACCTTGGTCTACTAATCGGAGACTCACCCAACGTCCCCCTATAATCCTCAAGCGCGTCCTGTCTTTGTCTGAGGGCGTAGCAGTTGTTCCCACGCACAATTATCTTGTTCCTGTCGTCGTTTGCATTGTTATCGATGCCGGCGGAGGTGCTTGTCCGGTGCTTTTTTCTCATTCGGTGAACGTGAAGCGGTAACAAGACGTAACACGATGCCTTATTTCGATGTGAAAACCATCATTCACGAGTGCTGGAAGGAAGATATCTACGAGAGAAATCCAAGAAATCTGTTAATTAAATGTTATGCTTTTATGTTTGAAAACGTTAACTAATAGGGGTAATATAATTTCAAATTGTGGTTTGTATTTGTTTTTCAAAAATAAATATCTCATTTTTAAGCAATCCCCCCCCTTTTAAGTGGAAATATAGTATTCTTGCCTATGAATAATCTTCAACGAAAAGCAGCATACCTGTTTTTCTAGATTAATTAAATATTTTCATTACGTTAATAGATAATTCTTTTCTTTCAGAATTTAAACAAAGTGCATCCGATAAATTCATTAAGTTAAAAATAAAATTTTGAAATATATATATAGAATGCATATATGTAGCCATTAAATAAATTCATTAAATAGCATTTGTCCATATTATTTAATGGAAACATTGTGTCTTATAGTCAGTCTCGTCATCGTCTTATTATGAGGCATGTGTATAATTTTCCTCAATTTATTGTATAACTGGTGTAAATAATTAATCGAAAGATTTCCTAATTGTCTTTTGAGAATTTTGGTTTCCCAATTACTAATTAATAAAAGTATAATACATTACAAAATTCATTTATTTTTGTAGTGAAATAAATTAATTTCATTATAGATAATCTACGTAGTTATACTTGCTTGATTATTAACACCATTTTTTTATAATTTATCTTAATAGATTATAGCATGCCCAAATATAAATTTTATTTCAATTAAGCTTCTATATCGTGTGTAACATATATATATATAATTTTTTTTTTTCAAATTTATGAGTGATTTATGAAAGTAAATTTAAAATTTTTTCATCTGTTTTTTGTAATTAACGTCCGTGGCTTTATTTATATATATTATTTCGCATTTTTATGCTATTTAAAGGTCAGGACTTAATCCCTTCTCTCATCGTTCACGTTCATGGCAGAGACTCTAAATTTAGGAACCGATTATCGACCTATCAGGGGTAATTATCAGCGAGCTTTTCTTCGACGGGAGCTTTTTCCTCCAATCTCAAAAGAGGCCTCGTTTTCCACATGGTTTATTCATAATCTCGACTCGATTATTTCGAGACCCTAAGGTCAGCCTTTTAAAAAAAAAAAAAAAAATGGATGTGAATGATATAGTTTCCCCTCGGAACGACGCGAGTTTTCCATTCTTTTGCTTTGTTCGGAGGCTCCTCCTTTTCCGTGTGATGGGCTGTTCTTTGTTTTAGAGAATGTTTTCTATTGTCTTAATACCCCAATAGCGATTCCGCCATTCTCTACTTGAAAGTGGACTGGGGAAAAAGAAAAGCTTATTGTTCCATGTTTCTGATATTGTCACTGATTTTTTTTTTTTTTTTTATTAATCTGTTGCGAAACGTATTAAAACTGCGCTATGACGCGGTTGAAGTTAACATGTCTACTCTTCTGTTAAAATGGTAAATGTTTAGATTAAAATAATTGCGTACATCTTATTTATCAAAATCCTCTTTATTCAAATAAATTGTTTATTTTTACATAAAACTAAGATTATTCATTATAAATTCATACATTAAATGAATAAGTATTGTATATAACATTTCATTCGTAACAGTTGAGTACAACAATACGAAACACTGCATTATTAAATGTACTTCATTGTAAATGAGATAAAAAGATATTGTATTTATATTGTAGGAATTTTAAACGATTATTAAGTGAAATATGCGTATTCTGTAAAGAATTATGATCGATCATTTTCTTTTACAGGATTTTATCATACTCATGGAAACGTTTCTAATTATTTTGTATTATAGTAATATTTCTCATTTATGTATATGAAATTTTGCTGCTGCAATATGGTGTAGAATTGGAATTTAAACAGTGTCATTTGGGTATAGACTCTATTCGTGATCTATTTATGAAAAAAGGAGAACCACAATTACAATGATTATGTCATGTGAACAGTAGCTCGGAACTTAATCAAAGTGATGATTATATCATGTTTAAATGTATTATGATAAAAGAAATTTCATAAATATTATTACTTATAGTAGTTCCATTGCTAAATTTCTTATTAAAATTTGCCACCTTATCTGTTAACTTCTTTATCTCCTTATCTAACATACATATATTTATTTATTTAAAAAAAATTACTCAATTTAAGTACGAGGGTTACTCTGAAATTTTTGAGATACGGGCAGACGAGAATTTACAAAATAAATATAACGGTTTAATTTTAAAATACTAAGTATTTTAACACAGAAGATGAATTTTTACTGACTTACTTCAACTTGTTTAGCGTAGAATAAATTTTAAACAGAAGAGAAAATTCAGTTGACGCGAGAACATTTTTGCGCTTCGATTTTAAAGCAGGATTAAATCAAGAAGAATGCGTTCAACGGTGACAATTAGCATTTGGTGATGAATCTCCAGCTCGTGCTACAGTATTTAGTTGGTTTAGAGGATTTAGAAGAAGTCGCAATTTTCTTCAGGATGAAGAACACACAGGAAGGCCGCCGTCGGCAGTAATCCCGGATAATGTGCCTGCCATACAAAAAATGTTAATGGCTGATAATCGCTGTACCTATCAAATGATACAGAAGGAACTTAACATTGGATCCGCAGCCATACACAAAATCATTCACGAAGAATTACATATGAAAAAAGTAGTTTGCCGCTGGGTTCCCCATAATCTAACTGAGCACCAAAAAGAGGATCGTGTCAGAATCAGTAAAGAAACTCTTAAATTGCTAAATGATGGTGGCCACCGCATCACTTCTAAAATTGTAATAGGTGATGAAACGTAAATACCGTTTTTTGACGTTCCAACACGTCAAGAAGGCAAAGTATGGGTCTATGAAGATGATCCCACGCCGACAATGGTGAAAAAACAACGCGCACTGAAAAAAGTGATGTATGCCGATTTCTTCAGAAGTACGGGATTGGTCAAAGCCATCAAGTTGGAAAGACAGAAGACAGTTACAGCAAAACTGGTATACCACTAAATGTCTTCCAGAAATTCTACAAGAACTGAATGTTAGGGGACAAATGCTTCACAATGACAATGTATCTTCACATACAGCCGGATAACAGTTGAGTTTCTTAAACAAAAACAAATTAATTTGATCGAACATCCGTCGTATTCACCTGATCTAGCTATGTGCGACTTTTGGTTATTCTTTAATCTAAAAAAGAACTTATGTGGACGTCGTTTTCATTCAGAAAAAGAGATTAATGTGGCATTAAATGCATTTTTTCATCTATTCCAAGAAATGAATGGCTTGAGACATTTAATCCGTGGAAAATTCGTCTACAAAAGTGCATTGATGCTGGAGGAGACTACTTTGAACACACCTAAAATTTTGTAAGTATAACTTTAAAAACCTTGTTGTATCTCAAAAATTTTAGAGTGACCCTTGTATATGCATGTTTAATGTCATTACTTTAGAAAATATTTTGGTAATTGAAAATATGTTTCTGTAATTTTTGTCTAATTTAATCGCGTTTTTATGTACCACCGAATGCTTTGATTTTATAGAAGTTTCAATCCAGCAACAGTCACATTTACTGCGGTTGTTTTTTCATTGTTTATTTTTTCTTTGAAATTAAGATCCATCTCTTAGTAACAATTTCAGGTGATGAGTATAATATTTTGATGAAATTGAAAACGCAGGCTTGTTTTTGCTCTGCATCTCTTTAAATACTGTTGGATTTGTTCTGGATTCTCTCATCCTAAAGTTTTCTCACGAGCTAAACATTCTCTTTCCTCGCAAAACCCATCAAGGAAGTCCTTAATGTTTTTTCCGCTCTCTACCCCTTTCACACTCTAGCTAGCGTTTCCTACAAGTTGTCATTAGACACACTACGTTATGTAGAAGAGTCGGTTTTATACGCCCATTTCTAACGAGGGCTACCATTTGGGTGGACGGCGTCTTATTCATTCCCTCCTGCAGTTGCTCAACAAACTCTTCTTTTGATAGCGTGACCCAACATTTTCCCGCTGTGTCCGAAATGCGTGATTTCTTGGGAGAAAGTAAACAAACAATAAACAGTTCCTGAAGAAAATAGGCGCGTTTTCAGGACATCAACCCCTTTATATAAAGTTTTTTTCTTTATTTTTTATTTATTATTTTTTTTTTTTGTCTTATTTCGTATTTTTTTTTCCTTGAGTCATTAAATGGAATACCGAAAGTTGAAAGCTGGATTTTGCCTCAAATTTCGATCGGTTACAGTTGAGGTGAACTTGTGCCCTTTTGTCGGCGACGCCCTTTTGTTTCATATGTGCATATAACCATACGAATAATTGATAATTCAATTTCGGAATTTGTTTCGGCGTATTTTTTTTTCCTTCTTCAATTTACCAGGAATTGAAGGGCGTTGACTAAGTATGCTTTATATTGTAGCTATTTATGTGGTTGCCTTAAAGATTTCTTACCTACGTCATGATGCATGTATTACCTTGTTTGTGTGCTTTCTTTTTTTACATTTTAATTGAGACGTTTTCATGTATTATGGTTTTAATTTCACGAAAATTCGTTTTTAAATCTCTTTTAATAATATATTTTAAGCTTCTTTTTTTTCGATTTTTTTAAAAATAAGAACTGTTATAAACATTCCTCATTTTAACGATAAAGAGATTTGACTTTATTATTTGTGGCAGTGCTTGCATGTTTACGATCACTTTATTATTTTTATGTAAATTATCTTATGTAGAGTTTGCAGCACAAAGGTTAGCGCGCTTTAGCTTTCGGTTCAATAGTTTGTGAGTTCGATTCCCATCTCGGTTGCTGCTGTTTGTTTTGATTCAGAATCCACTTTAAACTATAGTTCACAATCTAATTAGCTGCATGTGAAGGAAAAAAAAAAAACCCGTTAAGCGATAAACCAAATCACTTTTATCTTACATTATTGTAGAAACAGCTAAATTCCATAAAAATTTTATGAAAGAGGCTTTAGGGGTTTAAATTGTGAAATAACTTTCAACTGGATCATCAAATACGTGATGTTAATATGCATAAGAAACCAACTTTTGTATTTTAGGAAATGCAATTAATTTTGACGAAATTAATTGTATTGTGTGTATATATATATATATATATATATATATATATATATATATATATATATATATATATATACACATATATATATATACATATATATATATAATTAAATATTTTAAAGTATTATTGAACTATACTGTTATTAGACGGCTTGTGCATCATTTAACGAAGCTTATAATTTGTGATTTTTTTTTTTTTTTTTGCCGGCCAACTTGTCTAGTGGTCAGCGTGCCTGACTACGGATAAGAAGGTGCTGGGTTCGAATCCCGGTTCAGGCATGGATATACTTTCTCTCTCTCTCTATCCTGTCTTTGTCCTTTCGTTGTGTGTGTGAATGAAGTATGAATGATGCATACCCTATAAACGGGTCCCTATGGCATGCGTGAGGGTGCGATGGTAGCCCACCTCCTGTGGTGCACCCGGGGCAACGCCTCAGCGGCTAAGAGGTCGATGTGTCTGGCTGGTTCATTGGTATCAAGGAACAATAGATTAATAAACTCTGTTGCAGTTGTAACTGTCTACAATCCGCCATTGGGGAAAAAAATTGTGATTTTTGTACCATAAGTTATAATGATATCCTTTAGTAAAATATAATCCTTTAATAAAATATTGTAAAAGTAAATTAAATGGCATACACGAAAATAAACATTAAATATCAGATTTTAAAATCCTTGTCATTTTTTTTGTGTTGTTGTTTTTTTTCTCCAGATTTAATTGGCTAATTAGAAATTTATATTGCTGATAAATTGCGGGGTTGATGAATATTTTCATTAATTTTGATGACTTGATGAATTTTTAAGGATTTCTTTTAGTCATTAAGTAATTTCATCACAAACTGGCTGGTAGTATCCGAAAATTACTTATCTTCAATTAGTATTTCCACGTATTCATTTGGTACTGTCCAATATTCAAAGTTTATGTTATCCTGAATGTAATTTAGAATTCATTTAGCATTGTTCAAAAATATTTTGTTATAACTATGGCGACAACATCCCCTTTACAAATTTTTGGTTCGATTAAAAAATCTCTCACCTATGATTCCAATGTAATTTGAGTACACAGCACTTTTTTGTGCAGAAGATTTATTCACTAATTACTCCAAGTTACTTTTCTTCTTTAACTGTAGCATTCATTTACTGATTGATAATTTAAAATCATACAAAATCGTCTTATCCTTCAACGTGACAACAAATGCTTACAGCTTAAGTTTAGCAAAAAAAAAAAAAAAAAAAAAAAAAAAAAAAAAAATTTGCGAATATTTAATTCTGTTTTTTTATTTTTTTTATTTTGAATTAAAATAAAGTTTTTCCTTCAATATTTTCCAAATTTTTGTTTTCTTATAATAGCTATAGAACTTCGACCTGAATGCTGATTTATGACCCTTCTTATGGTGATGCTAGTTTAACTTGCTTGTGGTAAAATTAGCGTTGGTGAAACCGCGTCACATAAGTTATCATCAATTATCTAATCTTTGAAAGAATTTGAATTTAACGTTCAAGAAAAGGGGCGCCAGAGGGGGGGATGTTTGCGGATATTCTTCTCAATGATTGCATCTACCTGAACCGGTTATATTTTTTGTTTGAGAAGTTATGTCTATTTTACTTCAAGGTTATTCATGGTTGTTACATGTTTGAGCAATTTCGCGAAAATTGATTTCCCTCCCTCCACGTGAATACTTAATTTTATCTCTTCCCACCTTATGTGAGGAGACAGGCATATTGAACAATTTGCAATTTTGTGAGATGATAAACTTTTTAAAACTAAATTTTAATTTGATTACAATTTTTGTCACTAAAGGGACAGTTTAAACTAAATTTTACCTTTTTATTTGTCGCTTTTACACTAAAGGGTACAAATAAACTAAATTTTAATTTAGGAAGTAAATAAATTTTTATAACCTTATGCGTGATAATCTTTATCGCATTACAAAACTTTTTTTTTTTTTTTAAAAAAAAAAAAAAAAAAAAAAAATTTCAATCATGTCCAATTAATATATTTATCGTTTCTTAAAATTAGAATTCCGTAAATGAAATTATTTTAATATATCAAAATACTCCAGAAAAGTTTATATTCGAATTTTAAAAGTCAAGAAAACATTCTTTGGAGATTTTGTCTTTTTATTAATATCATAATTTTTTTTTTTAAAAAATTATTGAAATCGATAGCTGACTATTTTTCAATAGCATGTTAATTTTGTGAAAATAGCTCATTCAACTTCTCAAGTTGAATTTGAAAGCAGTTGTTGTTGCACCTGCTTGCTTCCCTGTACCTAATCCTGAGTTGGGATCTAGCAGTTAGATAGAAGCAGCCGGGTGGAGTCCTCGTGATTTTGAAGCAGGGACTACAAGCAAGAGACCCCCCAATACTTGGCCTGCCACACTCCAGAATTATTTCACTTGGAGGACATTGCGATCACGTCCAGTTTAAACGTGCCCCAGCCGCCCTTAGCGAAGACGACGGATTTTTGGTCGTCTGAGATTCAAACTTACTACTTGCAGATAATGAACACGACGCCATAACCCACTAAGCCATCATATTATAAAGCAGTTAAATCTTCGAACTAGATAATATGGATAATTACTGTATCACACTTTTTAACAGAAGGGATCACAGCCATAATCATCCATGCTAAAGTGAAGCAATGGTTTATCTTCTTTGCAATGATAATTACGATATCATTTAGGAGCCTTTAAAAGTATTTTTCAACTGTTGAACACGTTTTATGTGATTGTTCTTAAATATGTGGAAATTCAAGATACTTCAGAAATTCTTAAAAGAAATAAGTTGTTAACCTAAGTGATCTACAAAGAGACTTTGCCTTATATTTTAAAGTTGCCATAAATTTAAGCGCGTCGTTTCCCCAGTTAGTTATAGTTCATCACAAACTGGCTGGTAGTATCCGAAAATTACTTATCTTCAATTAGTATTTCCACGAGTATATTAGTATTTCCATATTTTTAAATCAAAAGAGGCTTTTCATCAATAGAATGGATTATGAAGCTCTAAATTCCTGTAAGCATTCAGAGTGAAATATTTACTCTCCTTTAGATCATTTTCCTTTCTAACTTTGCCATGCATTTCATTCATCTTCCCAAGTCATTTTCTCCAATTACCCGTTTTAAAGAGACTGGAAGCACATGTCCTCCGGCTACGTGCTGACTCGCGTGTTTTGGCTTCATTGGGTCTGTGTCTAATTGGGACTTTGCAACTCATCTTCGAAACAAAAGAGATCACAACAGTAATCATCTAACCTGAAACGAAGCAAATGAAGCCGTGGAAAAAAATTTTTTTTATTGAGTTTTGTCGATGGAACTTATTCTTCAGATGACTGGTTTTGGCGGTCACCTTCAGTCCCGTCCCTGTTCTGCTACCCCTTTATCCCAAACCCCTTTGTAGACTTTCTTCAATTCCTCTGGAGCAGTCGGTTTCTTGTTTTGTTGTTCCTGGACTGGTTTTTGGAAGGAGACTCTCGAAAACGCCTCCTCTAAATGATTTCGTTCTTTGTTGTTACAAGATGTCAGTTGTTGGCTCCCTTTGGCGACTTGGCTCAAGTAGGAAGAGAAATTTCGCTGTTTTATTGCAATTTGGGGATATGCTTGTCCCGATAATTCGTCAGTGTGATTCAGTTGAACAGTTTTTTGTTCTTAACGATTATTTCATTAAGTATAGTTAATTTTACCTATAAATTGATTTAAAAAATTTATGCCAACATTATTAATTATTTATACGAATTGCCTGTTTTCTGGGCCTCTCTCACACTGACGACTTCTGTCCTACGATAAAAAGTCGTCCGATATTTATTATGAGTAGTTATTAAAAAAAACACACTATAGACTATTCCCCGATAAAATATCGCCGAGCTGGCAGCCGAATGGTTAGCGCTCTTTCTTTCGGTTCAGCAGTTCGTGTGTTCAAATCCCACCTTGGGCATGGATGTCTGTAGTGATTCGGAATCCACTTTAAACCGTAAGTCCCTATCCAATTACCCCTCGTGTGCAAAAAGACTGTTGAGTGACAAACAAAACCAAACGATGAAATATCGTTTCTCAGTGTGAAAGAGAGCAGCCTATTGTGTAGATTTTTAATAATTTCTCTCTATAAAATATCAGGCGACTTTTTATCGTACGATAAAATTCGGCTTGTGTGAAAAAGGGCCCAAATATGCTATTTAAAATCATTTGGAATTAATTGGCTATATTTTCACAAATTTATTTTTAATGCATTTGGATTTCTATGTGACTTGCACGTGACTGATATGTTTAAATGCTGACAAACTATAATATTCAAGCAACATAAAGATTGGAAAATGTGTTTTCTCCTTTTATGATGATTATCTTTCAGCATACTGTTTCCAGTGAACGCGTAATACATACTTATATATATATATATATATATATATATATATATATATATATATATATATATATATATATATATATATATATAAAGCTTGCTCGCTATCACTCCAATCACTGCGCCCTCTGTGGAATTCAATCTAAGGTTAAGTTGAAAACTAATAAAATGTTTTATCTGCGAGAAATATCACTTTAGATGGATTACGGGATTCTCTTAGAACATATATGCCCACCATGAAGTATTTCTTTAATATTAATTTTTAAAACAACGCTGTAAGAATTGAAAACTTATTTCCTTTTTTTTTATTGTGTTTTATCTTGATGGAATCTCATCACAATTAAATTTCCAGTTCTGTGTTTATGCATTCAAATGAATTCCATTGCGAAAAAAAAAAATCGATTTGGGTCTTGTTATCTGGATTTTTTTCATTTATATCTGTTTACGTATAATTGAAACACGCCTATCATTAACCTTGGTGGGTTCTTAGGGTCATCTTTTCGCATTCCAAACGATGGCGTGTTAATATCTGATTTTCAGCAGAAAAGCAGCTGAACGTTAAATATATGTTCAGCCGATAGGTTTTCCGACTAGCGACTGGATATATAATTTCTTATTTTTCTGTGATGTCACTTCCTCTTAATATCACCTGTGAAAAGACCAACTTAATTTAAATTTTCTTTTTCCTACTTGAATTAAATTATTATTATTATTATTATTATTTTTTTTTTTATTTTTTAGAAATCACCTGCTTTTGAAACCACCTTATGTTTTCTAAAAATTACTTTGGAAGTAAAAATAGATATATAAGTAACTATAATTCGAGTTGTATCATAAAATATAACCAAAAAGAAAGGATATCATTTTGAAAATATTTAAGTTTAAATTCGATTTGTAACTAAGACCTATATGTATTTAGAAATGATGCACTAATAATACCGAATTAGAGTGTTTATTTTAACCGAAATAATTTTAATTTTGATTATTTTTTTTCAATGCTTAATTAATTTTTGGTTTTCATGTAATAAATGTATCGAAAGCATGAAATGATATCGAATAGAAAACAAAAATGGGTTTTTATTTCTGTTAAGAATACTTCATAAGTATTCGTCGAAAGATTTTTTTTTTATCTTATACTTAAATGTAGTGCCAAGTTTGCAGCCGAATGAATCGCTTTCTGAACTTGGCTCAACAGCTTGTGGGTACGTATTCCACCTTGTGCTTAAGTGGTTCGGAATCTACTTTAAACAATAGGTCTCGGTCTAATTAATCCTCGCGGGCAAAAAAGTGACCATTGAAAGACAAACCAACTAAACCTAAATCCCTAGTGGTTTTATTAATAGATGTAGTTAAGTTCCATTTAAATTACCAGCAACATCTTTGCTACCCTATCACTTATCGAATTTATTAGAAAAAGCAATTAATTTCATCTATTGCCTCTGATTTAACTTAATACACGATTATTATTGAATATTTTGGGAACTATATCTTATTCTTTCACAGACTTGACACTGGGATTTAAATTTGTGAAAGAATTGAATAATACTGGAGATTTTCTACTTTTATTTGGCCTATTTTTTATAGTATGTAATTACAAATAAATCTGTCTTTTCGTTGTTTCATTTATTTGTAAAATAGATTTATATTGATTGAAGAAGAATGTCATGTAGCGATTCCTACTACTGCTAAAAACAAAATATTTTGCATTGTTTCTTTCGCCTTTTTACATGTTACTTGAAATAACATAGGAAGTAAATATAAATTTCATTGTAAAAATTATTTTAATCTACTTCTTTATCATTTTAAACGAGTTTTAGCAATCATTACCCGCATATCGCTTTTTTGTGGACATATATATTTTTCATGTATGTGTCGGGAAGATTTGCTAATACCATCCAGCACTTTTTAATCATTAGAAAAAAAAAAGTCATTCTGATCCGAGAACTACAACTAAATAGTTTCTTGATTAATTTTATTATTATTGTAACATGTTAATAATTTAAATTAAAAGTACCAACTGCCACACTTTCACAAATATCAATGTTGCTTCATATAAATGTAGTTAAAAAAAAAAGGACATATTTACTGTAAGCTGTTTAGTTGTATTACTACACTTCGCCTAAATAATGGGCTTTTCCTTTGTTGCCAGAAAATGTTAAAACTTCTCGTTTACATTTAGTGATTGTGGGGCGGTCCTTTTTAATGTTGTTCCTAACGAGCCGAGTGCTCCATACCTGCTGCTCTTCCTTTTCCCTGCAAACACAGTTATTTATGAACCGGATGATTCGCCTTTTTCCATTTCTCACATATCTCTTCTATATCCTCTATTTCTTATTGGATATTTTGTAAGTTTGCTCTATTGGGCAGTGGCGCCATCTCTTATCAGCAGAGTTAATATAGATCTGTTACACTAAGCCATAGTTTATAATTGCAATAAGATTTTTTTTTGTAATTATATACCAACAACACTTGTTGATTATACCATTGTTATTGGTAGATTATTAAAAAATAAAAGATGTAGGCGATTTTGACTTGAATTTAACATAAATGTGAATTATCTGTTTGGGTTAAGATATATTTTGAATGAACATTTTTTGAATTGAGTTTGATTCATAGTCATCGCAAATTTATTTCCGATTATAGTTTTAGAATTGTTGTTTAATTTCTTACTTTTCTTAATTCATAAATAATTTACCTGAACATTAAAAATGTCAATATCAAGATTATTTATTGTAGTAATCTCAGAGAGATTTTAATTATTAATTTAATTAAAATGAAGACAATTTCATTCTTTTTGCTTAATTTAGTAGATTAGATAAATAAGGTATGTTTGCTTATATTATGCAGTTTATTTTATGAACGTATCAGTGTTTCATTGATGATCATTTCTACTTTTTTTCCATTGTTGTAAGCATTCTAACATTTGTATAATACTTAAATAATTAACCAACCATTTATTGATAATTTTTCTATTTCTTTGTAATTGTGGAAATGTTTTGTTATTTATGTTTCCCAGTGAATATTTGAACAATTAACCTAGTTAAGTGTGTTTAATGATTGTTGAATATGAGTTCAGAAACATTCCAGCATCTAATTTTTCAATAGTATATATAGTTAATAATTCATAACTGCCTAAATTTAACCATCCTTAATTAGACATTGGTATTCATCATAAGTTATTCACCAAATGTATAATTTTACTGCTGAGATAACTCAATTACTATAATTGTGATAATTATGAGGCCCTTTAATCTATCAATATAGGATTCTATAAAATGTTCGTATGATTGCCATTTTAATAATATTTGTTTCTTTGTAAATAATCCTGCATTTGTCCTTTTTATAATATCTCTAAATAAGACTCTTTGATTCAAAGAGCAGAATCTGAGCCTCTGGCATCATTTGGCGGAATTGTATATTCTGGTGATAGGAATTCTCTGTGATTTGTGTACATCGCGTGTTTCATTGCTCAATAACAAGAAATTCTCTCAGCGTGTTGATGTTTCTGGAATTTAACGAGCGATCGGTCCTGCTTTCCAACTGGGTTCCATCGTGTTGTTGCCCTCTGTCTTTCAGTGCTTACATTTTTAACAAGCAGTTCCCTCAGTTTTTGGGAATGAAATAGAGGTCAAAACGACGCGGGAAGACACGTTGATTTATTTTACATCAGTTATATCTTTTCTCTACATGCTTTAGCTATGTGACTGATGTTATTGTTATTTCTTATTTTATTGGAAGACAAGTTAGGTATTTTCTATTATTAATTATTATTATTTTACTGACAGGATAATTGAGTTGAGACGGTGGTTTTTGTATTGAGCTTCTGATAGGAAAAAAGCAAATTGTACTCTTGTGTTTTTGAACTTTAATAATGGGCGATTCTTTAATTTTTAAATGTTTTTTTTTTCTTTCGATAAAATAGTTAATATATTAGATAAATGCATGTTACTGATTAATTGAAATCGAAAAAAATGGTTCTTTATTATTTATAAACATGAGTTCTAACTTTTGTAATTAAATTTTTTAATTAATTTGAATCAAAATTTTTGATGGTTTGTGTCTTATAAATACATTTTTTTTGAGAAATGAATTGAAGTAATTTATCATACTATGTATAATATTGAATTCTCTATATATTTTTTAAAAATTTTTTGTAAACGTAGAGTGTATTTTAAATGTGTGTATAAAGTTAACAACATTTATGCTGTCAGTACTTAAATTGATATACAGTCTCTCTCTTCCCCCCTCTTTCCTTCTCTCTCTCTCTGTGTTTGTGCATATATATATATATATTATATATATATATATATATATATTATATATATATATATCATTATGGTACCAATTCAATTGAGTCTTTTCTTTTTTATAAAAAAAATTTATTTAACAAAATATTTATACCTATAATAGTAATAAGTCTTTTCGAGCATCTTTAGCCTCATATCTTTTTGGAACGACATTTTACAGATAGTGGGCCATGTAACGCAAGAGAATAAAACCTGTAATACTTGCTAACACATTTCCCTACATGACGCATAGGAAGCTATAACGATCCCGTTTGTGTTCTATTCAAAAGCAAACGGGAGTATAGGATATTGCAAAAGTAATGGGATATGGTAACTGGGGTTATGTCGTTAGGCCATGGTATGAAACTGAGTTACGAATTGTAAATACGAAATGTTAGCTCAATTGATATATATATATATCAATTGTGCTATATATATATATATATGTATATATATATATATATATCAATTGTGCTATATCTATATAAATATATCAATTGTGCTATATATATATATAAATATATATATATATATATATATATATATATATATATATATATATATATATATATATATATATATATATATATATAAATAACATAACCAATATTGTAATAATTGTAACCCTTATATATTGAGTGAAGTTCAATGGAGCATTATATATAAAATCTGCCAACTTCAGTTTTAAAACATGAGATGCCTAGAAGGGATTAAAATGCTTAGAAATAAATAATAATAAAAAAAAGGAAGTGTGTAACAGACCCATATTAACAATATTGACAGTAGATGGCGCTGCTGCCCAATAGACTTACAAACAATATCGAAGGAGATGAGGATAGTGATGTGAGAAATGGCAAGGAAGAACCATCCGGTTCCTAAATACGTTTGTTTTGTACCACCCTGGTACTATGTAACCTTTATTTTATAATTATTAAGTGTTTTTATTTTGTAACTAATCTTGATTATGTGTAATGTAATAAATGTTTGTTTTGTTTTAACTTCCATTTTCTTACGTCGCTACAAGTGTGAAAATAGCTGAATTATTTATCTTAACTGACAAATCTTTGATTAATAACTATTGTTCCCCCGCAGAAATTATATTCAGTTAGAAAACAAAACATTTCCTCGACTGTATCCAGTAAAATGTATTTCACTGTACATATTGAAGTTTTAAAAGGATTATTACTTAAACTAATGGATTTAATTTCCAATTTAAAACAAAATAAAAGTAGAATTATATTTATTATCGATATACATTGGTTTTCCAAAATTAAGAAGTTTTCAGATTTGATTGAATATCGTCAGAGGTACTATTTTATTAAAATTTATTTCGAATATTTTTTCTAATTTATCTTCTAATTCTTATAAGCAAAATTTTTACATTCTATTGTATGGAATTTTAAAATATTTAGTAGTGTTGATTTGAGAAAAATAAGTTTTGGATTCAAGTGATTATATTATAAATGAACATTTATAAATGACTCTTTGACTTATCTAAAATATCTCAAATTGGGGAGATTAGTATATTCCATTTGAGAGATATGTTTTAAATTGTTGCGAACCAAAAATAGATCATTTGTAATTTTTTTCGAAATATTTCTTGTTGAATATTTTTATTAAATATATTTATTGTTAAACAATCACAAAAAATAAGTTTTATTTTTCGTAAAAAAATTTCAATACTTAAATTATCAATCGAGAGATAACTTTTATTTAGTTTTTATACTTAAGAAGGTACGCCTAAATATTATTGCTCTTTCTTAATCGATTGCCTATGTTCCTAGAAAACAGTCATGCCGATGGATTCTGAGAATCTAATTGTCAATTCGTTTGATCATTTTCGAATGGAATTTATGATTGGCGGCTCTCCAAACTATGAGGTACTTTCAGATTCAATCATAAAACCATTTAATAAAAGCCGATTTGATTCAATTCACAACTTCCTTTTATGTGAAAAGAAAATGTCTTCCAACTTCCATTTATTCATTTAAGAAAATGTGAGAATATTTTATTTTCATGCTGCTATGCATTTTAATCGCGCTTACCCAGAACATCTGCCAAGAGCTATTTCACCTTTTTCTTCTACCCTTATTAATAAGCAAGCAGATGCGAAATATACGAAACAAACACAATATTTTGCATTATGACCTTCAAATGTTACTGCACTCGAAGGAATGACGATGACAAAAGCGCGTGTATGAATGTATCTGTCAGCTGGATGGAGTAAGGCGATTTTTTTAAATTTCTTTTTAATCTGGAAAACAGCTGCTTGAGTATTGGCGAAAAGAAAAAATAATATATTTCATAGTGGCGCCATCTCTTAATGAAAGTATTAATCTTACTTAGATACTAAGTAGGACGAGAATTATTAATTTCCTTTAAACCTGATTCTGCTTTTCTTTTACTAAGTAAAATGAATAATAAAATAAAATGTGTTTTTTTAATTAATTTTTTAAGTCACGCAAAAAAATTTCATTCAAGGATTTAGAAAAGGTTCATATTCATCTCAGATCCCAATTTTTTAGATTCGAGATGCTATTTACTAAATGGAATGATTTTGTTTATTAAATAAACAAGAGAAAATGATAGGTTTTGAAGTAAAATTAGTGTCTTAAAACAAATTTGCACAAAATGTTTTTATTTTTTGTTGGTATTATTACTTTCATTCATAACTTTTCGCGC
The DNA here is from genome assembly GCA_030067965.1 of Latrodectus elegans. NCBI lineage: Eukaryota > Metazoa > Arthropoda > Arachnida > Araneae > Theridiidae > Latrodectus > Latrodectus elegans. Next base: position 53,241,386 of record CM057815.1, on the reverse strand, counting down.
GAGATTGCTCCTAACTTTTCATGTATTGTATTTAAGAAAAAAATTAATTAATTAAATTAATTTTCATTATTGGAAAACTTTTACTTGGCTATTGAAAGATTTTTCTAAACTAAATTTTTAAACTTTCAGAAGCAAAACAGTGAATAGTAAAAATTTAGTTTGGATTATATATATTTTTATTTCATATGCTTAAATGTAATTTTTATTTGCTTCTTTTTTTAAACCAATATTTTTTGTTCTTATGAGCTTTATTTATACAGAGATAAAAATAATGCAAATGATAAATTTTTGCTCTTTATTTAATATACACCAGAAAATCATTCGTATTTTACCATCTTTCAACTAAATTTTTATCAAATATTTCCATTCACAGATTTATTATAGTAAAGAAATTTCCTACTATTTTTTATGACTACAAGATAAAATACTTATTAATGATCTAAATAATCATTCTCTTTCTTCCCGTATTTATTTAATTATACATAATAATGAATGTTATTTCTTAAATAATAATGTTAAAATTCCACTTAGTTTTAATGTTTTCAATGGCTATGTTATATTTATTCGATCTCATACATTTTTATACCATAAGAATACATATACCACAATTTTTACACGATAATAAAACGTTTAATAAATGAGGGAAAATATATATTTCATTGAAATGTTTATATCTGAATCTCATCATGGAAAATATTTTAAATTTTAATATTTTTTGCAGTAACTAGAATTTTTTTACATTATTGCTATTTATAGTAGTAGCATGTTTTTATAAATCTGGAAAATTATATATTTTTAATTGCTGATTGTAATGTAGTTTTATATAAAATGTACAAAGAACTAATTGTAAATTCTCGTCTTGATTTTTAAATTTTAGCTATGTTTTTTACTTCTGATGGGAGGGGACTACTCACTCATTGAGAGTACCGTGAACTACAACTCCCCATGTATGAATCATCTTTAGTGAGTGCAACATAGGTGTGTCAGAGTTGATACTAAATCGTCATCACTTTTATTCAATCACGAAATGAATATCAGTTTGTCAATATAAGCTCACGCTATTGCCAAGTAGGGCACTAACCAACCTTTCCTCATTTATATATTGATCGTTGCTCCTGATTTTTTTTTTTTTCCTCAAGTGGAACCAGAACATTAAATAGAAATTTTGTATTTTGGTAAAAATCTGATCTATATTCATGGAAACGCTACCCAATATAATCCGAATAATCGAAACGTTTTATATGAAAGTGAATTACTTAGTTTTATATAAAATTAAATTTTGTGGTAATATTTATTGTGAGAATGAATCTGAAAGAGTATTCTACGAATAGAACGAGAAAAATCCCATTTTGCTATTTATTTAATAGTCTCTTCTGCCGACATCTTTATTTGAAGAAAAGAATAAAACTAAGTATTGTGCCGCGTTATATTGAGAGTGTAAACATTAGCTCACTTGAAAAAAAGTTTTTTTGTCTTTGTTTTTTGACACACACGTTAAAAATTTCTTCGGAAAAAAAAATGAAAATTTTATTTATATAGATTGGTGATTTCCTGTTTATTTTCCTCAACAAATCAAATTTATTTCTAAATTCGCTGAGGCACCTGTATTGATTTTTCCCTTGCGAATATATATTTGAGAATGAGATGCCAGTTCGAGGGTTCTTATTTCCGTCGTATTTCCCCTTTGCTTGTGAATAACAGTTTTTATATATTTCAAACGATCTTCGAGTCAATAAAACTAACTTTAGTGTGGATTTTGAAGTTATCATTTTCCCTCTCTCTTTTATTATTTATTTATTTATTTATTTTTTTTTGGAATACAATTTCAGACTTAAGATAAAATGAATATTTATAGAGATTCTTACTTTTTACTGTCGTTATTTCAAAATTATATCAGCATTTTCAATGAAAGCACTCCCTCGAATCATTTTTATGTAGATGATGGCAACATTCGCTAAAAAAAATGCATATCTGGAAGCAGACAATCGCGTCAGATGCCAGACTACTGGAGTGCATATTTTTTTTTCTCTCTCTTCCATCTGAAATATCTTTTGAAGGATGGGATTTCGCATCACGTGGTGGTTTCCCACTACATCTTTCTATCCAGTCAGTGTGAAAAAGAAGCGAGATGGAAAGGGGGTTTTCATGCTGGTGATGCTCCATCCCTAGTGTCATGTAAGGAAGCTATCATATATCTCGCCGATGGGGGATTTCGTATAATGTTTGCTTTATTAACCCGGTGGAAGGGTGGATATGAAATGAATGAATGAATGAAAAAAAAAAAAATCTAGAAGGAGAAAAGGAATGATTTGTAGGGATAGAAACCACCGGTTCTGGGTGGGTGGTTCTTAATATGTGGAAACAGATTAGGAAAATTGGAATTGTAAAATAGTTTGTTTGCATCTCTGTGGTAGGACTCTATCAATATGAATTTGGATTAAGTGATTTAATCTGTGCATACATTGCGGAAAATAAATATTTGCTCTAATTATTTTAATACTCCATTTTACTTTCGTGTTTTATGTATTTTTTGGTTTGTTTTGTGGAAGTTATGATATTTCTAAAGTATTAATATCAGATAAAATAAAATTAACAAACGATTTTCTGTTTTAAATAAGTTTAAAATCATAACTGATTTTCAATTTTACTGGACGAATGTAAAATCTATGAAAAGGTGAAGTAGATACATCGTTTTCCAAACATGCGGAATATTGTTGGACTTCTAAAACGTCTCATTCATATATATTCATTTATAATAATTGAATCAAAATGCAAATTTGATGGTATTGCATTTCATTACAGAGATCATACAATTTTACCAGGTTGCAATTATTTATGAAAATTACCTCCTAATTTTACTGGCGATTATTATTTTTCGCACTAGCTTGAGAGTGGCAGAGGTTTTATAATTTTATATATTTTCAACATGTTAGAGTTCTAAGTTTGGAATCTGTGGAATTGGCGACAAAATTCACAAACATTGTAGACGATATTTCATTGCATTAGACGATATGCAACGTTTACGTAAATACGCCTTCACTTTTTTCCCCTGAGAAATATAAGCATGTTATAGCTATGGCTATTTCCGATGAAAACTATTTATGTCTGATAAATCAAATATTTTTTGTGGTTCTTATATTAAAATCTGTTCACATATTTGAGATTAATTGGATTATATTGCTTTATTAACCATTTTAAAATAACATTTAAATTAGTGGGTAAATTTCTGTAACCAAGTGATTCGTACAGCATATACAAACATAGCGTCCTCTTCCTTTTTCTTAAATTTAAAAAGTAACTGCAATTATTTAAAAGCTGCAATAATAGAGAAACATCGATAATTTTTTTTTTTGCTTATCTTGGATGATATATTTCACATTTATAATGAGAACATTTATGAGCAAAGTTTTTTCCAAGACGAAACTGCTATAATTGAAATTTCTTTTTATTATTTGGTCTAATCGTGACTAAATAAGCCAAGCCCTTCCGAATTAATGGTAACAAGTTAGAGATTGGGATGCTGAAGTTTAAGAACAACAGAAGATGTGTGTGGATTTGTTTTTTTGCATGCACAGCTGTCGGAGAATGGGGCTTGTGAGGTTATTGATTTTTGTTCTTAATATGTTAACACAGACACAGTTTGTAATCTAAAAAAATCTTTCATAAAATAAAAAAAAAAAATCATTTCTGTTTTATTGCATTTTGTCCAATACAGTAATATATAGAAATAATATATTTATGTATAGGTATCTATTTTGGTAAGTGTTTATAACTTCGGTTAATAAGCAAAATACGGTAAACTCTCGATTAACCGTTAGCAGTTTATAATTACAATTTACCCAGGATGGCTAAATTCCGAAAAATTTCCTTTTCGTTTAATGAAGAAACATTTCAGTGTTTAAAATTATCGAAATTTTCGAATAGCTTTTGAAAGAGCAAATTCATCGATTGTTTGCTTTTCTTTAAGTAAAATAAATATGATTTCGTTAACTGCTTGAATGTACGAGTTCTTCAAATGGATATTTTTTCCTAATTTATATCTTTGAAATCCAATTCCGCTGATAGTTGAGATTTACAGTGCACATTGTGGAGAAATATACTGCAGGCTCTTCAATATTATGCTTCTTTTTGAACTTAGATTTCTCAAGACTGTTTCCCTTTTATGCGAACAAAAAAAAAAAAAAAAAAAAAAAAAAAATTAACAGAACTGTATCCTTCTCTTGCCACTAAAGGGTCATGGATTTCAGCTGTTGAAGAATGATGGTGCGTGCGAATCTGCAAAAAAGTGCTCAGTCGGGGCCCCAACTGAACTTCTGTGAATCGGACGCTGAAGACATTTTAAGCGCTATTTTTCTTTTCGTTTTTTTGGAAACTAAATGGATATGCTTCTCTCGGAACTGTCGAATGAGAGGAAAGAGAAAAAGTTCCCTTATCCGGGTGAGGTGGTTGATGAGCTTAGCTTATTTTTTTGTGAGTTGAAACATGTTGGACCTTCTAGACATGGGAATATTTATCTTCGGCGTAGATTGTGTGCAATTCCGAAGCAGTTATGAACAGTGTTCTGCTTGCCATGAGGCCAGAGTAATGTATCCAAACCGTTTGTATTAGATGAAAAATAAAATATTGTGATTGATTTGTGAATACATCAATGTTAATTTAAATCGAAAGCGGTAAATCTTTTGCTGTCTCTACATGTATGCATAATAATAATAATAAAAAAAAAAATCCCAATTATATACTATGTAAGATGTATATATCTTACATACTATATAATTATTATATATTATGTTATAATAATTATATAATGTAAGAATATATAATAATTATATACTAATTTTATCTCATGAATCGCCCTATATGATAGTTAAGAATAAGTGTTCTTTGAAATGGTCACTGAGGATAACAGCTAATCTTAATATGCTTTAATTGTTTAGATTTTAAATTTGACACTTAATTTTTCTATCTTTAATAGCTTGTAAGACTTCATGAATTTAGACGAAAAACTTATATAAAAATTTTCCAACACATTAATTATACTTGGGAGGCTAAAAAAAATGTTTAAGTGTAGTAAATTTAATCACTGAGAAATAAATTATAAACATTTAAATTCTTATTACTTTTAAAGTTATGTATTTTAAATTTAATACAGTTTTTGGAATAATAATTTGGAATTAACATTCTTTCGAATTTTAAACATAGAACTTAAAATTGGATAGAATTAATGAGATGCATTAATTACAAATAAATTGTTGGTAGTCGATTCAATGTATTTTGATAATAATTTGAAAGCCAATTCTTGGTGTACTTTTAGTACTGTTCTATTAGAGAAAAGTCAAGTTGTTTATTCAAAATTCCCATTCATTTTTCGTAAATTTCTGAAATTCTAGTTTGTTGGAAATGAAATTTCTCAATATCTACAATGTAAATTGGAACTATGATATCATTTCTTATGTCTCACCTATTTTTAGTGGTGAAAATATCTGTTGGCACGGCTTAAAGATACATTTACAAAGCCTTCTAGGACACTTTAATTCAGATTCAGTATGTAATTTATTATTTTGTTGCTTTTCTTAAAATCGTAGCATGTAAATATTCTGCACTTAAAAACACTTGAATGTATTCTAACTTTTGTTATAAAATATTATTGATATTTAAAATGCTCTTTTCTGAAATTTCACTCATTAAGAATCAAACACCGAAAGTCCGAAACTATGTGCCTGCATTATGGATAAAAATCCGTGCTTCTTGAAAGCGGCTTCCGTAAGTGGAGTTCGATTTACTTATGCACCCACACATTCCAGGTCCTTGATAACTTTTCTGCCGCTTCTTCTCATGCGGTTTGCCTTTGAATTTCCATTAAGTACAGTTCTTCTTTCATCGTTCGCTTGAAAGAAAAAAAAAAAGTCGTTTTCGTTTGGTGTTTGGGTCCCAGAAATGCTCTTGAGGATGATGAAACTTTCCGCAGTCCAAGTCTTGGAGGTGTGGCCTGCCTGTAGTTTTTCAATTTCTGGAAAAATATTCGATGAAAAAATTTTGATTTCCTTAATAGTATAAATTTAACTTAAATATCAATTTATTTTGTACATTAATTTTAATGGATATATTTTTTTTTAAATTTATACTATGAATAAATATTAGATCAACTTAAAATATTAATTTTTATTTTTTTAAATTTTGATTTGTTTAGTTGAAAAATATTTTCTGTGATTCATTTCTATTTATTGTGTTATAATCTTATGTCTGCAAAAGTTCATGTTGTAAATGGCTTCGAAATTAGGAATGTTTTAATTTGGATTCCCTCTCCTTCTTTGGCTGCAGAAATATTCGTTGTTTGAAATTTTTAGGACAAAATTTATAAGCATTTTTTGTTACAGGAATAAAAATTGAATGGGTTTAATTTGTTTTTTTTAATACTATTTAAGTTTTTTAAAAATTGATGTGTATTAATTTTAAATACTTTAATAAAAGAAGCTGCTAATTTTTTAATGGTTGATAACTTCTATGGAAATAAAGCTAAGAATGCAGCGATATTATTGCGACTTAAGTAAAGATAAGGAAATGTAGTGAAGTTCATATCTTATTTTAGAAGAATGTTTTATAATCATGTGAAATTGTAAGGATATTTTTAAGCTCAGAAATGAATACCTTTTGATATCTGGTGTAAATTTTTGAATGATCATTGTTATCACTTTTTTTTGTTTTAAAGAAAAAGCAATTGTAATCAATCATGGTCCATTACGCTTTCTCTATATTTAAAGCCAATGGATAGTTCGCCGGGGGTGATGTAACAGTTCCTTTTCATTAAAATGAATATTCAGAACAACTGAAACATTCAATTCAATAGAAGCGAATATTTTAAATTAATTAAAAATTATTATATAATTTTTTTTGGAATACATTTAATTAAAACAAGACATACAGTTAAAATATTGTAGTTCTCATATATTACTGCCATTGAAAATTTAAATGGCGTGTGTAGTGCAAAAAATTGTCTGGCTCGATGCGTTGTTTGTCGGGTGAACAGACTGCAGATATGGTTAAATATTCATCTGAGTCATCCTAACTCCTTCTGAGGTTGCGGGGGCTCTCCTAATAGCTCATGCCGCTTCGTCGGTATATAAATAGCTTCTCGGGATGAGCAGTGTGTCTGTCCATGTCTCTGAGTGTCTACAAAGAGCGGCAAGAGTGAAGAAGGGCTCTTCGACAAGGCCGCTTCCACCAAGTGATGGATGTCTGACTTTCACATCAGGATCTCTTCCAGCTGGGCACTCTTGTCAAGAGTCAATTGCTTCCAAAGCTTTTTAGGTTGTGCGCTGGAGATATCGCCTCCGTTAAGGCAGTTTCTCATGCGGTGGCCCTCATGTCTGTGGTGCTGGCGAAATATATCATTTCCTCTTCCTATTCTTAAAAAAATTCTTACTTTGTTTCTGATATTTGGGAGATTTTAGATTTTTTTTCCCTTTTTTTGGTTATATTTTATTAGATTTGATTAAATTGATAAAGCGGTGATTTTTCGCGCTGTTATTCTTAATCTTTTCATAATAAAAACACTCTGTTCCACACAAAACTGAAACTTGTTCTTAGGATTCATTAAGCTTGTGACTTATTAAATCTTGAGTTATTTTTTTATTTTTTTTTTTTTTTTATTTTTTATTATAAGGGATTCGTTCAGTGGGTTGAATATATTTTTCACCATAAATCTGCACCTTTAAATCAATCTTTGTGGCTACTTTAATGAAATATTTTATTCAAAGATATAATAATAATCAAAAGATAAAGTATGATCTGGTTATATTGCGACTCAAATTAGAATTTTATGTTAATTATCTTCAAAGGGTTAATCAAATTTGTTCTTAACCTATTTCTTTTTTCCTATAGTTTGTCCTTGGGGATAATAAAATTATCATCGAAATATGCTGTTAGTGATATAGTACTATAATTACTTATTATATATAATTTCGATGCAGGTGATGAGAGAAAAAGATAAGTTATTATCCATAAAAATTATACTATTTGTTGTATAAAAATTCTCTGTAGTAATGAATCGATTCAATTTCTATTTAATGAGTACGTAACGTTGCTTCGAATGTAAATTCTGTTAATACGTTTTTGGCAAATATCATTATCACTTTGATGTTATGCATGCCCCAGGTGAAAATGAAGTGAAGTGTAATAACTAGCAAATATTAAAAATAACATAAGTTTACTTTCTAGAAGTTCTTAACTATGTGCAAAAATTTTTAATTAGTTTTTGATATAGTGCAAAAATAACTTCATTATTTCGTTGCTGAAGAGGTAGACGTTTGGTTAGCACCCTTTCCTTCCATTTAACAGTTCGTGCATTCAAATCCCATCTCGAGGTGGATGCTTATAGTAGTTCGAAGTCCACTTTGAACTGTATGTCTAGGTCTAATTTTTAAGTTTAATATTGAGTTAAAGTTTAATGTTGAAGAACACTGCTAAAAATACCCTGTGCTAAATTAATGTGATACGCGCACTGATTATATATTAAATTGGAATTAGATTGCATAACGGATATTTCTTTTAAAGTCCCCTGATATTTAAAAATGCTCGCTATGCATTTGAAAACATGCTTGTGACATTCCTTTTTTCTTCATCAATTTTTAATTGGCGTAGGAGGGATCGAATTCCATTAAATCTTTTTCTTATGAATAAACTATTAAATGTAAGAATCTAATTTGTTTTAATATGGTATTTTAGGTTAAACGTTTAATCCCCACTAATTTGCAAGTGATATGTTTACACAAATAACTGGAAAAAGTTCTTGACGGAAAGATGAGAAGATTTCAAGAAAAGAGACAACCATTCAAAAATTTCCATTGCTTTATCAGCAGGAGGGATTCCATGTCACACAATAAAATAATTCTGTGACATTTCCCCCCCTCCCTCCGCATTTCATTCATATATACTTCATTCTTTACTTCCAACTACTAGAAAAATTGCGATTAACAGCTGTCCCGTCACTATGGTGATGCTCAAAACATGTCTCACCTGGTGAATGTGACGTCATGTTCGCGGTAAAAACAGATGGCGGTGGCGCCCTTGTTTCACCGGACTTTCCGCGACTTTAGATGTCCCGGAAACTTCGTATTTACCATAGTGCAACAGTGGCTCTTACTGTAGCTGTTACTTTTTATCGTTTTGATACAAAATTTGTACGTCATTCCTTAGATATTTTCTTTTGAAGAGGGTATCTTACTTTTTTGTTTGATTAGCAATTTCTCGTTAATGGGTTGCTTTAATGTTAAGAATTTCTCGGGTTTATAACCTTGATTCTTGACTTAAAATTTTTTTAAAAAAAAGGCTCATCAAATTTTTTATTCTATTCTCATTTTTATAGATTTAATGAGAAAAAAAGTCTGACTATATTTACACACACACGCACGCGCACACACACACGCGCACTCATCGCACACACACACACAGAGAGGCCCCACTTATTTCAACAGATTTAAAATTTGACTCTGGAATTTAAATTGTAGAGCAAATTGCATAAGTATTTCCTAAGCCCCTTTAATATTTAAAAAGACATTGTATGCATTTGAACATATGCACCGATCACCCCGTTTTTCTTCGTCAATTTTAATAGGCATAGTACAGATCAAATTTTAATAGGATAGTAATAGAATATTTTTTATAACCTCCAATTTTAATAACTGAATATCGTTGTATATATTTATGCCCAAAATGACTAAAAGTATGGAAGTAAAATGTGAATCTGTTAAACACTCTTGTATTTTTTTAATTTTTTATAATGTATATAAAGTGCATGAAAACCTAGATTCGAGTTAAATAATTGCACACACAATTTAAGTAAAAATGTGTATAGGTAAAAATATCCATTAGTTAATTTGATGACAAAAAAACTAGTAATTTTAATTCATATTATTTTACTGACAAATATTTCAATATATTTAAAGTTTAGAAACTTATTGTTTCGCTGTTGTTACACTTAACATTTTGGACTATTGTAATGATTACTTTTTCACGAAGGATGATATCCTACATCGCTATTGAAATGTAATTCAAAATTATATAAAAAAATATATTTTTATTTGACAGAGGGTGAATGGCGAGTTTTGATAGCCAAATATTATGGCTATTTCAAATTGACACAAAATTTCTCTGTTGAAGTTTCTTTTTAAGCTTTCTATTTAACTAGGTTGTAAGAGCAAAAAAAATGAAATTTCTTAAATATCTTTTTTCTTCTTTTATTCTTTATCCTTATAATATTACTGTGATATTGATTTCAAAAGTAAATGCTAATGTCGCGGATCGTTCTTTTTTGTTTTAATTAATAATTTCACAATAAATATTAAATTATTATAAATCCGTTCATATTTTTGTCGAAGTGAGTTCAACGGAAAAATTTGAATCATTTGAAATTAAATCATTTGTTTTAACCTTATGACAATATTCAGTGGTGCCTTTTAACGACTCGGGGAAATAATATTTTTTTTTCTTTTTTAATGACTTATTTGTTTTATTGGCCACTTTTCACACGAGTACCTGAATTTCGAGCACAGTTTGTTGTATTGATGATGGCTTAGACTACAACGATTCAGTTGCAAACTCTGCTTGATTAGAAGCTGAGAAATGTTGATAGGATTGATTGAAAATATTGATTGATAAAATAATTTTAATTTGTATTTATGTGCGCTTTTTATTTTGTATTCTTTCTGTCATCCACCAAACGGGAATGGGATAATTTTCCAGGAAAGCGTAAATATATATTTTTAATTTATTACATTTCATTGGTAAATATGAAAGTTGCAAATGTTGGATTGCAGCACTAAATATTTTCGGATTTCTACTACATGTATGGGTATAATGACTTAAACACAGTAATATAATATATATAACTCGTGAAAAATAATTTAAAAAAAAAATTGTAGTTTATCTTACAACTTTGTATTTTTAAATCTCCTTTTTAAGGAGTAAAAAGCAGAGTTAGAAATACAAAGTAATGTTGAAGTTTGAAACCCAAATATTATGTTAATTCATAAGAAAAAAAAAAAAAAAAAAAAAAGAAAATCTGAACCTGACATTTTCTTCTTCGTAAACACGAGCTTCAAAGCTGCCACTCTTGCATTTTTTTTTAAATGCTGGAACTTGATATTCCAGTCTTCATGAGAAGGAGTGGAAGATACACGATATTGTTAGCGGCGGTTCAAATGGTCATTCAATGGCGAGATTATTAGTTTATATCTCTTCAAGTGTCTTTTTTTTTTTTTTTTTTTTTCTCTTCGAACGAAAAAGGAAGCTATTTAATGAATGGTTGTAAGATTTCTGCGGCTATGTAGGAAAGATGTGCACGGCTAGCATCCTGTCAGGGCTCAATTTTGAGACACTTGTAATCGTTTTTTTTTTTTCCTTTCTTTCAAATTGAGGAAGACTATTTTGAATGCAACAGATTTCACCCACCCCTGCTGCTTATTTTCCCCTCTCATTTCATGTCTTAAAATTAATTTCCTTTTCATCTTGTTTAAATGTCACTCAGAAAGAGAAACAACGATGGTTAGGTAGATAAATAGTTATTTCCTTAATTAAGGAATCGCTTTCTTTCTTTTATTCATTGGATAATTATTCTTAATCTGCACTAGGACATAAATGTCAGAATGAATTCTTCGACAAACTAGAGGGCTCTTCTTTTTGTCTCCGAATGCAATCTAATACCATGAGAACAAACTTTTAGAGAATAATCAAGATGTTTAAAATCGAGTATTAATTGAATTTTATTAATGCTTATTTTTATCTTTTAGAAATAGACTGTACTGAAATGACTTTTAAATTGGTATATAGTGACATCAAGATAATGAATATTAAACTCACTTAATTGCATGGTAGTAGGGTTACATTATCTTTTGTACTTGAATTCGATTTTCATGGATGTAGACATTAAAATACCTTGTTGTTGTTGTCTTATATTAGCTAGGTTGGCATTATGGGGTGCGCTGCTCAATTTTTTCCAACTGAACCATATTTTGGTGTGGAGTCCGACCTCCTCAGTACACACATACCATAAGTACTCATTTATAGGGTAAACAACCACTCACAACCCATCCATATAAAGAAAGGATAGACGACAAAGATATATATATATATATACATAGAGAGAGAGAGAGAGATAGTACATCCATGCCTGAATTGGGATACGAACATAAGACCTCCCTATTCGCAGTCAGGCACTCTAACCACTGAACAGGGTGGGTGGCCATTAAAATACCTAACAAATTAAAATAAAATAGACAGTAATAAAATGGAAAATTTAGTGAAATATTTTAAACTTTTTTGTAATAATCAGATATTGCGCTACCTTATATTTGCATGCATTACTTTCGACTCTGAATTTGATTATCACAATTGATTTTTATTAAATACTTTGTCATAAATCAGTTTTATTGTTGAATTAATAGGTTTGTATCTTTGTTAAATATGATTTAATTTGTTCAGAAATTTTTCTTTTGATTTTACTTAGTATTTCAGGACTGGGTTTTTTTTTTATTTTTTATTTATGAACTAAGCAACTCCTTACTTTGAGGCTTCTTTTTTTAGGGGCCTCGTATTATATGCAATTATCAACGCATAACTAACACAGCTGAACAGTAAAATACTATTGTAGCGCACATTATAGTACATATCTATTACATGTTGTCTGTTGGGAAAATATATAGACGTGTTCATTTTCAAGCAAGAGTTTTCACTTGGGATAACTCCCAAGTACCCACCCAACAGGTGTGCTTATTGAAAGCCATAAGTGCACCCCTTCCCCTCTTTATTATATCAACTAGTATGTATTAAAAAAATCTGGGAAGTTGGCTAACTTATAAAAGATCGTATTGTGTTAAGTTGCTTAAGGTATCATCAAATCTAACTCGAATTTTAATGGGACATTTGATTACCATTAAAGTCGTAAGCAGTATTTAAGATTTAATTCCAATAACAGTTAAAAGAAGAGAGAGAAATGTAAACCTCTATCTAGTAATAAGTTTCGTCTTCGTTATAACTATTCCCTTTTTCATAGTTTTGTGATCATCTACTACGCTTCACTCAACTCTATGGATAATCCGAAATTAACTGTGAATTTTAAAAGCTACAGAGTGCTTTAAATTTCGTTCCACCATTATGTTATGTTGATTAACCTAACGTAAAACTTCGAAAATGAATTAGGGCCTTTTTGCATTTACGAACTTAAATATGGTATGCATGCATTTTTGTGAATCAGATATTTATGATTTATGTAATTGGTTTATACTTAATATTTTATAGTAATTATCTGTAAATGCGCAATATTTCTACCATTATTTGACTGCAACAAAATCAATTTGATTTTTGTTGACAAATAAATTTTTTTTGAACTAATTGATATTTTCTTTTATTTTTTAGGTAAGTGATTTTATATCTCTGATGTAAGTGAAAATGTTTGAGATAATGTAAGTATATGTAATTCCTGTGTCGTATAGTGTTTTTAAATAAAGCATTTTCTTTTAACCTGATAAGGGTTTTTTTAATACATTTTTTGTATTTTATTTATGAGAACATTATTAAATAATTATATGTATTTTTTGCATACTTCATTGCTGATGTCCAAATATAAATTGTGTTCTAAATTTTTTCTTTTGTTTTCGCTATCGCTGAGCAATATGTAATTGTTCTACGCTGTATTAAAATGGATGCGACGTCAATTCTTTGAGAAATGTAATTTCATTGTATCTCACGTGCCTAGTCCTGTAGACACGCCATTCTTATTATTAAGATGTGTCATATTGGCAACGGCCAACGGAAACGACGAATACAAATCCTCTCCTTGCCGATACAAGTGGTCTGCAAAGATAAGGCCATTCCTTTTCCTGTTGTGTATGAAAAGACAAATTTTAGTCTTGAGACACGCCGAAACTGAGAGTCGTATTTTCTTTAGTAGATTCATACACTTTGTGTTGGGTTTTCCTTTTCTAAACCTCAAATAATGTATTTCATTTTTAACTGACAAAATTGAATATAAGGGATATTGTCTGCAATCAATGTTAATAATCTAGAATACCAGTCAACATTTTTTGTCCTTGGAACACTAGCGAGAAGGTGAGGTATGTTTGGCCGGGCATTACATGTCGCACGTTCTTTTATTTGGCGTGCATCGACCGCCCCCTACTGTGGAGCACAAAGAGAAACGTGAGGTTTCCAACCTTCGGTAAAATAGCCATGAAACAATTGTATTTTTCCTTATTACTGTCAAACATTTTTTTTCCCAATATTTTTGGTTATCCCTTAAAATATTTATTCGAAAATTTATCTTTAAAAATAGACCGATTTTTATTATTTTTGCTTAAAAAACGGCTAAAATTTAACTAAAGTACTGGAATTAAGTTTGAAAATTACCTTGCTGAATTTGGGTGGAAAAATTCATTAAATTTTAGGAACTAAATATTTAATAGATAGAGTGGAGAGATGATTATTGGATTCTTGAGAGTAAACCGTTGGAGGAACTTGACATCTAGTAGATCTAGATGGAAGAAGCTGACAGAGACAGCCATGGCTTGCAACTGGCTGTATAGCTTATGAAGATGAAATATTTAACTATACGAAAAGAAATTTGACTAATTAAATGGTGAACAAAATACCAAAAAATATTTTTCTGAAATTTCTGTGAAGGTGATTTTCCACTTGTATTTGCAAAGTATTATTTTATATTATCGCATTATTTTATCAGATTTTTAGAGCGATTTTTGTATTATATGCTCTCCTCTTTTATATTTTAAAATAAATATAATTGACATGTAACATGTGCACTGCATGATATAACTGAAACGTAAAAATAAAAATTCAGGCTTGACTTCTTAAACGACGAGAATAAACTTGCTGAATAAATTTTATTTATATATTGTGTATGTACGTATATTTTTAAGAGTCGCACTACTTCACAAAACCTTTTCAGGCCTGTTTAATGATTATTTGTAAATTATATTATTTTCTCAGACATTAAGTTGTACAAAGAATACATGTTTTAGTATTTTATATCAACTAACTTTAAACCTTATTTTTATTTATGGCTTAAACAAAATTACTTGAATTTTTCAAAATTGTTTCAAATTTTATCTCTATTTTTTTTTTTTTTTTTTTTTTTTTTTTTTTTACACTTTAATAGTAAATAGTGCAGTGATGGGCGCTTAGTTGTCAAAGATCTATTGCATTTTAAGGATTAAACATACGAATTTTTAGTTAGGTTCTCTATTAGCCTGCCATTTTTTAATATCACTTTGTATTTGGACGTCGAAGTGAAATATTGGTCTCCAGACGACATAATGATAATTTGTTTTTATATTCGTATTTGCTATCGGTTCAACTATGTTAAGCTTTGAATGCTAATGCTAGAAATAACCGACTTTTCCTGCGTTTTGGTGGTCTTCATTTCCTCTTATTTATCGTACGATTTGGTGAATCATCCCTTCTTTGATTGGACAAACGACACCCTCGTTCAGACCACGATCAATAATTGAAGTGGTGTGGAGGGGGTGCAGGATTAAAATGTTAAAAAGTCAAAAAACGTGCCGAAAATGTTGTTTTCACGCTTTTCAGCAGTGATTTATTAAAAGGTATTCTGGTAACAGCAGAGTGCTTTTGCTTTTTCTTTCATTCTGCTGCAGGAGACGTCATAAGTGCTATTTCAGCAGTCTTATCTTGCTTACAACGTTCTTATATTGAAATAGCTTCTTTTTTGGCACTGTTTGGCTTCAAATTAATGCGTCATATCAACTTATTTGACATGTTTTTTTCATAATTTATTTATTCAAGTTTCAGAATTCATGATTAAAGAATAATAATGTATAAAAATGTGTATTTGAATGCAATCGTTTCAGTTTTGTAATAAGTATATGTCAAACTGTACTGTCAATATTACTTTTTTTCATAAAAAATGATTTTAAAATGTTCGTAAGTATTAATTATAATCAATAATTTAGATTAATATGTGTTAAAATTTTACAGTTACCATTTTTAAGTGTGTGTGAGTAATTTATAAATTATTAAACTTGCAATTGTATAAAAAAGATTTCCAATAAAACGTATCCTAAATAAAAGATAATGATACTTTACTTCTTGTATACATCTTGTAGTCATGTTGCACTTGTAAACTATTAAGTTCAATTATAACAATATAAAAATAAGTATATATCGAAATAAAAGTGTCTGAATGTAACTGATGAGAACAGTCAGAGAAAGAAAAGGAAATAATTATTGCATCATCAGCAATATTTGCTGAGGAGTTACGATCATTGATGATTAAAATCTGAATATTTTTCAAATGGTACTTATAGTTTTGTGTTCAGAAATCAATTATAGGCGAAATTATCAATATCTATTGAATTTCAGCATTTCCGAAGATTTTATAATAAATGGATTAACTATTATTTTAATTAACCTGATAGTTAATATCAATCAGGTTAATTAACAAAGTACCATATATCTTTAACATAATTAGCAAAGAAGTTAGGGTCGTGAAAATTTTACCGCATCAATAAGACTAGCTCTGATCTTTAAATAAAAGTCTTAGAAACAAAGAGACATAATTCGAACAAAGCGATTTATTTCGCACGTTCTGGCCACTTCATTCTTTTATTTAATATGTTGGCATCATCACTGATAAATATGTCTCATTGTCCTCCGGCCAGTATTCGAAACAATTCCTTCAAAAAAGATTTTTGCTTTTCCTACTGACTTAGTGATAAATAATGGCGACAAATTTATAAGCATCTTTATAGCTGAGTTTTCTTTTTATTTATTGGGTATTGTTTGATCTTCGGTCAACAAACTCTGAGAATGTTATAATATAAAATAAGTAAATATATAAATAAATAATTGAAATCAAATTAGCCCCATTTTTTTCATAAATTATGGGCTATTTTTTTAAAACTGATCTTTGTGGATTTGGGATTAGCTGCGTTATATATATATATATAATGTGTGTGTGTGTGATTTATTACGTTACTATACACAAAATAAATTTTATTTTTTTAAAACTAGAAGATAAAAAAATATATTATTTATTTTTAAAATATATATATAATATGTATTTAATATTTCCTTTCGGTTTTTATTTAACAAAATTTTTCTTCAAATTTCTGCAATTATTGCATGCCAAAAAGGTGTTTAATTGCTATGACATGTATCATTTGTTTAATTTAAATATTTGAAATAAATGTATGGATTCGATCAGACAATTATTTATTACAATATCATTTTTATTCAAAGTTACCT
Organism: Latrodectus elegans; assembly: GCA_030067965.1. Classification (NCBI taxonomy): domain Eukaryota; kingdom Metazoa; phylum Arthropoda; class Arachnida; order Araneae; family Theridiidae; genus Latrodectus; species Latrodectus elegans. The sequence continues at coordinate 53,224,115 of CM057815.1, read as the reverse complement.
TATTCTTATCATAAAAAATCATTATATTTAAATTTTGATAAAAGATTATTTCTGAACATTTTTTAATTTTATTTGGATTTCTACTTTTGATATTAAAAAGAAATTTAAAGGTTGCTTTTACATCAAAATGGCTTTAAATTAACGCTAGTGCTTGATTTGTTGCTTATTTACATATGAATGCTTTCCATTCAATACCCAATATAAAAAATCAAACCCATGAATCGTTGAATTGAAAACAAAAGCGCTAATCATTCAGTTGCCAGCTCAACATGCTAGTGATTGTCGGATAGTTTAAGGCTTTTGATTCAAAATTTTGAACTATTTACTGTGCCAGTGAAAATGTTATTAAAAATCTATTCTGAATAATAATTTTCATAATCGAGGAAAAAAATGAGCCATTTTTTTTTCTCGTGAAAGCTAATTTTTTTTAAATTTTTATTTTACTTATTTTTGTTCTCTGATTAATTTTGTCAGACGAAAATTCCATAAACAGTGATTAAAGAGGATATTGACTTTGACTTTTGTTGCAGAATTTCTAGAATTACTTATTAAATAATAGATCAATGTTACGATTAAACATTGACGGTTTGAATCCTCTTCATTAATCATCCATTCTTCATGGTTTTGGTATTTCGTAGCCACAATCCATAGAGAAGTTGTCTTTTCTCCTCATTAAGCCCGCTCGATCCCAACATCGCGGTGAGGACATCATTACTGAACCTCTGAATCACTCTCTTTGTGGGTAGGTGTGAGAAAAACAACATAAGTAAAAAAAAAGAAAAAAGAGCTGTGTCGAATAAGTCTGCCAAACTCCCTTAAATACATTAAGTCACCTCTGATCTTTAACAGTCTCTAGGATATCTTCTATTACCTAATTAATGTGAAAGTTGAAATTAAATCCTGTAGTGTTATATTCACTGTGTGACCTTTCACTTTGTTTACTAAAGCACGATTCTTAAAGGGGAGTGTCTGATATCTTTTTTTCCTCCCCAAACATCCAGCATGAAATTTTTTTCCCCTTCCAAATGTTCTGTTCCATAGACAACTGCTTGCCTTTGGTTACTTCCTCTTTTATGCCACTCTTGACTATCGTTTGCGTGTGAACGGATGTTGGGTTGCAATAACTGGCGACAAATTGTGTTTGGCGGCAGGTAACTTCGGATTCTTCACTTTAGATGATGATTTTTTAGTTAAAACTGTATATAAACGGTCTGTTATTTTGTAATTTTATTGGTGAATCGTGAATATAATTGCATATTTCATCGTAAACGGTAGAAATTATCAAAATTTAAAATAAAAAAGCAATTATAATTCTTGACATTATTTCACTTATTATTTACTTACGAATATTAATTTATTTTATTAATTTTGACTCTACGATTTCTTTGATTATATATGTAGTTCACAAAAATTCTCTTTTTATATGTAGCATGCTTCTCCAAACTCCAGCTTAAATTAGATGCATATTATAAATTAGATAAAAAAAATAATTATTATAAATTAATCGTTGTAATACTTATTTTAAAAAAATAAAAAAAATTTTTTTTTTGTAATTTAACATTGCCAACATTCGTAAATTATTTTCTTTGAAAATCAGTTTCCTTCAATTAAAAATCACGACCAATAATATTTTTCTTACGTTTAAATATTTTCATAAATCATAGTGAAAACAATAATAATAAATGCCTCAAGAAATATTAAACTTAATGCAATTCCTTTATTTCTTTAACGTAACTTAAGAAAATTAAATATCATTTGACTAATGTGTTCAACGAGCGAACATTTTAGAGCAAAAATACATGGTTTTGTACACTCTATTATTTATTTTCGCAGATTTTTTAAAATTTTTGTTTCTTTTCATAAATAATGTACTTTTTCTGCAAATATTTTTAAATACTTTCATAATTATGATTCGATTCATATTTCTTGCCCTTCCATCAACTTGAATGCTGTAATAAATTTTAATAAAATAGGTAATTTGGTCCACATGCTTCTTTTTTAAATCTAGCTTTTAAGTATTAATATCATTCAAATTTCAGAAAATTTTTGTAATAACTCATAATAAAAAATACTTTATTATTTTAATTCCTTATTAAGAATGTAAATATAATTTTATGCTTTCTGTATAAACACGAGAAAAAATAATTCTTGCTAACTAACTTTTAAATAACAAATAAAATGTGCGTGCATTTTTAAAATTCTTAAATATTTTCTATGTAAATATTTTCTTCAGTATAAACTCTCTCAAGAATACTCTCCTGACGATGGCGATTCATTTGGCATGAATTGGCGTAGTTCTCTTCTCGCTTTATTTATTCTACAGCAAACCCCGATGCTTTTGAATGCGTCCGCTCTGGGATGTTTTTTTTTTTGTTTGCTTGGAAAGTTGCTATGAATGACTGGTGGTAGTAGCGATTGGACTCCATGTAGAGAGCATGCTCATAATTTATTCTCTCGTTTCAGTTCGCTATTTTCTTTAAATAAATACTATTTTTACAATATCGGCTTCAAATTATTTGAACTGAATTGATTTCATTCAATTGTTATCAGTAATACTGAATATTTACTTATCAAGAAGAAAAATTGAAAAGGTATTTCCTAGTTCTAAGATTTTTCTGCAATGGAATAAAGGATGGATTTTTTTGTGATACTAATAACTTACTATGCATCGTACTTAGTTCGAGTTTCTACACTATACAATTGATTTTAAATGTGAATTTGCAGTTTGGAGTATAAGTGGCATCAGATTATTCGGTTCGAATGTGAAATTCAAACGAAAAAATATTTTTATCCGTGTTTTTATGAATTTTATTTACATACGCTGAATATATCAAGTATAGATCCACTGTAAATTTAATAGGAATAATAATGGATATAATAGAATATATGTTTTGAGTGTGTGATAAGAAATTTGATATAAAATATGAAGACTACTGGTATGGTTTGTTGGAATGCTCCTATTGAAGTTGATTGGATGGGTGAGTTAAATTTTCTCTCTAATTGCAATGAATTTTATAATTAAAATGTTAAATTTTGTTTCAAATTAATTAAAATTCTAACTTGAAATCTCTTATTTGCTTTTGCTAATTATTTTAAGGAAACCATTTTAATGCGTTTTTAAGTAGTGTTCTCTGTATGTATTGTTCATATTATTGTGATCTATTTAGATTTATTTGTAAATATTTGTAATTTGAACTGGCTTAAAACATTAAATCTGGACTTAAATATGTATAAAATTCAAAATTCGTGAAATTTTACTTTTGATATCGCTTAGATGTCTAACGCAAAAAATTGAGTTTAAATTAAAATAACGTTTAAGTTCTTGAAATTTAAAAATTCGGTAATTATTATTTTTTGTAACAAATGGTATGTCTTGTTTAAAATTCATTTATGAAACGGAATTTATCAAATTTGATAAATTACGTTTTAAAAAATTGTATTGTTAATTGCGATATCCATATATATCCATAGTTTAAAATAAATTTTCAATTAAGCGTTTGAAATATCACTGGAATAAAACTTAATCAAATTATTTAAATTTCGGTGTTTTTATGGCAATTTAAAATTATATGATCAACGGACAAAAATATATTGTATCAAACAATTCCACTGGTTTAATGTAGAAGTATTTGATAAATGATTAATAGAAGTTAAGGATGGATTTTTGCTTTGTACTGTTACCCATATAAATATTATTTGCAATGCAAAATTCTATTTTTTTTTTCTTTTTTAAAATATTTATATTGCTTGTTTATTTTGTGCAGTGAAATTATTTACTCATATTGCTGAACATGTGAAAATTGCTTTGAAAAACATTAAAAACTTTCAAGGAACATTAAATAACAGTTAATATATCATCACTATCTTAATGAAAAATCTACAAGTTACTAAAGATGGCCACTTCTGAAACAGGCAATAGTCATTTTACTAACTTGAAATTAGTCGAGGGTACGAAGAAATTCGAAATTTGCTCCCAGTGCTTTAAATGAACAGGCATCTCCTGAACATATTCTTCAATGCCTTGGTCTCTCTGGGAGAGATCTGATGGAGAATCCACTTATGGTACTGGAATTTCATGAAGGTGTACACGCTCATGGACCTGGTCTAGCGCTGCTGGTCTCGACGACATGCAACAACAAAATCTACAAATTATCAAACAAAAAGAAAAATTAATCTTGCTCGCGCTCAGACATACATTCACAAACGCTTTATAAAAGGAAAAAAGTATGGAAAACATATGTATTTATTACATTTACAAATAATTACTTATATTCCATCCGATTATTAATTTTTAAAGTATAGAAGCTGACAAATTTACATTTGCATAAGGAAAATTTCGTTTAAATTGAGATCTTAAAATTCCCAGTTTTTTCTCTCAATTTTAGCATATTGATTTTAAAAATAAAAATTTAAGAAACTCGTAATCTTAAATTTTTAAAGGTAGTATCTAGTGCATTTCCTAATTTGGTTAAATAAAATTCAAATTTAGTTTCGATTTACAATTTTAACAAATCTGAATCAACTTCTGTTAGTTATTTCTATCTAAATAAATGTTAAGTTCTCATTGCACTCAACTGCTATATATTCATATTGAAATCTCCCTAACTCAGTTTGAAGTATACTTTGCTAAGAAACAACTAATTCCATGGGAGAGATACTGTTATATGAGTGGATAACATACGACTCAAAGTTTTCCCAGCGCGCGAGAGGTGAACTTTAAATCCGTGTATTTTCGTCCCTCATAAATTTAACGACTTTCTTGTAGGTATAATAGTTGTGTTAGAGGATAAACAAGTCGAGCACACCCGCTTCGTGAACGCATTTCGCCTTCAACGCTGAGGTAAAAGGAAATCGTTATTCAAGGTAAGAAACACGCGGTGGCATTACGCAATTCACACGTCGTTTGGCAAAAGGTGGCGTGGAAAAAATGAAAGGAAGATGGGTTTTTGCGGTTGCCAGATTTAATAGATTTAATGAGGCAGAAGCCATTTTCAGAAATAAATTACCTTATATGAAGAAACTCTTTCAGTGTGGTCGTCTGTCATCGTAACTTTCTCTGCCAACGAATATTTGTCATTATAGAGTTTATGAATCAAAAATTTGAAAAACTTCATCTTACAACCTGAATTTTCCAAACAGGACATTTCCTCATGAAGTTAAATTAAGTCCTCAAATCAATATAAAAAATCAAATATGCTTTGAAATTTTAATACTTAAATATTTTCCCTAAAATTATAAGCTGGATTGTATTTTACCATTGTGAAAGATTTAATAAGGAAGAAAATATTAAGTACGCTTCTAGTCTTTTCATTTAAATGGTTATTCAATTTCAAAAAGCATATGTGATAATTCGTTATGCGAGCTGCTTTTTTTGTTTATGAATAATGTGGGAGAACTTGTAATCATTTGTAAGATCTCTATAGATGCAATAAAGCAGTTCATTACTGGGTACTTCATCTCGAACCGGTTTCGTGTTTATTAAAAACCTGAAAAATCAATAGCTATCGTGAAGTTGACTATTTGGCCTATCGGCCTTTATCGCATTCCACTCGCATCTGCTTATGAAAATCTCAACAACAAAATCACCTCACCAGGCAGACGAATAGACAATCAAAGGAAACTGCCTTTCTAGCACCAGGCCGTCTTCGCGTGGACAATTTAAAATTTGATAGGTCACGTTGCCGAGAGAGGATAATAACCTCGAAACTTAGCATAAGCATCAAATTAACATCTGCCTTCTTATTAGCTGCTTGCACCAAACTTGCATTGCGAGATTTTTTCTACCCTTTCATCCTACTAAATCTACTATTTACTATTTATAACTGATATCAATCTAATGCAAATGATTTAGAACATTTCCTAACCTAATTAAAGTTGTATAGTTGTCAACATATTTTTCTATTGACTTTGAAAATTAATATATTATTATAGTATCTTTCATGTTTGTTTCCAAAAGTATTTGCTTTAATAATTGTGACATATTAAGTTGGATTAGATGTGTTTTCACTTAAAAACTTACTAAGTAATGAAATATTTTTTCTGAGAACTACCTGTAGATTTTGATTTGTTCATTTATTTTTATCCTATCATGAATGGTAATACATCGTTATTTTTTCATTATCATTATATTTGTTTCCTTGAAACTTTTCCATTCAAGCGTTATTTCCTCTTAAAGGTTATTTATTTTCTGTAATTGCATGAAAGAACTAATTGCGAATCATTTTAATTTGTTTGAAAATCTATTTCTATATTAAATTTAATCTGTTGGAATTGTTTTCCCGGGGTAGGATTCTACTTTTTGTTTCTTATATAAGTAGAGTTAATATGAAACTATTTGATGTCAGTACTTTGGGTTTCTTTAAATGCCTAATTATAAGTTATTGTGTTGGATGTAACCAATCCCTTCCATCATGTTACTTTTTATATGATGTTTCAGCTTGATGTTAAATTTAATTGTTAGGATGTTTTTTTTTATTAAATTTAAAGCTTGAAATAGCTTTTTAATCTCAGTTTACAATTTATAATACACTCGTATTATATAAATTTATTATTTTCTTTAGTTTATAACATTATAAATTTTAACACATACAATGCTAAAGTCGAATATTAATCAGTTGTTTTTAGATGAAATTCTTTTAAAGAAATTGTTAAATGTGTCGATTAGCTTTGTAGATTTCGTACTTTTTCTGTAGGTATAGTTAAAAATCCTTTTACTTTTCAACATATTTATAAAATAAAGCAGCCTGTCCGATTCTTTTGTATACAAGGAGAAAGTTAATAATTATTGTATCCTTTATGTGCAAATATTCATCTTTTAAATCATTAGTTTTTCAATTTTAACAATATTCATATCCACTATACTCTGCACTCTGGAAATATTTAGTCGCAATTGTGTTTTCAGAAAATGTTAAAAGATTCTTTAAATTTTTTTCAATCAAATAAAACACATTAACACACTAACAATCTCACCCTTTTTCTAAAACGTGTTACATTTGAAGAAAAGATTGAGATTGCTTTTTTATGTTTAAATATTTTAAATATTATTGAAATTTTTCCTTGTTTGCCGCGTTCGGACTGTTTCAAGAATATTTAGTCAAATTTTCTAGTGGTTTCCATTTATTCGGTGGCACTAAATCATCATGAGAATTAACTTTATGCATAAACTTGATTGTTATTTTTAAGTTCAGTTCTAAAAGTAAAATAAAAATTTTATTTCCATCAATTTGGGTATTATATATGAGTAACTAATTGCAATTCTTCCTAAAATTGTTCATTCAGGAAATAAATTATATGCTATATCTACGTATATTAAAAATTTATATGCATCTATACCCTATCATCCTTTAGAATGAAATCATCAATGAAATAGTACGCTTATACGCAAGAATAAAATTTCTCAAAAAATTCGAAATTTTCTCAGGAAACCTTTATAGGAAATAAAAAATTGGTATCGCGTTTGTTAATTAGGGTAGTGCTATTTCAGATTCACATCAAATTTGAAACATTTTTTTTACCTTGAAGGATTAATTGACTGATAGAACATATGCGCTAGAGGAAAACGTAAAAGGGTTGATAACAGTTGAGAACGTTATTTCTCGATATTTTGTTGGATTCATAATAAATTTGAATATATTTTTCGTCGCTTCGAAATGTTAAATTTGGTTGCTAGTTGCTTTTAGTTAAAGCAGAAAATAAATAATAATAAATTATATTATGCACTTTATAGTAACAAAGTTTGATGTATGAATTTGTTAGAGCATGAAAATTGTACAATTTTAGACGTAAATTAAGTTCTATAGTTGAATGGTAGCCCAGAGAGTTTTCTTCGATTTAATGCTTCCTGTGGAAATGAAAAGCAATACATTAAATTTGACTTATAAGCCCTTTTTAATCAAAGACAAGAATATTGTAGATTCTGCCATAGGGAGGTATAGGTGAAATAGGATTATAATACTTAGCACTATTTGAAAACTATTTGAGTTTAATATCTCAATTTGCTATAAAAATGTGCTTGAATATGCACTTTTTTTAACTTTTACAAAATAAGTTATTTTTATCATCCACCATAACAAGTGGAATATTAAAATTAAAATGCTAAATTAAAATCATTCTTCTCCAATACTTAACAATCGACCGTCTAACTGTTGTGTGGAATTGGATATCCACAATAGCGTTTAAATCAAATATCATAGGGTTAGAGGAAATTAAAAATATACCCACACAATATTTATATCGAAATCTTTAGCTTCCTATGCTGATTGGTAACAAATGTGCTAAAACTATGGACTTTAAATCTTAAAATACAGGGTCAAAAATCTCTAATGCACTTTGGTTATAATGTGAATTATCGTGTCGACCCAATCGAAAACAACCGATACTAATTACTTAAACGTCGGATGCAGTATTAACTAAACTAAATAGGGTGGAAAAAGTAATTTGTAATCTCAGATTTTGGAACTGTAAAGACAAGATATTGTGTTAGTGTTGTATATTGTGTTGTTGAATTGAAACAGTTATTTTTTAATAAGAAATGGAGAATTCGAAACAGTTACTGTGTGCTCGTATTTCAATGAGATGTTTTTATGCTTTAAAAAATTACTATTTCTAATATTGTGGTTTCCCCCCAAATATTATTTTATATATGTAATAGTTTTTGTCTTGGGACCAAAAATTTTCTAATCGAGTTTTACATATATTAGTGTAAAAATTTGTAAAATATAAAGTTCTGGAATTTTTTTTAGATTCCTGAAATTTAAATTGCCATTTCTCTGGCAAAAATGTTAGTGTAAGAATGTGCTCATGGAACAGTGTATTTCAGTAAAATTCATTTACAATAAAAAAATTTAAAATGCTGTTTTTTTATTTTGCAAATCTAGTTGAAGGTAAAGCGCATTTGGATGGAAATGCTTCCAAAGCCAACTTTCAATCTGAGTGAATACATACATCACTCGAAAAGGAAATGTGTTTAACGACCTTTTTGATGTTTTTGTTCCATCTTTAATCTTCCCTCAAGTGCTAATTAGTGATCAGCAAAAATCATCACCAGAGAAAATTATGGCTTGTTGGCAGGTTGGCACTTGCGCTGTGGGACCGGCGTTGACTTCTCCAGGTGTGGCAACTACCTGAGAAGAGGAAACGTTGTAATGACCTTCATACTGCTGTTGTCAGTTAGGTTGTTGATTCCATTTGAGACATTGAGGAAGCATACATCAATTTGCTGCGAATGTATTAATACAGAGTAAAGATCGAAGGGCAATTATGGTAAACGTTGAGTCTGGACGTTGATTGAATGTTACTGCAAGGGATGTTTTTACTTCGGTTTACTGTGCCAAATATGCTGTTGAAAATGAGAACAAGGTTGATAGATTGGCTTATCTTTGGAGAAAGCTTGCCATCCAATTTTTTGTAAAGTTCGTCGACTCCTTTACGTTCATAATATATCTTTCACTTTCCTTATTTGTTAATAAATGTTATTTTAAGTAGTTTATATCTGAATGTTATATTAAATTAGAATATTTCAAACAGTTTATTACCAATTTGTTGCAATTTAACAAATTTTTTTTAAAAGCAGGTATTTATTTAGCCAATTATTTGCTTTTTATTATTTAAAATTTATTTCTCATTTTGTCTGCTAGAGGAGGGAAATACCTAATTTCTTTTCTTAATATGAATTTTTTTTAGTTATAACGATATATGAATTCATTTATTATCTACCGGCTTCTATATTTGGAACAGATCCGTCTTTGCTCTATTTACTTTCCAATTTCTTGACTTTTGTGGTATAAATAAGCATGTTTTTGAATACAACTTGTCCATATTATGTTTTTTCTTTTGGAGAAACTGCAACATCCTTGCTTGAAAGCCTTTATTTACTTAAAAACTTTGCTTGTGTTCAATGAAGCACTGCTTACATAAAAAAAATATTTCATTTGATGATTCACGCTTCGTTTACAGTACGGTTGTAATAATTCCATGTAATTGTCCCCTTAGCTTGTGTGGTACAGTCATTCTTTGATTGGGGAAGTTAATTGTTCAGTAATAGTCTTTTGAAATCTCTTTTTATATCTTCAAGACTTTTCAAAGCACTTACTTTGAGTTGTGTTTTGAAAAGTATATATTTATATAGGGAATGTTAATTTTGTCGTTTATCAGCAATTGTGTGTGTTTTAATGTATATTAACAAGTGTTCGTAATCATCGAATTTAAATTCTATTAATTTGAAACTATAACTAAATCTTAAATATAACTGAAAAGATATTTTTCAAATTTTTAAAAATTTTTCCTTGAAATTTTTGTTTATTGAATATAAATTGTGTGAATAGATGTAATCTCATTTTCATTATATACACAAATAATTAACACAGTATAGTTCATAATAATTTAAAATGGTCATGCAATTGCAAAAATAAACTATATTTTAAACTTATTATTGTAGGAAATATTTCGGTACATTTTAAATATTTTTCCCGCATAAAATGAAATTTAGAGGTACGTGACAAATTGTGAAGGACTATTATTTAAATTACCAGAACTCAATTAATATAACATTGTACATCCACTTAGTACCCGTTCTCAAATAATCACTATCAAGTTATTTCAAGCAATCGCTATCGATTCCACCCTTCCTAATGTCAAAGACTTAAACTGTGACCATACATCAGCGAACAACATACATAAATAAAAGTATTTTTTTATATATATTTTTTAAATCAAATTTTCAGCAATCAAAATTTTAAATTTTACTTTTAAAAGAACACTTTTATATTTTATGTGTCAGAATTAAGGTATTATAAATTCAAAATAAAAGCCAATAAAAGTTAAAATTTATCATAAACTTAAATTATTTACTTACACGCCTAAATATTCCCAACATTTATTTGAAGCCAGAGTTGCAGAACACACTTAATATAAACCATTAGATTTTTAGTATAGAAATAGAAACATTTTGATGGATTGTTTTCTATAATTTTAATGTTATGGTGATATGAAATTGTTCTACAGAAAAATCCTTAGAACTATCTTTGGCCCAATGCAGGAAGTAAGACGTTGGAGAGTCAGATACAATTTTAAACTATACAAACTCTATAGACAACCGCAGATATCAAATCATTCATAGTAACAGATTAAAGACATCTTAATCATGTTAGGAGAAGTCCAGATCTCAGAATTCCACGAAAATCATAGATTTAAAAAATCTGAAGGGATCTCGTTTTTTTTTTTTAAACTTATTTGTTAACTAAGTGCATTAAGTTTCCCCGACTTTTATTTTGTTTTTCTAAAAGTTATTTATTATTTCTAAGAGGTAAAAGGTGTGTGTGTACGTACACACACACACACACACACACAGAGAGAGAGAGACTTGTATCTGCATCTTTTAAAATGCTTACTAAATCATTTATAAGATTAAAGAATTAGAGTAAGCCCTGTGCAATATCAAATGTGCCCCTCCCTTCCAAAAAAGGAATTATTTCTCGTGTAAGAAAAGAAATTGACTTGCTTTTCCATAAGATATCTTTTTCTTGGATGAAAATTCTGGATGAAGGTAGAATTCTATGCTCAATGACACTTATTGTAGCAATAATTTATTCTCATAAACAATTACAGAAAAATTTTGCTTACCTCTAAACCAAATATTCGAAGTATTAATTCATTGCTTGGTAAAGTAAATAAAATTAAATAGCGTGTTCTGAAAACATTTACTCGCTAAAGATTCATTTTCAGTGAACTGACTTCATTGTTCCGCTAACAAACATTGGTTGTTCTTTTTCCGACCTTAATCTTGCCGCTTGTATTTTTCGGCGAGTCTTCTATATGTTGGCGGGATTTACCTGTGCCACCGTCGTGACTCATGGCTTATTTCCTCCTTAATCGATATTTTATTCAATAAGCACCCCATTTTCCCCCCAAAATGGAACTCATTATGTTTCCTGTATTGTCTGTTTAGGATTGCATTCGGTTTTATTGACGGTGATAGTAATTAAGCTCCTCGCCTTAGGATTAATGACTAGTCAAACTGACTTTTCACTAACGGAGTTTCTATAAACGAGTGTTTAATGCTTGATCTAAAGATTCGGACTGTTTAGGTGGTCTTGTTGAGAAGATTTTTTTTTCTTTTTTATGTACTTGTATTTTCTTGCTTGTTTAGTAAGTAGATGGCATTTTTAATATTTCATGGAAGAAAATGTCGTATTATTTGCTTAGTTATTATCGTAAATATTTATTTGTGTGATATTTTTTATTGTAACTAAAGCTGATTTTTTTGTGATAGTTTTATAATCCTTAATGGTAAATTTTGTCCTCAATTATTAAAGTGAATCGTAGACATAAGGTGTGTTTAAATATGTTGCTGATGAATCTACTTTTGGTTAAATTTAAGTCTCTTTTTGGTATTCACTTTATACCATCCTGTTTTGCATAAATCTGTTTAAAAAAAACATTCAAGGGCAATTAGTATGATCAACAAGGTTTAGTTATCTAATTTGTTTAGAAAAATATTTAAGTATATTTATTCGTAAAAATCGATTGAAAATTGATTATCAAATATTGTAAACATCGAATGTATTTGTTGCCTGGTGTGATGGTGTGAATTTTTTATTTAAGTGATACTACGTAGAACCAAGATTTCATACCTTTAAATATATTGTAAACATTTAATTAAGCTTAATATCTCATTAAAAATACAATTTTAAAACTTAATTAACAAAACATTAGTAATAAATAATAGTGGAAATAAAATGTCGAAAGTATCAGTCAATAAATTGCATTGATTTTTTATGAATTTTTTTTATAATTTTTAATATTGAATATTTCAAAATGTTTAGAAATATATGGAAGCACTTATATGTTTTGTAAAATGTGAATCGAAAAATGTGTATACTGTCTGAATGAATCAAATGGATCACATAAGTTACATGAACCTTTGCTGGTAGCCGAACATAGTTAGCTCTCTTGCCTTCGATTCAATATTCGTGAGTTCGAATGCCATCTTGGGCCTTGGATGTTTGTAATGTTTCGGTTTTCGTTTTGCACACTATGTGTTCACAAAACATTTCGTCAATCTTAGAGCTTCTGGCAAGAATTATATATTAGCTGAATTGTTTAGCGCTCTGATCTTATATTCTCTGTTTATTTGTGGTGGTTATTCGAAATCTGCTTTGATTTGCCGAATCAGCTTTTGTTCGGCAAAAATGACCGTAATGCGGCCAACCAAATCCGGTTTTAAAGATTCAATTTATATAAATAAAAGTTGATTTTACTATCTGAGGCTTAAATTTTATGAGCATTTCATTAATAAATTTAAATAATGTATTATACTCAAGTGTGCGTTGTTATTTCCCAGAATAAAATGTTAGCAAATTGGTTGCCAAGATTATGTAGTATTTATAGAAATCATTTCGTACTTTTATTTTTCTTATTCTTCCCTGTTCATACAACTTGCTCTGAATAGCAAACTGGAGCTTAGTATAAAAATACGTTACATCTAAAACGTCAAAGGTGAATGCTGAAATAAACTGATTTCCCTGTTGAAGTAGTTCTAACCTTAAAGGGTAGTTACTAATATTTAAAGCCGTACTTCCCGATTGACATTAAAATGGGGATATGCAACTATTTGCAGTTATATGCTTTGTGCGTGTGACTTCCTGTTGCATAAATTACAAAATAAATAAATAAATAAATATATAAATAAATAAAATAAATAAATAAATAATAAAATAAATAAATAAATAAATACATTAAAAATCAATTGATTTGATGAAATATTACATATTTTATTTCTATTTAAGCGTTTATTATTTAAAGAGAAATTTAAGAGGATATTTCATAAAGTTAATAATTATGTTCACTACAGTAAGTATATTTTTATGAAAAGCCTTTACTGTGGAGGGGGGGGGAACTCATAGTGACTGATATATTGGATCCCTGAAATTAATGTATATAATTCAGGATGTGAATAGGTAAGATTTTGAGTATTATATAAAAATAGTATCTGATGAGGTAATTCTGTGAATGAATGAGAAAACGTATTTGTTGCAGTGATATGTTTTTAAATGATATTCAATACTTTTGACCTTGGCGCGCCTCAGCTGTACAGTCACTTTTAAAAATTCATTCATCTTTTCTTCTAGATTTCAATAATTAAAACATTTGTTCTGAAAGTGAACTTCATCTGGAACATTTCTATTTTCGAACTTTTTTTTTTTTTTTTTTTTTTTTTTTTTTCCTAGCCTTTCTTTGGCACTGTATGCTATTCTCTACTTGGTACACAGAAAAGCACTTCTTGTAATGCTACTTTTAAAAATATTTATTACTTTGTTATGATATTTTCATTTTTTGTTTACTTTGTTTCTAAAGTTAAGTACTTTCGAATGTATTTTTTCTCTCTCTTTGTGCTACACTAGCTTTTACTATTCAGTTCGTTCGCTGTCAATTCTTCCGTGGAAGGCGTTGCGATTTTTCAACAATACGTACTCAACCGTCTGTTTCGCCAATGAAGTGACCTCGGTCGGAGCAATTTCGCAATGGAACTTCCTTTTTTATTTTGGAAAGGTGCTGTCCGTCGATCTAGCTGGCGTGCGTTCACTTGGCGTATGCGCTCGCATCCCTTTATCGTTCTGCTCATCCCTATTATGTCCTTCCTTTATCTTTTGTTTGCGGATGTCTTTGTTTTGGTTCGATCAATACGTTCGATTCAGTTCATTGTCTTTTCATTGTAAACAAGCATTATTTTATGTCTCATTAACAAGGAATACATTTTACCGTAGTTATTTTACTAATTAAGAGGCTTGTAATTCAGTGCCATCTATCCTTTGCAGAAGTCCATCTTATTACAAGTGGATTAATATTTCAGCCATCGTTGAGGTATATCTGAATAAGGATGAGAATAAATATCATTCAGTAACATGTTCCGAGGCTATTTTTAACGCTTGAAAGCACTTGGCCGAGCTAGCTTGTTTCATTGGCTCCTTGGTCTTCAGTTCATATTTTTCAAAAACAATTGTTTTGAAGAACTTTATATGCAGCAAACGCGATATTGATTGGAACTAAATCAGTATTCTTTTAATAATTTATATCTGCTTATGAAATCGTAATTTGTAATGTTTTTATATTTGATTTTAATAAAAATACGAATTTATATTGTACTAGTTTATTTTGTGCAATGAGATGATTTGTCACGAAATCTCAGGATTAATTTTCTTTACTTATGACACTTAGATCCGTTTGTTTCGGCCCTTCTTGTTCAATGAATATGCAAATTTAAGTTAATGTTTAAAGAAGAATAAATTTCTCTTTTCAATTCAAGGTTACTGTACTTTTTTTCTCTTATTAAGAATTACTACCTACGATCGCAATACACTGATGTAGTAATTAATGTTCAAATGACATTGAAAATATTCGGTTTATTCGTATTCAGATTATGTAACATGAGAACAAATTTTTTACTTAAGAAGCTGCTTGGGAAGGATTGCTTACCGAATTCTTTTTAATTGGTTACCAATCCGTACGGTTGTTAAATAGATATAGTCTGTAATTGTGTGAGATTTTCATTATTTGCACACTCTACCCTTGTGCAAGAATGCGAGAGAAATTTACTCATTTAGCCAACATAAGTATTTGTTTGTATTCATATATATAATATGAGTTTCTTTGCTTATATATGTACGTGCGTGTATGTATAATGTGCATACGCACGTAATGTTCAATTTCGTGTTAACTAATCATCATTAATCATCCTAATGACCGAGGACTTGTACAATAGTTTATTATACTCCTCGTAAATTGCCTTTCGGGAAGACTTTGCATAGGTAATGAACCGTATTTATGTGTCGCTAGGAAGAAACCTCGGAAAACTCCCAAGCACCCACTCCGATAGCCGTGCAAGCAAAAGACAGAAGCACAACATCCACCTCCCGTTATTCAACTGTGGCTGGGATCAAGATTATGCTCAGAAGAGCGTTGTCCCATTACACTTGGTTACGTTGAGATTAAAATGTATACCTACGAATCAGTCTTTACATTTGTACTACATGTCATCAATAATTGTATATAGTTTTGATAAATGAATAAAAATACGTTGATTTCATAATGTGCGATGTACTCTGCGTATGTTTGATACAAAAATACTTAATGCGTTTTATATAAGCTATGAAAACAACTCAATTTAATAAAGAATTCATTTAAGAAAAATAGGATTGATTAAAAAATATATTTTGCATATTCATCATTTGAATGTCAGTGTGCTTAACTTTTATTATGTTCCTCAACAGAAGACTGGTATTCAGCTGTTTCTGCATTTATGGATGTTTTGTTTGTTACACTAGACTTTTTTTTTTTTCATATTAACTTGAATCTTTGATAACTGTAAACTTTTAGTGTTTAAATGAGCTTAATCTTTGTGGATTTTCTAATCTCATAAATATTATTTCAGTTGTTTTCTCTATTTCACAAGAGTGAGAACAAAAAGCTGCACCATGCAAACGAGGAAATGATTGCTCTATAGACTAGGTGGACCCCAATTGTTGTGGACAATGTAATGGTTGGGTGGGTCGTCATTCATCCAAGGTTGAACGGGTCGAAAATTACTTCGTGAGCATACAGACCTTCAACAAACGAAAACGAGCCTGGTGCAGAAAAAAGTAGAATTAGAACACTGTATCTTGTATGAATGATTAATTGAATTCAGTGGACCCATTCTTTTAAAAATTTCTTGTTAATAATCTTACTTCAATAAGTTAAGCTTTAAAGTGATCCGATCGCGCGGCTTGTTAATCCCTTCGGGTTGGAAAACTTATTTTGGACAGGATTACACTCTTTCTGTGCATGTTGGGAAAAATAAGATAGGATTACAGTCTCTCTTTTGAAAAGAAAGATGTAAAAGTATTAGTATTGTATCTCGTTTCAAATGTGGTAATCCTTGCACGAAAGAGTGTTTTCGCTTCACCCAGTAATATGGCTTTGTTTTCTTAATAGTGTTTTTGAAATGATAAGTAATTGTCCTACTTGTAACCTATGCCGTTGATTCGATTTTTTGTTTCCTCTTTAAATTTTTTACTTTTATATTTATATCTCCTTAGTCGTATTTCTTAGTAATTTGTATTTCATGAATGATATTCAGCTTTAGTATTATCAAATGATATTTTTTTTAAGTAGATTAGTGGAAAAATATTATTAGGGCATATTATAAATATCAGTTTTCTCAGAAATATTTTAGCAGCAGGAATGTTTGCCATTTTGCAAACTTTTAATTTCTATTGCCAACTACCGAGTTGTTTGGTTAGTAAAGGTTAGCACTCTTCTTTTCACTCTGCTATTTACAGAGAAATAAGCTGGTCCATCCTATCACTAGTCTTCCTATTCGTTGGTTAGATGCTCTCCTCTTGCGGAGATATTTCTAGTGATTCTTTGGTTAGTAAAGGTTAGCACTCTTCTTTTGAGTCTGCTAGTTATAGAGAAATAAGCTGGTCCATCCTATCACTAGTCTTCCTATTCGTTGGTTAGATGCTCTCCTCTTGCGGAGATATTTCTAGTGATTCTTTGGTTAGTAAAGGTTAGCACTCTTCTTTTCAGTCTGCTAGTTATAGAGAAATAAGCTGGTCCATCCTATCACTAGTCTTCCTATTCGTTAGTCAGATGCTCTCCTCTTGCGGAGATATTTCTAGTGATTCTTTGGTTAGTAAAGGTTAGCACTCTTCTTTTGAGTCTGCTAGTTATAGAGAAATAAGCTGGTCCATCCTATCACTAGTCTTCCTATTCGTTGGTCAGATGCTCTCCTCTTGCGCAGATATTTCTAGTGATTCTTTGATTAGTAAAGGTTAGCACTCTTCTTTTCAGTCTGCTAGTTATAGAGAAATAAGCTGGTCCATCCTATCACTAGTCTTCCTATTCGTTAGTCAGATGCTCTCTTGCGGAGATATTTCTAGTGATTCTTTGGTTAGTAAAGGTTAGCATTCTTCTTTTGAGTCTGCTAGTTATAGAGAAATAAGCTGGTCCATCCTATCACTAGTCTTCCTATTCGTTAGTCAGATGCTCTCCTCTTGCGGAGATATTTCTAGTGATTCTTTGGTTAGTAAAGGTTAGCATTCTTCTTTTGAGTCTGCTAGTTATAGAGAAATAAGCTGGTCCATCCTATCACTAGTCTTCCTATTCGTTAGTCAGATGCTCTCCTCTTGCGGAGATATTTCTAGTGATTCTTTGGTTAGTAAAGGTTAGCACTCTTCTTTTCAGTCTGCTAGTTATAGAGAAATAAGCTGGTCCATCCTATCACTAGTCTTCCTATTCGTTGGTCAGATACTCTCTTGCGGAGATATTTCTAGTGATTCTTTGGTTAGTAAAGGTTAGCACTCTTCTTTTGAGTCTGCTAGTTATAGAGACATAAGCTGGTCCATCCTATCACTAGTCTTCCTATTCGTTGGTCAGATACTCTCTTGCGGAGATATTTCTAGTGATTCTAATTCTATTTCAAATAATATTTTGGACGAATTTGTCCTCATGTGTGAAAAACGACTAGAGTGACTAACCAACTCTGATCTGATTAAAGTACGTAACAACTGAAATAATCGGACCATATAGGAAACAATTCTGCATATATTTTCTTAAATGTTTAAAATTCTACAATAATAAAAATCATGCATTACGAAAAAAAATTTTTTTTAATTAAACCACAGTACGATGTAAAATTTTCAAATTTTAACAGACAAGATATAGTTTTGTATGCCAAAAGTTAAACCAAACAGAACCCCCCTGAAATTTATGTTGATCTTTAATTATATTCTTATGAAAGCTATAGCAACCAAAATTTGTTTTAAACGAACAATTTTGATGGATTTTAAATTAAATTATTTTTTAATTTAAACATATATTGGTAAATTTAAACGTTAACTATAAATAGTTTTATTTTGCAATATGTTGAACAAATATTGAAAAATCTGAGAAATACTGAAAAAGTATTCAACTACTTACTTTTCCTCCCATAAATCTTATGGGTATTAAAATTAATTCATTACATTTAAGTACATCAAGTACATTAATTCATTACATTCAAGTACATTTTTTATACTCTTAGACTAAAATTATTAAGTAAATCTTATTTTAAATGAGTTTTTAAAACTAACAATGGCGCGAAAAATATTCAAACCATCTTTAAACTAAATTAAACAAACCAAATTATTTTTCACTTGTGGAGTTTTTGATGCTGAACAATTCTATTTTACGCAATCCATTTTTACGGAAATCTGCAATTGGATTTAAAAAAAAAAAAAAAAAAAAAGTGCTATTCATTTTAAAATTAATTCATTACATTATATTTATACAATATTTATACAATATATTTATTAAATTTGTAATATCTTATTGCTTAAATATAACTGAAACAATATATTATAAGCTAATATTCATGAATATATATTTTAAAGAGAACGCATTTTCGAATTTACAGTTCACTGACCTTTTATTCATTTATTTACCTTCCAATTTTTGGAAGCCTAAGCACTTGTAAAAACAGCATTCTTTTTTACTATTTTTTTTCTTAATGTTATTCTAAATTTAATTAATTGGGTGGAATAATTAGGTGTATATGAAGCTATTACAAACGCCCTCTGTTCCAAAAGAAGCCGCGGATTCTTCGAATTAATTAGTAGAAAAAAGATGGGGAAACAAGATTAGCTTGGCGACAGACGGGGAAGAAAATAACATGAATATCTCGATATTAATTGGAGATGGTGCAAAGAATAATGAAGTGAGTTTCGTCGAAAGCCAAGATGAGAAAATATCATTTTCACAGCTAGGGGGCTCTGTATGCTCATTATAACTTATGAAGTCCTCAAGTGAATCTTTTATAACTGAAATTTTCCCTTCATTGAAAAAAATTCATAGTGGTAGCAAATATAATTTTAAAAAATTATTTAAATTTCTTTTCAGAATTTTTATGTTGAATGTGTTTATGAAGTGAAAATAAAATTGAACTCAAATTATTTTAAGATCATATCAGGTTGCGATTGAATCCAGTAATTTAGAGCTGAATGGTTAATACTCTGATTTCTGGTTCTATTCATGTATTCAAATCTTTCCTCCAGCTTGTGAATACTTGTAATGGTTCTAATCCATTTTAAGACTAAGTACCGATATTTTATTAGCTCTCGTTTGCAAAATGTGACCGATGACAAACCAAACAAAATCGATGATTCGTAACAGTATGGAAACAGTCTATAGTTGAGTCGCGAAAATAATTTTTTTGCATTTTAATTTGTTTTATTTAAAGAATAATTGAAATAGTCCATCTTTAGGATATATATGAAGCTTACCATAGTTGGGAATCTCGATCATTTCACCGAGTTAAGCGAAATCACTAGAATTATTACTTTATAGTTAAAAGTACATATTATATTTTGAAATATATAGTAAGTAAAAAAAGTAATAAATATAATTTAGTGTAATATATAAAAAAGTAATAAATATTGCTATTCATTAATATATTCTCTCGATTCTCTCACCATTTAAAAAATAAAATCCCGAGGTATTTTTTAATTAATTATGGTAGAATATATATTTATATATATATTGCAAAGAAATACAAATATCCCGATTCAAATTATCTGAAAATATTTTCTCTTTCAGTTAATAAAGTGTAAATTACACATTTCTTTCTATCCAAAAAATTCTTAATGCCACTTTGTTTTTGCTGGTAAATCCAAATTTAATCTAGATTCTGTTAAAATTTGTGTGTAATAAGGGTCCGGTCATAAATTATATTTTATTACATGCTTTATTTTCTCCCAGTCATGTTAAATGACAAATTTATTGAAGCATGTGAACTTGATCTCGGAATTTGTGTACTGATCTGAAGGTCTCAATCTCATAGTAACTCCAGTGACCATGGATTTTACGTGCAAAAAGTGAGCAAAAACTATTGGATCTTTCATCTAGATTCTATCGCTGTACACACTTCAGACAAATTTTAATGTGATGTCTTCAGTGAAGTTAGTAAATTTGAAATCGGCTGCATTTCAAATTATGGCTTTTTCATAAGTTTTGATGATAGCAATATATTGAATTAGAAGCTTTGATTATAAAATTCTTAATGGAAGCTATTTCTGTGACGTAGTTTGATTAGTACATTATTTTGATGTATTGTTAATTTTTCAATGCATGTTTTGGAAATTATCTTGGTTAGTAAGACATAAGTGAGTCTGTCTGATAATCGTGGTATAGCTTAATTTTGTAAATTTAAATTTCATCCAATTTTAGTATTAAGTTCATTGATGAAAGAATTTTACTAATGATTGAGTTATCCTGATTTTTCATTGTAAGTTTCTGATTAGTTACTAAGCCTATTTATTTTGCCTTGTTTACAATGGGAACTTTTTAATTAAACATTAATGAAACTTGAGATAAATTGATATTTATTGTACTTAATAGTGAAAAGTTGAATTGATGTGAAGTGTTATAATGTTAATATTCATTTGAATACACCTATCTTTGTTGTCTTTATCTTGCATCTTGCATATTGCATTATTAACTTAATTGGCGCTAGCATAATTACAATCGTCTGGATTGGAAGCAGTAAGACTTAAATCTTATTGGGTCAACTGTGAACTCATAGGAAACAGTTTTCTCTAGTCTTTTTACTCTCGTAAAATTCTGGATAGTATATGACTTGTTATGGATATATGATTTATAATTTGATAGAAAATTGGCATTGAATGATTATTAAAAATTACCGAAGGAGATATTAAATGTAGCAGAATTAAAAAGATTTCTGTGACACATCAACTAACCAATTCTTTCCCAAAGTCTAATGAACCCATTTGTTACATGTGATGCCATTACATTTAAATTGTGTATTTTAGAATTTAATTTTTGGAGTTGATTAAATGATTTTTATTAAAGTATCCTTTCTAGAAAACGTTTAATGGTAAAGTTTTTATTCTGTATTTTTAAATAAGCGCCATATGAAAGCCAATTTTATTTCGGTTTGGACTACGTATAAAATTATTTCAGTTTTCATTTCTCTACGGTCTAGATCATTTCTCTATGGTATACTAGAATAATAATATTTGTATATTTAGCTGTTTAGAACGGAGAGTTCTCAGACCAGAGCCGAAGAGCAGTTTTCTAAGCTGATAACAATAGTTTCCTAGAAACTAGAGTTGTTACTTTTAATAAATGGTCCCGTTTTCACAATGCATTATGTTAGTCATTGGTCTTGTTTATATATATAATTTTTATATTAATATTTATTCAGTCTCTTATGACTTGCTATTTTTTTCTTTCAAAAAATGAGTAGATTTATACATGACATTATTCTCATATTTTAAAGAAACACTTTCTTTTCTTGAAATTATTTTTTTCTTGGATATATTAAAGCTCATAGTTGTATATCAAAAAGTATAACTTGTGAAATATTTTAATAATTATTTATACTTATATTCACGTATTATGCAAAGATCGAGACATTATTTCATATATTTTTTTTTAAATATGTACTCTTCTAGAGCCGGATTTCCTTTTTAAAAAGATAATTGCTTTCATGAGGTGTGTTGAAACAAGTTTTTCATTTGTCATAATTTTCCATTCCCAAGCGATCTCTTTGCTTCAGGAAACTGGAATAGCAACTATTGTTATTTTCATTTTCTTTATTTAATCAGGAGTTTTCAGTTTAAGGAAAATGAAATACTTTTCTTTCATTGTTGTTCATCAGATGAGTCTTGGCATGAATATTGTGTCTGATAGAAATTTGTTTGCCTTGTTGGAAAGAATACTTTAGTGTGTTATGTTTAGTTACAAATAATCTAAGTGTTAACAATTCAAGACTCATTTCGTTTAACATATGGCCATGAATTACAGACCAATATTTGCTTAATATCAGAAGTCTTCTATTAATATAAATACATTTTTAAAAACATATTTAGAGGCAATAGTTTCAGTGGTATTGTACTTTTAATTTATTGTCTGGAAAAAGTAGCCTTGCCATATGTGTATATGATACATTAGAACAAATAATGCTTTTCTTATGATAGATTGAAGTTTTGTTTAGAAGGAGCACAATCATCAGAAAAATGGTATCTGTTTTTAATAGCTGATGTAGATACTTCTGGTTAGCAATATGTATTAAATGTTATTTCTTTTTCGAATGACAATCCAATAGTAAAATAATTGATTTGTGAGATACCTTAAAGAAAATAAGGATCTTTTGATCTTCAGTAAACTTGCAAAACAAGAACGACGTAACTTGCAAGCAAATTTAACGAATCAATTGCTTTGTAATAAAATTACATCCTTTTTTAATTCGAAAAATCCCAAGTATAACAAGCAGTATTTGATTAATAGAATTAATATTGTTTTACTGCTACTTTATTTTATTGAATAAAGCATGAAGAGAAACAATTCTTATCATACATTTGTTTTGCCTGTTATATGAAAAGAAACAAGCGCAACTTATGTTTTAAGACCAGAAGTTGACCTTTTATTCAGAGAATTAGTAAAACTCATCAATTTTATAAATCTTGTATAATATAAAATGATTTTATAGTAACAAAAACTGTTCCCCATAGATAAAGTTTTAAAGAAATCTTTATAAAATGTTTAATTAAATAGTTTTTCAATCGACAATTCTTCGTTCAAAAAGTTTCAAATTTTTATTTATTTTAAAATTCTCTGTGTCTTGTTAACAAATCATCAAATAGAATAGATTAACATTTTGTAGCATTTTTTGTTCTCAACAAATTAATAAATATAATTAGAATCTTGATTCTGTTTTTGATAAGAAATTCCAGTACATGAGCAATTATTTTTATACCTGAATAAATATCTGTACGTTAATGCACTATACAAAAAACTAATCTTGTCAAAAGCAGTAGGAAAATTCGTTTAACTACTATTCAAAGCGATATAATCTTTTAGATTCTAAGGCCACTAAATACAATGAACTATATTCCAACCACGTTTTCCTTGATATATAATACATATTTTTATCTGTTTTATTTAAAAGGAAGTAGAAAAAAGGGCATTATCAGATTATTTAATGCTTTTAAAAGTGATTACAGCGAACGTGATTCAGCACACAAAATCAAGAGCTAGAACTGCTCGTTTTCCTTCACTTGGAAAAAAAGGGCAGGTGAATTATTCGAATGACAACATTTCTTCAGCTTTTATTCTTAAGACTGAAGGAGGAAGGATGGATTTTTTTTATACATTTTATTTCAGTCTAATTTTTTTATCTACTTTAAAAGAAATTGTAAAAAACACGTTGTGCCCTGTGATGCATGAATTGAATATTTTTCTTTATTGTTCTCATTACTTAATTCAGAGTTCAAAAATGTAGTTTATATTTTATTTTTCATGTAATTTTGCGTACATTGTGTAGAACGCATTATTATTTTTCCATTGCCATGCAACTCTTGAAAGAAACTGTGCTAATCGCACAGCTTAGGAGTTTTCCAAGTTTTAAATGAATAAACTTTGTATGAAGTTTTGTGTTCTATAAATAACGTGGAAGGAAAAAGGTTGAAATTTAATTTCATCAATATATTGTTAAAAAGAGTATTATCGAGACCGATTTTTAAAGGTAAAATAAGCGAGTTCAAATGTGGTGTGGCTGAAAAGAATTTTGATCTCCATTTAAAAAAAGTTTGAAAATAAAAATGGTATATCATAGTACAAAAATTTGTTGATTTAGGATTATACAAAGTATTAAAAGATTGAACATTATTGTACAAGTCACCCAATATATACAGTCGGAGAAACAAGATAAAGTGCTCTACAAATAGGATTTCGAAATAATACTTTTTGCTAGCTTTTTATAGTTTTACTTCTCAACAATTTTTAAGCTAAACATTACATGTGCTGCTTTGTATGTTAAAAGTTTGTTACTGATTCATTTCACTTTAACCTCTTCCTGTCACTCGATAACAAGAATATTATCTCGATAATAAGAATATTATATGAGAATATATTCTCGGTAATAAGAATATTATCGAAATGTATAGAGCTCTTCATATCAGCAACGAAGATAACTTTTAATGAAAAACGAACATCAGTATCATCTGGAAGTCTGGAATAACTGAGTGAAATCGGATGTTTAAGTGTATGAAAACAGTAATTTTGGTCACTGGATGTCCATTGAAGCATTAATATACAAAACCTCAGATACAGCATGCAATGAGTATGCATTGCTATCCAGTCGATATCAAAATTTTTGGTTCATTTTATTGTTTATATTATAAAAAGGACTTACAATTTTTGTAACATTTTTATGTTTCTAATTAAGCTTCGAATAAAAATTTTAAAAATGAAATTTCTTGAAAAACTTATTTTTAAATTTAATATCCTTAAAGGTAATTGTGACTAGCAAATGGCTTCACATTAGCAACCTTTAAATTATATATAATATATATAATTATATATAATTATATAAATAAAATAAAAATAATTATAATTATATATAATTATATAAATAAAATAAAAAAATTCAAAATATTGTAAATTACTCTTTTTATTATCTTTGTGATTTCAGAATTATCTTCAATTGCAGAGATGTTGTGAATTTACTTTTAATTAATGTGTTTGCATAGCTAAAATTTTTTAAACAGATAAATTTACAGGTAGAGTGATTTTTTTATTATTGTATTTTTTTTCTAAAATCAACCATTTTAATGCAAATTATAATCTTAGTTTTCATTCCCTTGAGTAATTGCATTATTGACGTTAGGCTTAGAAACATTAATATTGAAGTACTATAAATTGTTTGACGTTTACAAGTGTAAATGTTATGTCATTTATTTAAATAACTACATCATTAAAGTATAGTAGAATCGGATTTGTGCTGCGTTCTCTGCAGGCGATGTCTCTATTTGGCACCCGAAACCATGTAAATAGTCATTATTAATAACGGGGGACCCCTTGTGTCATCGTCTGTGACTCACGGTCCCCTTGGGAACAACCACCCACAATAGAACATTCATTGGGAAGAGACGGGTCTACCGGGGGTGTGTGATCAAAAATAAAGCTTTTCCTCCTGCAAGGCCCCCGTGACCCCACTTTTCTGTGAGTGATATCTGGGGCGGTGACTCACCCTACCAGTGGGGATTTGTGCGCATGGGTGCCCTGAAGTGCTTGTACTTAGAGACTGCTTAAAAGTACTGCTGTTATGTCTGGTTTGTGGAATGCTGTTCAAAAGCGTGAATGCCATTGCATTTTTTTTCGGTGAATGGTTAAAATGAAAGAGTATGAAACAAACGACCTCCCTTTAGGGAAGTGTGTAAAAGCTTTAAAATTATGTGTAAAAAAATGCAGATATAATTTTTTAGTACGCATATCTGAAAAATATTTTGCGGTTTTGCTAAATAAATATTAATATATAAATTATACATACGTCCTTATTATTGTAAATGTTAAGGTGTATTTTTATTTTCTGTGAGCTAAATTCTGTATTAAAAATAATTTAGATATAAATAAAAACGTTCTTAAAGGTGCAATTTGATACTTCCACTGCAAACATTTTGTTTTTCCGAATGATTTCTCACTAATTATAATTTAAAAGAATAAATTTAAAGGAAAGTTTTTTATTTATTGTTTTTTTCCCTCGATCCACATACCGCTATTAATATTTTTGCCAGCTTTTAACAATCATTACTGATATGACTTTTGGTTTATTTGAAATTTGTTTTCTGATGAGTAAACCAGTTTTACTTTATACATTTCATTGTTTTTTTTATTTATTAAAATTAATCAAAATAAAAATTGGAAGAATTTTGGAAAAAAAACCCTAAAGAATGGAAAGCAAAAACGCTCATTGTCCGCAAAGAATACTCACTCAAGCTGGAATTATTTATGTGAATGTTCACAATAAATGCTTGATTCCATAACAATTTAAATTTTTAATAATTCTGATGAATATATGTTGAAATTAGAGAAATGAAACTTATGTGAAGGAGGAAAAGAGCATTTTCGAGGAGATTGTTTAAATATGGTTTTTAAACAATTTGAAAGTTAAACGTGTACATTGTATGAAATATAGTTTCCCATTTAATTGAAAATTACGCTTTTAGTTCCTTCCGCGTTTAAGTAACTAAATATGTATTTATATATAAAAATTCAGTTTCTTGAATTACATACGATACTTAATTGAAAAAAATACCATTTTTAATACATGTATAAATAAATTTAACCCTCCAAATTATTTCTTATATGTGTATGATTGGATCACGTTGAAGTGCTATTAAAATTTGCGGCAAAGAAATATTCAGTTGAATAAATATTTTAAATCTAAATTTTTGTAAATCCCCAAAATTTTCCTACTTAGCAAATATGTTGAATATTTTGCTATATTTTAAACAATTCACGAAATATAAATAAAAAATTCAGTTCAACCATATGTTAGCTTTTGTCTAATCGAAAGTCAGTAACTTTAGTAAAAACGTATTTAAGGTTGCTGTAAAATTTTAAATTAGAAGAATAATTTTTCATTTCGCTGAATAGATTTTAAGGAGTAAAAGTCAAAGAAACTCGACAACTTTTCAATTCCGTGTATTACAATAACATCCAGATTTCACACGCACACTTTTCTTTTTCTTTGATGCTGCATGCCGAGATCTTTTCTGCATTTCCGGCATTTTAGATAAGCAGATGTTCCGCTCTTCAGCTCCTATAATAAACAGTCTTCTATTTTATTGTCGATGTTTTTTTTTTTTTTTTTTTTAATAATTATTAGACATATTTTAGTTTGTTTTTTTTTATGACGTAGGTATCATGATAATTTTTTTATTAACTACTTTTATTTTCAATGTACTAGGTTTTTCAAAATTATGTATTTGGATTATTGGTAAATAATAAAAAAATCTATGAATTTTTTATTAGTGTATTTTTACTTCTTACACTATTTTTTTACATGTTATATAATGATATTCTTTGCTTAAGTGCGGAAAAAGAAATTTTGAGGATGAAATAAGCAAATATGATTAAATATTTATATTGAATAAATTTTACATTTCTGATTATTCTAGAACAGGCTATTTTCTTTGTTGTGAGAACTTTAATACATTAACTCAAATATTTAATTTTCCTAGTTTTTCTGAGATAATTGCCACTCTAACGAAAAAAATATTTTATTTTAATCATTGTTTCAATCATATCATTATTTGAGTGATAATTTGTTTATTAAATCATGTACTTAAAACTGTTCAGCTTAAAAACCTTAAAATAGGTGTTATTTTGAGAATATTAAATTTTGATTTTTCTCTATTTTGTACTTTAACCTTCTTTTTTTACTTCATTTATTTAAGGAAAATGTTTTGTGTAGTAACATTTTATTTAATGTAGACAAATTATGTAAACTATTTGTTTATATAATTATGTAGACTGTTGTGATGGAAAGATTTTTAATTTTGAAATATTTTTTTAATCGACCTTGCATACTGAAGTAAAGCAAAAGATTATTTTCAGATTATTTTATTAAAAGACATTGTTAATTACTTAAATGTAATGGAACTGCAATTTTTTTCCTCGCCGTTTCCGTTGTGAAAAAAGGTATAAGAATGAATTTTTTTAAATATGTAATTTCTAATTTTATTTAATCATCAAAATTGCATAGAATATAAACTTTATATTACGATTCTGGAAAGGAAGCATTATAATTTTTTAACACTTTGTATAGTTGAATATTAATATGCAATAAAGCTTTATATAATTATCTTATAATATTAAAAATGTATAATAGCTTTCGATTACTTCTCTCATGAGTTAAAAATTTCTAAATATGTAATTTGGCAATTTTTTTTTAAAAAAAATTAAATTATTTTCAATCAAATATATTAGTTACATAAAAAAGAAGTGAATAATTTAGGATTTTAAATTATTCAGAGAAACAATTTTTTAAAATTGAAAACAATTCAGGAATAAATATTGAACTATAATAATATTAAAGGAATCTTAATTATATTCATAGCTTTACTGTAGAAGCTTAATAGTCTTGCATACTTTTATACTACTGATATTATATGAATGATATCCATACATTCATAGCTTTAAGGAACTTTCTCCTTATTAAGCAAATTGTCAATGTGTATTATATGTTTATTACTGATATCTTAGTGTTTAAATCTAATTAAATTAGGGCATATTATTGAATACCTAATACTGCAATGATGTATAATTAACATTTACTAAATAAGACTTAAAATTTGTTTAAAAGACATTGTTTTATTTGATGTTTAATATTTTATTATTTCAAACTTTTAAAATAATTTGTAATGCTGTACTTTATTTTTAATTATTATATTTTATTATTTTGTTATTTTATTTTTAATTTTTTTTTCTAATTTTTTTTTTAATGAAAATTAATGTTATGCATTTGTAAAGAAAATATTTCATGTACTAATGACAATAAAAGTTATTGTGATTAGTAAATTTATTGATTTTGGAGGAAAAAAGCATTTATTTTGTTGATTTTATTTATTCATTCATTTATTTTTGATGTTTAGAATTGTCATTACATCTTGTGATTGAATTAACTCTTGCAGAAGTATATTGTTTTTCACTTTATGTAATGTTAGATAATTCATTATTTTACCTATTCTTTTGTAATAATTAACACAAATTTTATATTTTTAAAACATAATTTATTGGAATTCCATTCTGTGTATTTACAGTATAATTTTTTGAAATTTTCTCTAGACATACGCCAACAACTTAATGAACAACTAAAATGTCTGGATGTACGTGTGGAAACACAAGTCAGTCTTGTGGCTGAAATTCAAGATTACTTTAGGCGAAGAGCAGAAGTAGAGTTGGAGTACTCCAAATCACTTGAAAAATTAGCAAAAGGCCTTTTAATTAGGCATAAAGCTGAAAAACAAAAGTAAGTGCTAAATTTATATAAAGTTATGTAAATTGGTTTTTATAAAACAAAGTTGTACTATTTTAGGGATTTTAGCTTAAAAATATAAAAGTATTTTACTTTTTTTAATTATTTATACAAATGAGGACGAAAAATCTTAATCTGTGCAATGAATTTTTATTTTGTGTACTTTTATTTTGCAGATGTCATTCATTTTATCAATATCTATAATTTTTTTATATGTTAACAATAATAAGAGTTTATAAAATAACTCAAAAAATTAGTATACTCTAAAAATTCAGCCGTAGATAATTTCTATGTTTCAGAAAATCTAGTGTATATTTATACCTTGATAAATTTTGCAATATTAGTTATATATTTAAGATGCTTTAGTAGATATAAAGGATAAAGTATTTATAATATCTATCTGCAAGAAATATTTTAGAACTATTGATTGATTTTTGTCAGAAATGAAGTTTTAACTCATTTTCAAAAGTATTTCTGTGTGTCATTATTATTTTTAAAATGTGTATTAGTAAAATTTCATATAATTTTTAATTGACATTAATGTCTTTTTTATATACATAAATATGTTGTTAAAATTATTTTTTTCTGAATTTTTATGTGGTTTGAACAATTTTAGTGAGATCTTAGAGATTTGGAAGCAAATTAATTTATAGTACAATTTGTCTGTTTTGAAGCTTAAACTACTAAATCAAGTATATAAATTAATAAAAAATATATGAAAGAATAATTTAAATAAACTCCTTCTATAATGAAAATTAAAATATTTTAAGAATTTTTGGATAAAAGTTTTATAAATCTGGTACAAAAATGAATAAAATGCTACAGTGTAATTTTTAAATGACATTGGTATTTGGTAAATATAAAATGTCGACTCCATGTAAAAATTGAACTTTATTTGTTGCAGTATTTCTGAATCTTGTCTTTTTGAATACTCAATCATAATAACAATAAAACTTATCTACAAACTAAGTTAATCAATTAGTAACTTATTAAGCAATTGAAGCTAGGAAATTATTTACATTTTTTACAGTATCTTAATATAATGAGTGTATGTCAAATTCTTATTAAATTAAAATGTTTCCTTTATAAAGACGAGAACAATGGCATTTATTTTCATCATATGCTTGTTGGCAACATCTTGTCTCCACTACAAGGAGGCAGAGCAGAGACCATGCAGCGATCAGCGAGATATATGCCAACACAATCATCAACAGAATGACATGCATCATGGAAGATGTGCAACGCATATACAAAAGGGTAACTTTGCTTTCTTTTTGTTACTAATTTTGCACTGAATATAGTAACATGTAAAATGTTTCTAAAATGAAACTCAAAATTTTTAATAAATTGATGTTGATTATATAACATTATTAAATATGTTTACTCAGAAATAAAAATGATTAAAGTCATTATTAAAATTGAAAATTAATCCTTTTAGCTATAATTGTATAATTTCTAATTAACTCTTCTGTAACTTCTATTTTCCTTAGTTGCTTTGCAATATCTCTGTTCAATTTTTGTGCGATTGTAATTAAAAAAAAAAAAAATACAATGTTAATAAATTTTAACTAAAATTCACATGCTTTCATTTAAATTTAATTATTATTAATACCTTGCATTTCTTTCTTAGAATTTTTTTTATGATGAATAATTTGTTTTATCTTCATGGTAAAAAAAATACCTCATAATTTCAGAGATTAATTTTTCAATTTAATTTAAGGATCTTAGTAACTTCTATTCTTTGGAAAAAATTTCAAATATAAAAAAAAGTTGAACTCTTTCTTTGATGATTGATTTCAAGAAATTTCAATTAGTTAGAGCTATTGAAATGTTTCTCCCCTTTAAGAAATATTTTTTACTGAATTTTAGTTTGTGAAACATGGAAACAAATATCAGAAATTATTAATAGAGAAGTATCATATTTCTTTTATAAATTTCTCTCAAATTTTATCCACTTTTTCCATACTAATTTTCTGTTCAACAGAGGTATGATATATTCAAATATATTATTTCATTATAGCTTGCATGTTTTGTTTGCATTTCTTTATCAGCTAGTTTGTTGAAACTATGTCTATATAAATTTCTTCCCCAATTACAGTTTTAGAAACATTTTGTGTTTATATCAAAATTTAGCAGATTCTTTTTGCCCCAAAATTATTGTAACATTCTTCCTTTAGTATAATTAACAAGCATTATCTAGTGTAATAGTGTTACCACAATTGGTAGGCTCTAGTTATCACAAATTTTTTAACATACATATTTTATTTCATATAAAATAAGTCATATAGGATAATAAATTTTACCATATATACTCTCTGTTGAACATGATTTACATTTTCCCTTGTTTATGAATATTTAGTGAGTAAGAGTAAAATTCTTAAAATTGAGGTATTGAAATAAACAAACATTGAGAATATATTCTATTTTGTAAATTATGCTTGAGACGATTCATTTTTATGGGCTTTTATTTATATAAATTATTGTCAAAAATGTAGACTCTCCTACATTTACAAATTTGATAGGTGACAAAGTTATTATTTTTTTAATGTTGTTCATAATGTTACATAAAAACCAAGTTAATATTTTTATTTATAATTTAACAACAAATATAACTACATGTTTCACGTTGACTTGTATAATGATATTTAATAACAATTAAAATCTTTTAATGTTAATTTTAAGTCTTCCATCAATAAAAGAGAAATGAAAATATTGCTTACATTATTACTTATATCAGAAAAAAGTTTTTGTGTGTTAATATTTCAAGGTATTCTCAACATTTATTACACATTATTTTCTAGTAAAAGAATTTTTTTCCACAAGGTATAGATAATAGTTACGTATATCATATCTTAGTGCAGCATTATACGATATTCATAATGAGTAACTTCAAATATGAATTAATATAAAATAGCTGTTAAGAAACACTACTTGATTATAAACAATAAATAAGACAACATGAAATTGTAATAACTGATTTAAATTCCATTTTAATATTTTCATACACTTATAAAACTAAAACAAAATATTAAAAAATATTTTTATCTTTCAGTGCAGAGATGTAGGTATAGAAATTCATGATGAATTATTGAAAGTTTTGCATGAATTGCACACAGTAAGTAAAAAAATTATTTTGGTTTGAAAAAAGTAGTGTTTGTATTTTTCATTGTGTATATGTAATTTTAATCAAATTTGTTTTTCTTCCAGACCATGAAAACATACTATACTTATCATAATGAAGAAAAACAAGCAGAGAGCAAATTAAGCTATGTAGAAGCCCAAAAAAGTAAACTAGAACAAACCATTCCCAAAGAAAAACTCCAGCGTTCCAAAAAATTCCGCCTTATTGAAAAAGAAATCCAAAAGGTCTATTGAATTTTCTCTTTGTTTAAATTAATACTTTCATTATCTAAGATCATATGTTATAGATTCGCCAATTTGAAAATATTAGATATTTTTAACCAATTATCATAGATTTTAGCAAAAATAACCTATTATTACATTTGTTAATAGATATTATTATAAAGTTATATTTGTCTTCTGAAATACTATCTTGTATATTTTATTATACTATCTATTTAAAAATTATTTGAATTAAAATGCATATATCTTAGCAATTATCTATATCTAATTATCTTTATTGGATGTTTGTAGTGGTTCAGAATCCACTTGAAATGGTTGGCTCTAGTGTGCAAAATAATAGTCCTTGTGTGCAAAAATTGACTACAACAAATGAACCAAACTACTTAATTGTTTAATCAGTTTTAAAGGGATTTATTTTATTATCTGTCTCGTGTAAGTTTTTCTAAGTATAAATTTGAAAAAGCAAATTCACTTTTTATAAGTTCTCTTTATTCATTCTTGTACATTATCTACAGAATTTTTAAAAACTTTAAATTCATTTTTGTTAAATGAAATGAATTTGTTTGCTTGAAGCATTATGTTAAATCATTCAATTTTTATAATTAAAATTACAGCAGAAATTTTACCCTAGATTGATAAAATGTGTGAAATGCAAAAGATGTATTGCTTATTTTCTTTTTAAAAATGACAATAAAAATTCTTGTTTCAGCGCCGTTTAAAATACAATGATGCCAAACTCAAGGCATTGAAGGCTCGCAACGATTATTTACTGTGCATGGATGCTAGCAATGCTGCTATTCACAAATATTTTGTGGATGATCTATCAGATATTATTGATGTAAGATTTTAAGTTTCAACAATATTTACAGTAATCTTATTTATTTATATTTAATGAGTACAGTTGATTTACTTTTGTTTAATATGATATTGTAAGTATATAATTTTTAAGATAACTTTTTTTTTTATTTTTATTATTAGAATTTTCTTAAATTTTTATGTAAATCAATATATTTAAATGGAAGTTAAATGTATTGATGTAAAATTTAAAAAAAATCAAGTACTAATTTTCCTCTTGCTCAATACATTTTCGGTAAAATTGAACAGAATATTGTTAAACAATAATAAATGTTCAACAATAAATTTTTACTTGTTCTGATCAATTAAAAAAAATTTAATACAATTAAGGTTATGCTTATTTTTATTCATTTGATATTTAAAAAAATTATATTTTGTAAAGATTATTTATGTATTGAATTTGTGCAATAATGTTGTAAAAAATTGGAATTTTTTTTATTAGAATTCTGAAAAAAAAATATTGTTGTGTTCACTTAGTTAGCTATTAATTATTCA
Source organism: Latrodectus elegans (assembly GCA_030067965.1). Taxonomy (NCBI): domain Eukaryota; kingdom Metazoa; phylum Arthropoda; class Arachnida; order Araneae; family Theridiidae; genus Latrodectus; species Latrodectus elegans. Next base: position 53,189,548 of record CM057815.1, on the reverse strand, counting down.
CTTGAAATATATAATTTAAAAGCTTCATTTGTTTGAAAATGAATTTTAAAATAGACTAGCACCAATTAAAAAAACAATATGATATTAATTTGCCAACTATTATTAATAAATTATAATTCATTGTCATTTTAAAATGTATTGAATTATGTTTCTAATTTAAAATTATTTCATTCTCATTTGTTTTATGTGTATTTAACATTAGAAATGTTTTTAAGCATTCTTATCTGAACAAGTTTTATAACATTAAATTGTATGATGGTAATAGAGAATAAATAAAAATTCCCTTTTCATAATTAGAAAAAGTAAATGTTGAAATATTGAACTTTCTGTTATTGTTTAGTGTATGGATTTTGGTTTCCACACGTCAATTGCTCACACACTCATGGTTTCCATTAATGCTGAAGAGTGCCTTAAAAAGTCACAGCAAATGAGCATCGATGGGATGAATAAGTGCATTACAAATCTAGACTCTCGTGTAGATAAGCAGAGGTTCTTGGAGTACAATAACTCTGCTTTCATGGTGCCAAAGAAGTTTGACTTTCAGCCTCATAAAGGAGATGAGGTAAAACATTGTTCCAAGTGCTTGTATGTAATGCATTTCAATTAATGGCATTTATAATTATTTAATTTATATTGTAGGTTACTCAAATCAGTGTTGAAAAACCAATTCAAGAAGAGTTAGAGCAAAGATATAAGCTTGTAAAAAATCGCCTTACTTCACTTAAAACAGAAAGTGAAGAGGTGTGGTATATAATATTTAGCTTTAAAATTGCATTTGATATTTTTAAATTCATATATTTTTATTAACAGTTTTAATAATATGTAGTGTTTAATGAAATATTGCAATATTTCTGTAATTAAGGTTAATTTTGAATTTCATATACTTAAAGTATTCTTTTAATTTTGTACATATTTTTCAGTTATAAAACATCTAGTTTTGTATCCTTTTATTAACATTCATATGCATCTAAGAAAAAGTAATGACATAAAAAGTGGATAATATTTAATAGATATATTAGTAGATGTATTCTCTTTTATTCACTAAAATTTATTTTTAATGATTGTTGATATTTTTTAAAATTTAATACCTGTATAAAAAAAAAATAATTTTTAAGGTTTCTTGACTTTTAATGTGAATTAAAAGTCAAGAAACCTTAAAAATTATTTTTTTTTTATTAAATTTATTGTTTACAAGCTTGTAAAAATGTATACTTATATTCTTCATGAATATTTCTTTTTCAAAGATTTGGAAAACATTAGAAACAGCTGAAAAAACCTTACTAGAAATGCTCAGTACTAAAGATTTTGATTGTGCTGCATTATTTGAAGAAGATGCTGCAAATAAAAATGGTTTAAAACAACCAGAAACAATTGCTCTGAAAAGGCGAGCTGACAAACAAGAAACTGAAGATTTTTATTTGAACGTAATTACCTGACTTTATAAATCTTTATTGTATTGAGAGTTATAAATTTTATAAAGTAACAGTATAATATTTTGTGTTATTTTTCATCGTTGATTTTTTGACTTATATTTAAAATTGAAACACATTTAAAGTTTTTAAATTTCATAAATATTTTATTTATTTTTTTTTGGAAGTTTTGTATTATCAAATTTTTAAAAAGGGAAGATTTTATTTTATAATATTAAATTTTTTTTTGCTGTAATATAATAATTAAATCAACACCTTATAATAATATTAATATAAGATTAATTTGATTGCTTTGCTAAAATTACAATTCTCTAAATGATAAGAATATTTTAAAGTAACTTTCAGTTCTTTGAAATGTTTTAAAATACTCTTTCAGAAATTCTCAGAATACATCATGACAAATAACTTGATTGCTCGCCTTCAAGCAAAATCTGATTTGATTCGCCAAGGTCTTGGAATTGAAGGTGAAGAAAATGCTGTTTTGCCTGGTGGAGCATCACCACATATTGCAGTGAGGCCTCACAATTTACCTCAAAGATTGAGGAAGAAACGTATTGGGCGAACTCCTTTGGTTGGGCAACCTAAGCTTTTTGGGGGTAGTTTAGAGGAATATCTAGAGGTAAAACACAATACATTCAATTTTTGTATATTTTGTCATTTGTATTCTTCTTTTGAGTTGATTCATTTCTTTAAATTATCATGTTTGTTTTAATGTTTTATAATTTTTTCTCCCATTTCAGGCTACTAACCAAGAAATTCCATTAATAATCAGAAGCTGCATTAGGGTTATTAACTTATATGGTAAATTAATTTAAATTTTCTGTTTAAGATTTAATTCTGATAAAAATATAAGGGATAGATCGTTTTAGAATAATTCTTTTAATTAGAATGCTTAGAAATTTATGTTTTATCTGTTTAAATTTTCTTCTGCAATTCAATTCCATATCTCTTTATAACAATCTTTTTATGTACCTGAAATCATTCTGAAATACATTTTATATTTTTATACAATAATGCATGGCAGTACTTACATTTCATAATCTATAGGGAAAAAAGTTATGATAAATAATTTTTATTTCATTGTAAAATGTGGATTTGTTTACCCCATTCTTATTGATCTGCTTTATTTAAATCAAATTTATTTATAAGAAAAATGTAAATGAAATGTGTAAAATAAAGTTTTCATTTTGTGTATCAGTCAGTAATTTTTTTAAAATGAAGTTGGATGTTTTTCTTACAAATTTTCTTGAAAATAATTTTATTCAATTCCAATTTGTACTTGTAAACTTACAAGTGATTTGACTTGTTAAATTTTTTTTTTTTTTATACAGCCTTTAGAAAAATTGCAAAAATGATTTATGCTAGGGAAGTTTTACTCTAGTGAAATCAAATAGCAAATACCTAATTAAATATTCATTCAAAATTAGTTTTAGAAGCATGAAACAGAATAAAATATGCAAAGATAATTAAACGCATTATAATAATCACGTGTTATCTGCGAGGGATTATTTTTGTTATATTATAAAATCATTGCATCTCTGTATTAGAAACTTAACTTTTACTTACATATTTTCATTTAAGAATATCCTTGAAAATTAATTTGGAGACTCTAATGCTTTTATAAAATAACTCATAAATATGAATAAACAAATTTAGATTATTGCTTTCTCTTGTTTATGAATGAACTGAGTAAATTTTATAATAATTTATAAATTGTATTAAAAAGCAACTTAAGTTTATATATATATATATATATAAAGTAAACTTAAGTTGCTTATATATATATATGTATATATATATATATATTATGTATACATATATGTAATTTAAAAAAGTAGTTGAATTGGGAGTTTTTGTTCTTGTAAAATTGTTTACATGTTTCCTTATTTTTCAAAATATAATTAACTTTAATATTTTGTTTGATTTAGGATTGCATCATCAAGGGATATTTAGAGTGTCTGGATCACAAGTTGAAATTAATAATTTCAGGGAAACATTTGAAAGAGGTTTGTTTAAATACTAATTTCTTTTCTGTAAATTACATTTTACTAATTAATCCTGTTACATTTTTGAAAACTACATGCGTTTATTTTGAAGCAGTTACAAAAGTTCATAACTTCAAGTGTGTGTCACACAAAGAGATGAATTTTTATATCTAATGAGCATTTCATAAAGAGGTGTTTTATAATTTTATTTATTATAGGGGAAGATCCACTGGCTGATGTTTCTGATGCCAGTGACATTAATTCAGTTGGTGGTGTTCTCAAACTTTATTTGCGAGAGCTGCGAGAACCTCTTTTTCCAATATTTTATTTTGATCAACTTGTTGATATTTCTCGTAAGTATGCTTAAATCAAATATTCATGTTGTATGAAAGTGTTAAAAAATTTTAAATCTGGGCAGAATGGAAAACGTATAATTTTATTTTAACTAATTAAATTGGAAACTTATTAAATTTCAAAAATTTATAATGTGCATGCTCTCTCATTTTTACCACAGTTGGTAAACCTCCTATAATACAGGTTTTGAAAAAACTTTCAATAAGCAGTTCTCTCTTTAAAATATATTTTGTTTCTTGATGCAATTTTTGTATTTGCTATTTGTTTAACTAAATAAGCCATTTAAATCCTTAAAAGTCTGACATGATCTACATATTCATTGTTATATTAGTTTTATGCTAGATTTTCATGTTATATTTCTAAACCAGCTTTTTTGATATAAATAATTGATCAAAATACTTGAAGTATGATTTTTTTTTTCGTGAAATTTATTTTGTAGTAAAAATAAATATTCTAATAATTTTAGTTTTGCTTTAAATTTTTCTGAGAAGAAAAAGTAAAAACATTTTGAGATTAAATTTTGATTAACAAATTGCTTTTATTACAAAGAAATTAATGGATTCCAATAAAGATCAGTATGAATGAGAAATATGATTTTGTTGGTTATGTTTGTAAATACAAACTATTGATAAAATCTGCTTTAAATGAGTATAATAGGAAAAAAAAAAAAGATTAATGTTTCATTAATTTATTTGTAAGCACATTGAAATATTGTGTCATATAGTTTAAAGAATGTTATATATTTTTTCATATTGAATTATATATGTAGTTATTATGGATACATCTAAAATTTGTTTTAAATATGTGTAAATTATTTAAATTGTATTTGAATTTCATATTATTAATAAAAGATTAGACAGATTATATATATTTTGCAGAAGTAGAGTCTAAAAAGGAGTTCATTCATCGAGTTAGAGATGTAGTAAATAATTTACCAAGATCAGTGGTTATTGTACTGAGATATTTGTTTGCATTCCTCAACCAGTAAGTAAAATTTCTCTATTTCATGCAGAAATAATTTTATTTGTTAAAATCTTGCTGAAAGTTAGGTACCATTTAGTTTTGAAAGGATTTTTTTGTTCAATGAAATGTTTCAATTTTCAGCTTATCAGAATTCAGTGATGAAAATATGATGGATCCGTACAATTTGGCGATTTGCTTTGGTCCTACTCTTCTACCCATTCCTGAAGATAAAGATCAGGTTCAATATCAGAATTTAGTAAATGAGCTTATTAAAAATATTATAATTTATCAAGAAGAAATATTTCCTGAGGATGGTGGCATCGTGTATGAGAAGTACATCAGTACACATGTTCCTGATGAAAAGTTAGTATTCAATATCATAATTTAAATCTTAAATTGAGCTAAAATTTGAAATGATATTTTAATTAAACTGTCAAATTATTTCCTTTGTTTTATGTTGAAAATTTTGAATTCAATTTTATTGTAATTTTTATACTGTAATAATTTTACTATTATGAAAATGATAAAGTATGGCTACAAATTTTAAATATACATTTGATGTTTATGTTTTATTTATCTCTTTAAAACATCTTATTTAGTTAACATTAGGCATTTGAAATCATCAACAGCCAGCTGTATTTTGTTTTAATAATTTATTTGTTGACCATGGTAAAAAAAATATTTGCAAGATAAATTTGTAAAATTCAATTAATGTAATTCGTGATTTTCGAAATGGCAATTTTTTTTTTTTACTTTTGAATGATTAGCAGTCTGCTTGCTGTAAAATCAACAATTTGTTTGCTACCATAAACATGGATGTTCATAAAAATGTAGATTATACTTTTAACTAATTCTTGTGTGCAATAAGTAGAAACAACCAACCCTTCTTTGATCAATGTTAATAAATACTGTCTATAATGAATATTACTGAATAAATAATAATTTTATGGAAAGAGAAAGTCATGTTTTAGTTTCAATAAGAAATATCTTAATGTTGTGTTATATTAAGCAGTTTTTGTAATAGTTCCATCGTATAACTTTAAAATGAATTATGTTAACCAGATACAATATTTTGTATCAAAACAATGTGTGTGTTTATATATATTTATAAAGACAAATATATTAATTTTACTTTTATATTAGTTCCAACTATTATACAATTTAAGAGAAAAGTAATACTTAGAAAATGTTTGCATTTTAAAGTTGTTGACCTTAACCTTTAATCATTGAATAATTAAATCATTAATTTAAACAAATTATTTTAACTTAATAATAAAGTATCTAGTTATAGTTTTGCCTTCAGTGTTACAATTTTACTCCCATAAAACTCACAGAAATAACTTTCAAATAATACAACCATTTTTTTTATATTTAGTGATGTAGGAGATTCACCACCTGATCCCGTGAATGATTTGACTGATGATTCAGAAGTTGACACTGTACAAAGTGAAGATGGTAATTTTTTGAACAATTTGTTTATTGTTTTGATTAAAGTATAAGCATGTTGTTGGTAATTTACTTAAGAAAATAAGGTACAGTGCTTACACCAACAACTATGCATGGTGTAATTTTATTATATATTTAAGACATAGCTGTAAACATTTAATGAAGTGAATTGTTAAACAATGTGTACAATTGTAATTAAATCATTGGGATGTATTATATTTTGATAAATGATCATAATTAAATGATATAAAAATCATTTTCTTTTTGATGTATAAAGGAATGCATTTATTTTTGTCTTCAATTATTTGGTGATAATTTAAATTTATTGATTGCAGTGTGTTATTATAGAAATTAGTCTAGAAATGTTTCATTTATTTTTCATAACATAACTTCTTTGTTGAATGATAATAGAACATTTTTATGCTAATCTTATACATAAATATTAGTTGTGAAAGTATTTCAAAAAGTTTTCACAGTGACTTAATTTATGAATAAATTAAATCATGTCTATATTTTCATTTATGTAGAATTTAATGGCATTCTCTCCACATAAGTCTATTTTAATTATTTCATTTTAATTTTTTTAAGATTCTATTTTAACTTTGTTGTTAAAATATTTTAAATTTATTAAATTATTAACTCTAAAGGGATGAGTAAATTACTTTTGGACTGTAGACAACTATGCATGATGTTATAATTCATTGCATGATTTATATTGATTTAATTTTTTTTTCTTTTGCAATAATTTTTGCTTATTTCTGTTTCGTAATTATTTAGCTTTAATGGTGTTAAACAACTAATAGTGTTGTAACAAATTTCAGATGCTGTATTTCCTGAACAAGAAATAGCCTTCAATTTGTTTGGCAGTATGTTTTATGTTTCTTTTGAATTTTTTTCATTTGATTTACTCATTCATAACTGCTCAGTAATCAAAAAGTAATGATTTAGTAAAATTTTGTACTAACACTTAGTTTTGCATACTTGATTTATTTAACATTATGCATATGCATGATAAATAATTGTATAAATCCAATGCATTATTATCATAATTTCCTTTAAACACAGTGATTAAGTAACAAATTGAGAGTTTTGGTTAACATGACAATATTTCTAAATGTAGAGTTGAAAATGAATACTGAGAAGAAGTTTTTAGATAGAAATATATCTTATGTTCTTAAGTTACATAAGTTAATCTCCTTTATTCTCAGTAAAATCTGATTTTATATGTTCAAAATTGATTTTGTTTATTCATTGAAAGCAATCAGCGAAATAATTTTCAATGTATTTTATATTATTGACTTGTGATTAATAAAACTTGTTACCTGTAAATTTGTTTCTAGAAACTGAAGTCATGGAAGCTGTAGCTCAGTTTGATTTCAATGCTCGTTCTCAAAGAGAACTTTCTTTTAAGAAAGGTGATACACTTTTCTTGCAAAATCAAGTGTCAAATGATTGGTGGAGGGGCAGTTTTCTTGGGAGAGAAGGACTTATTCCAGATAAATATATCCTTTTGAAAATTAGGTAATATTCATTCTTAAGTATTACATGAATGTTTACTTTTCCTTATGAAGATGTTAAAATGTAAGTTTTTAAATAGTATGTAATTTGATTTCAGAAACAGTAAATCCATGCTCTCTGCTACCACGTCTCTTCCCCCTTTTTTTTACAAGTTTATTTGGAATCATATTGCTTTGTCAATTGCTAACATGCCTTGTCAACTTTTAAATTTAAAACCTTTTCATATGTCTCATTAAGCATTGTGTAGCACCAGAATTCAAAGTACATAAAAATTATGGATTTTATATAAGTGATGTAGTTGTGCAGAAAGATATTTTCAAGTTTTACTCAAAAACTTAGAAAATACTTCTAAAATTTACTAAAATTATGAAAATTGGCATGAATGTGTAGAATTTAAAATATTACACATTATGAAATATGCAAATTACATTACGTATTGTGGTCTAATGTTAAAATAATTTTAGAAATAAATTATAATTATTAAATAAAATCAAAGTTAGATACATAAAACATTCTTTTAAAAATGCCTTTTCTTTAATTTAGAGATGAGGATAGAGATAAAAGTAGTATGGATGGAAGTGAAAAGAGACGAACTAGCAGCAGTAGTGATTCTCTCTCGGGTATAAGTCACAGCCCAAAATCCTTGTCCACATCTGGAGCTCTGGAAGACTGTAGTTCAACTTCCTCTTTAGATCGGAGAAGTTTAAGTAGTTTACAGCCACAAACTCCTGAATGGGAAGGCTCTCAACCATTTTCCATTAGAAATGATGGTGTAGATTTGGATTCAAGTATTTTGGATAATGGTAAATTACCCGAACCACCAGATTTAAATATTAGTCTTGGTATTGAACGTGAAACGGCAATCATTGATACACATTGTTCACATATTCTGGATGAAAATAATAGAAGACCAAAGAAGGCATGCAAAGATGCTCCAGATCTTGTTCTGGATCTTCCTATAAATTTACCTAGTCCGGTTTCTGGTGCCAAAAATGGCTCAAAAAGTCCACCTGATGATAATTCTCTTTTAAGCCCTGGCAGCAATACAGATAGTCCGGAACTTACTGCAGCTGAGCGATTTGCAAAGTCTAATCAGTGCACCATGAAAAAGGGAACAATGTCTCGCAGTGCGAGCCATGTAACTGGTCCACAATCTCTTGATGCACAAACTCAAACATTCTATGCTGTTAGGCGTAGTGCCAGTACAGGTGATAATTTAGGGCCAGCATCGCCAGATTTATCGCTGGATTCCAAAGACAAACCTGCAACTTGTGACGCACAATCTGAACAAGTATCTCCTCCTCAGCCAAATAATAATGGTGGTGTCAAAATTGAAACTGTTGAACTAAGTTGGGTAAAGGCTGAAAAAACTAGCACTGATATCCAAAACAAAGATAACCAAGAAAAAATTGAACCTACTGTAAACACAGGTGTGTCTACTTTCAAGCCACCTGTGAAAAGTAAGCCACCTCCTGTCATGAAAAAACCTAATCGTGCTGAAATTAAGGCACAGGAAGTATATCAACAGACTGCATGTTAATAAATGTATAAAGTGTGATTTTTCCAAGTCTTGTCTTTACAATATTTGTTCTATACAACATCAATAATTTGTTTCTGTAAATTTCATTTTAATTAGTAAATTGATATAAAATGAAATTTTAATTTAAATGATTTAATGTAAGTCAGTCATTGAAATTTTCTTATGTGTAAAGTAATCAGGGCAAAGGTTCCTATCTCAGTGATCTGATTTTTTTTTTTTTGGAAGCAAAGAACTGAATGTTTGAACTTTTCTGAAAGACAATTATTTATTCCTATTTTTCCTGATCTTATACAAGTTCTATCGTGGTTTGACTTACACAGAAGTAATTTATTTATATGCTGTGACTGGAATGACAATTCTACACATGGGTGCTGTTTTCTTAATTATAAAAAGGTATGCACTTAGAGAGGCAGGAAAAGTACTTTTAACTGCCCATCATTTTTCTTGTCTACTTTTCTAGGAGAGAAAGCTTTACACTTGTATATTTTATACTGCTAGCTATCACAGTAAAGGAAGCAGCAAAAAGGTCTTTATAGCAGATGTAAATGTAATGATTTTTTATTTTAGAAATAAACGACAGTATTGAACTTCATGCATTTTGAAATGTATTTGTACGAGAATGTATAAATTTGAAGATATTTGTATGCTGTTTTGTATGTTGAAAGATATAAATAATGAGTTAATGCAAATTGCCTGGTTGAGTGTTCGCTTCTTGTGTTTATTAGCCTCTTTTGTCAAGACTGGACAACTTTAATGATTTCTCTTTTATTAGAAGGTTTTAATGTTTTTTTTAAAATATAGTTGTAATTATCAAAATTAAAAAACATGTAGAATTATAAGTGAACACATTTTAATAAGCTTATTTATAGCTTAAAAATTCTATAATTAGGAATTATTATTTTAGTTGGAGTATAAAAATTTTAATCTATGCATATTTCAATTTGACAAGGTGTTCATTATATATTGTTCTTTTTTTAAAAAAAAGTTTTTAATGAGATAAAATGTTTTTAGTTAAAGTTACATGGATTTTGAAAATTGTATTTAATGTCAGTCAAATTTTCTCACAATTTTGTCTCTTGTGTAATCAATTTGTATGTGTCTGTTTTTTTTTTCAGTACTGCTTTTTTTCTTATTGTAAAATAGAAATATTGTGTATAGTAAAAAGCCATGGCTTTGTCCTAATAAAAGGAAATTTAAGTAATAGATTTTATGTCTTCATTTTTGGATATTTAATATTTTTATTTCTGCCATCAAATTTCTTATTTAATGCATGACATTAAAAATGAATTTTATTATAAAAATTTAGAATGAATTGTTCACATAATGTGTAAGTTTGTTAGGGTAAACTAAATAGTCTTTGTTATATGTTTTAAAGAAATGCATTAAGAAATTTATTCTGCTTTGACAAAAATTCTCTTTATTTCACATTACCATAATTTTATGTGGTCAGTTCTGAAATATTTCTAAGAAAAATTATTCTATACTTTTACTAATTGAGCTCATTAATTTAATATAGTATAAATTTGACAGATTTAGAACACACACAGGTATTTTTATGAATCAAGAAGTTTTCATTAAGAATTATTCAAATGCCTTTTGTAGATTGGAAAGTTCCAAACATTTCGATTGTTAAAAATGTTCTGTAAATTATTAAACATACTAAAATTTTTTCCCTTGTGTTAATAGATTTGTATGATTTTAGTTACACACTTTTTTTTTCATGATGCAGGCATAGAAAAATGAAAATGAAATTTTATATTTTGCAAATAACTGATGTAATTAATTCGTAACAGTTTTGTGTTGTACAGCGATATACATTGTAAATTTGAAGACTTCTTTGATTAGCTTATCAATTAAAAAATTTTATGCTTCATTGCTACATTTAAATCATAAATTTGTCTAAAGAAGGCAGTTTAATTTGATTAGGAATTAAGGATTTCTCTTCAGGTTAAGATCAAAATAATATATTGGACTTCAAGTATATATATATATATATATTTGAGTGACAAAAACCAGTTAAAAATTGCAAGGCCATAATTTGTTATGAAATTTAAAATGGAGAATGTATTAAAAATGTAAATAGATTTAATTTAAGGGAAAGATGGTTATAATAAAAAATTTTAAATTTTTTTTCTCAGTATGTGCAATATATTGATTCATTCCAAATAGAATTAATGAATAAATTAAACATTGTTAAACATTGAATAGTTAAATTTTAATATTTGGATTCATTTAAATTTTTCATACAGGTTAGTTTGAGGATGGATTCCATATGAAATAACATCAAGCATTAAAAACAAAATGTGGTTTATAGTTTCACTTAAAGCTAAATTTAAAGTTTTATGTATTCCAGCTATGTATTTATGGAGTGAAAATAAAATGAGTATATATAATTTATGAAGGTTGAATATTTTATTTGTAACCAGTTTGACTGTGGATTGTCTTTATATTTAATATATTTTATTAAAACCCAAACTGGCAAATGAATGCTTAGGACCCTGGTTTACAGCTAAACAGCTTATGGGTTTAATAACTACCTTGGAAATGGATGTTTTTATAGTAACCTGTTGCTCCTCAGCTGTATGCCCAGGGTTCGAATCCCGGTTAGGACATGGCAGTAGCGTAATAAGCATAATTGGCGCCAGGGTACAATACCTTTTTTACGCCCCCTTGAAAAGAAAATAATACTATAGTATAAATATGATATAAAATGTATTTAGTAATAAAATGAATATAATAATATAACGATATGATACATTATAATAAATAGAGTATATATAATTGTTATAAGAATACAATATAAATAAAAACAATGTTTTACCTACTATAAAATAATCGAAAATATATTCATTTAAGGTATCAAGATGAGCTTTAAATTTAAACAAAATTCAAATCTAATTTAAAAAAAAAAAAAAAAAACACATATATATATTGAAATTGGAAAAGTGTCATTAGAATAACCAGACTTATGTCATTTAAAATTAATTATAAAAAGACATAATTGATTTTATATACTAATACAATTATTTTAAAAAACATGAAAATTTTTTAAACTGGAAATAATTTGTTACGTATTATAGATATAATACGTAATTGATGTAATTATTCAATCTAATATACTACACTATTCACATTTTCCTTACCTTTGCTGAAGCGAATTGTGATCAGTTACTTTATCAAAGTTGATCATTTCACATTTTTCTTTTTCTATACTTAAAATTGTTAAATCACTTAGACGGTTTTGACTCATGGTGGATCATAAATAAGTCAAAATTAATTTTATTTTGCTGAATGGACGTTCACAGTTTGCAATTGATGCAGAAATAGTAAAAAGTATTTGAATGGCAACCTCTTCTCTCTATCTTCACCATTTGAGATAAGGCATGTTGGAAGTTCTAATAGAGTTTTTGGTTTAATTTCTTTTTTACTGCTGAGTAACATCTTTCAGTCCCACATTTCTCTATAGACTTCTGTTCCGTGGAAATCTGTACGCCAAAATTCACTCAAACTTTTACATTTGTTACGCACGGTGACTTCCCAAGATACAGGTCCAAGGTTCAATTCTCAGGCTTGGTCAACTTAATTTTTAATCCTTTCAGTCGATCGATTAACTGAGTACCAATTATGCTTGGGAACTAAACACTGGGGATTTAGCTTTAGGCTGACTACCTAACAGGGATATATGCTTCACATCCCATGGCCCTCGGTTAGGAAAATAGGTATGGACACTGTAGGCCTTGTGATCCGAATATTACAGTTTTAAAATTGGGATATTTATTTATTTATCAATTAATTTTTAACTTTTAAGAAAATCTATTTTAATGATTTAATATTTCCGTAACAATGTCTTACAAAATTCTTCATTTTTTTTAAAGCTTGTTAATCAATTGAACATTTTTACTCCCTATTAATTGTGTATTAGCTTATTTATGAAAGATTTTATAAATTGTTGATCATTTGGTGTTTAATGTATGCTTTAACTTAACATATTTTCAAAAATTCTATAATATTATTAACTTTACAAACTTTAGCTATTTATTGCAAAATAATAATTAGTTAAGAATTTACACTTCTAATTTAGGATCAACTCACCTGATTTTTCACAATGATATCTTTTTAAACATTTCATTTACCACAGATTAAACAGAAAATTTAATTTAATTTTTTTATTTCAGAAAAATTCCTGTGAAAAACAATTTTAACTTTATGGGAAATTTCGCACTTAAAATTGCTTTTTAAAATTATATCATTAACACCATTAAGGTAAACCAAAATTATTTTTATTGTAAAAAATTTAAATCACTAAATGTAATATTGATAATATTTCATTTTTATACAATAAAGCCAATTTTTCTGATTCCAAAATTAGAAGACCTTTGTATGTCTTCACCTATTTTCAATTTAGATAACTGAATTATGCCATAGCATTATCAATGAATATGTGATAAATAATGGAACTTTAATAGACATAACAAAAATATTTTGCAAATTTCTTAAATTAAAATCAAAACACACATAAATTTAAGTAAAAGTATGTATATCTAATATAATCAGAAATTTTCAGTCAAACAATATATATTATTAAAAATAATTTTTTCTCCAAACTGATACACTGTATATTGTTCTTTTAATTTTTCCATTGATTCAAAATATTATCAATAGTTAAAAGTGCTGAGACAAAAAATATATTTTAATTGTTATATCGGATAATTTTATTTACAGAAATTTTCTCAATTAGTTATCATAGTAATGAAAACTTTCTTCACATTTTAAAGGCATTTTTTAAAACTGTTTTTCTAAGATTTTAAAATATATTTTATTATTAAAATAAGAACTAATTTTTATTAAAATTAAAATTTATTTCTATTAAAAATCATTTTGGAAGTGCTGTTCATGCAATGGCAGGAAGTTTTTTCTTTCAATAAATTTAAATCATTTTAAAGACGATCTTACTTTTAAAATTTTACAACATAAAATGAGAAATATGTACAATTTCTTTATAAATTTCTTGAATGAAGTTTTCAAGTTAAAAGATTTGTTTTTTTTTATATACATAAATTGAACTAATTAATTAAGAAATATATTCTGTATGTTTAAGGAGTGCTGTAGAGACAGATAAAACCTGCAGTAGGTTGTTACGCTATTAAAGAAAAGATTCTGTATGTTTAAACATACAAAAAAGGAAGAAAAAAAAAAAAACATTTAAAAACAGAAAAAAACATTCATAGATTTTTAATTTCTACCATTTGAAAAAAGAATTTTTCAATATAAGGTGATAATGTAAAGCCAACAAAATTACGAATCAAATAAAAATTATTTCCCCAAACAAAAACATTTAAAGATGATATAAATTACTTTTAAATGAATAGTTTTAACAAATAAGTAACTTAATACTCAATTTTCAAAACTTTGCAAAAATATGAAATAAATATTCATATTGAGAGAATACACAGTAGACAGAAAATATAACTTACGACAATAATATTTTAAATGTCAAAACTCCTGATTTTCAGAAGTTTACATTTTTGTTTCCGATGAAGCGATATTTTGGAAGAAACGAAATATTAACCGTGGGAACAATAAAAAGGAAGGAAAGTTTATGTTTTTTTCCTAGAATTTGTAGGTAATGAACTCTCGATCCCCTCCATTTCTATTCTAGGAAGGCAGTTCCCTAGAGGGCATACTGTAGTGCTATTTTATTAAAAATTTCCTCCCTTTCTTTGAAGGTCAGTCTGGTGCTGGACACAATATTTTTGATAAAGGGAACCGCTAACATGAAACACGTTTCAGCAGGAATTTTCTCACGAGTGTAAAGCGACTCTAGTCTGAATGGCTACAGCAGTAAAAGCATGAGATAAGAAAATTTACAAGGGTTTTATTTTGGGACAGTGGATAATATAAATTCATCAAGTCTCAATAACTACTGAAACTGACCTTTCTGTATCGCTCCTTGATAACTTAAGTAAAATCTGAATTTTCTGTTGTTATAAGTACATTTAAATTCTTACACAAATTTCCATTACTAATATTTTAGTTATATGAAATTTTCTTTTTTGGCACTTAATTATTTATTATGTTATTATAATCAAAATGAGATTAAATTTTCACATTTCTATCATAAAAGGATATCAAAAATATTAGTGAAGTGCTGCTTGTTAAATAAAAATGATGTTATGAGAATCATAACATCATTTTCAAAATCTGTTATGAGAAATTGAAAATAGCTCGTCAAATAATATTTCAAACAACTGAAATTTCAACAAAAAAACTTTTAAGTTTTGAATTTTTAAATGATTATAATGGTCCATAAAAGTAATATTCATTGAACGTTATTTATTTTTATTTTTTCATATTCAGTAAACCGGTAAGCGGAAGTACCACGCCCCTTTTAGCGCACAGGGGTCACGTGATATAATGTGACGTCATATCACATGACTGTTAAGTAAAGTTGAGTTGTCGGTTTCGTTTTTTTAATGTTTTTATGGAGTTGAGTTGTTTTGTTTAATTTAATGTATCCTACACAGTATTTAAAGTTTCTATTTTTGGGAATGGCAACATTATTTTACAAATAATTTTTTTGTATCACATGTGCGCAAAAAGTTTCTATTTCAGGGAATGGCAGCAACTTTTCTGAAATACAGTGAAACCTCGTTACAACAATATTTTAGGGACCAAATAAATATATTGTTGTAGAAAGGCATATTGTTATATCGAGGGCCCACATATTTTGAGCATTTTATAAGAGTTTTTTTATTATTATTATTATTAGTTTGTGGTGAACTATATAATTAATACTTTTGCGCCTCACAAGATGGCAGTACCTCGTTGCAAGCTGGATTTCTCCTATGAACTTGGAGGCTGCGCATGCGTGAAGGCAGTTTTTTTGTTCCCCCTGACAGTGCGAAGAGAGAAGTAAAAATGCACTCCAGTAAGTAACATGTTGTTGAAGTCGCGGCTGGAAAACAAAACTTGTTGTTTTGTACCTGAGTCCATCGTAATTTTGGAGGTTACACAAACACACTAAAATGGTGACCCGGACTAATTATTACGTTTAGGACTTTTATGACCAGTTAATTTCCAGTTCGGAACTATTTTTCGCTTTTTCAACATCAACGAGTGACGAACCTACCTATACGCACATCATGTCGGAGGTCACAGCCGTGAAGATTCCGGCATATAATTTTTCAGACCTTGCCCTGTGGTTTACCATGTGCGAAAGCACATTTGAACTTGGATGCCCCAAACTGGTGACAGATAGCAAAACAAAATTCAACTACATCATCGCACACTTACCGCCGGAAGCAGCTACCATAATTCGAGACGTGATAATTAAACCTGACGCCACACATCCCTACGAGACGACGAAATCGGAACTGATAAAGTGTAGCGGTGAGTCATCACAGCAGGAAATCCGAAAATTGCTCGCCGGAGAGGAACTAGGTAATCGACGACCGAGTGAACTGTTATGCGAAATGCGTCGGCGTGCGGCATCGCACAATGTGTCGGACGAATTACTTTTGGAACTTTTTCAGCACCAACTACCTACGTCCGTACAATCTATCCTCGCAGCCGTAAGCCCGTTGACTCTGGATAAAGCAGCTGAGGTGGCAGATCGTGTCATGGATGTAACACCAGTGACGGTAAGTGCTTGCTGTTTCCTCAGACCATTCCCTTGAAAACCGCTTACTAGATGAAATTAAAAAACTAAGCTTGCGTGTAGAGCAGATTTCTCGAAGCAGAAGTCGTAGCCATGAGCGTAACTACTCATTCAGGAAACGTAGCCGCTCAAATACAAGGAAATATGACCAGTGTTGGTACCACTATAAGTTTGGCGAAGCAGCTCTAAAATGTTCGCCGCCATGTAAGTTTGCAAAAAACGAGACAGGCCAGGCGTAATGGCAACTACCGCCTTGCCGCGAAATTCTGGTCGCTTTTTCGTGCGCAACAAAAAGACTAATACAAGCTTTTTAATAGACACAGGGTCGGATGTTTCCATTATTCCAGCCTCAAAAATACAGTGTAGGAACACATTGCACATGACACAGCAGCCAACACTTCTCACATCCACGTTTACACCACTCAAACTCTTTCCTTAGACCTTGGTCTGAGAAGAATATTTCAGTGGACATTCTTAGTGGGAAATGTAACCACTCCCATAATTGGTGCAGATTTTCTTTTTAATTTTAATTTAGTACCAAATTTATCGCAACGTAAGCTACATGATGCAACCACCAATGTAAATGCTGATGGTATATTGCGCAACAGCAATGTTCACTCTGTAAAATCTGTATCAGGTGATAGTATTTATCATAAGCTATTGCAGGAATTTCCGGAAATTACAAGACCGCCGCGTCCAGATCAGGACATTAAACATTCAGTGGTTCATTTTATTAACACGACTGGTCCGCCCGTAACGGCCAAAGCTCGTAGACTTGCACCTGACCGCTTGCGTATTGCTAAGGAGGAATTTCAAACCATGATTCAATTAGGACATATGCGCCCCTCTAAAAGCAATTACGCATCACCATTGCACATGGTCCCAAAGAAAGATCCCCTCAGGGGGTTTACCTTCTTTAGATAAACACGGGTGTCACAATCCCGAGGTACCCTAGTGATCTTTACTCTTCTTTACTCTTCTGCTTTTTCTTCCTTTTCTCCCTCAGTGTGGTTGCCTCGTAGGAGGTTGAGGGCTCCCCTTGAGTAGCTTTCGCCTCTCTGTTGCTATTAGCTACTCTTGAGGACTAAATCACCCACGTGTTTGCCGTGCGTGGAGACCCGTGTCCCTGGAAAGGAGGATCCTGGTAATTGAGGCCTCCTGAGACCAACACATTGCTTTGGCCTCTGCTTCAGGTAAACGGGAGGTGTGTTGTGGTCCTCAGCACATCAATCGGCTTTATGGATCAAGCGATCGGTACATCTGCTGGATGACTCGTTAAGGGTGGAGTCCACTTCAGGGATGTACCGTGAGCGTATAGGGACTGACTAGCACTGGTACAGTTAACCTGTATCCCCTTGTAGGGCTCCGTGGTGGGTGGTGCCGTCTAGTCCCTGAATTTTAACTCACTACATATGAATAAATCAACTTTTTCTTCACTCCCTCGGGAGCAACAAATGCCAATGTGTAATGCTTCATTGTGAAAAGAACTGGAGGATCTTTTGAATATGTATCTCCCTTTCTTATTGAAAAAGGATTAACATCTCATCTAGGAGTAGTGAAATCTGTGAAGAAACTACGAACGGGAAACTTGCTTATTGAGACAACATCTGAAAAGCTGGCTCTGATGATACAAAGTATGAAATTACTTGTTGACATACCTGTCACAGTAGAGCCTCATTCTAGACTAAATTTTGTACAGGGAGTAATTTCTGCAGAAGATTTGTATCATACGTCCACTGATGAAATTTTAGAAAACTTAAAAAACCAAAAAGTCTGCGCTGTCAAAAGAATAACAATCAAAAGGGATGGTATTATATTAAATACCAAACACCTTATTTTGACTTTTGCAACGCCAGACTTGCCACAGTACATCAAAGTGGCTTACATGCGTTGTTCAGTGCGACCGTATATCCCGAATCCTCTCAGATGTTTCCAGGGGCAACGCTATGGACATTCTAAAATGGCTTGCAGAGGGAAACCTACTTGCGCTCACTGTTCTCAAGTTGACGACCATGATAGTACTACCTGCAAAGCCAAAGAAATGTGTGTCAACTGTAAAGGTGACCACACCTCTTATTCTAAATCTTGTCCCGTTTGGCAACTGGAAAAAGAAATTGTCACCTACAAAACTAAAAACAATGTCTCCTATGCAGAAGCTCGTCGCACAGTTAGTTCCCGAACTCCCACTCCTGGTGTCAGTTATGCAACTATGACAAAAAAAGTGACCCGATCCTCCAGTACCCAAACAGAAACAAATTCTGTTTCTACAGTTAGTTTGCTCCCAAAGCAAAAAATCACAGAAGCACCTACAACTGTAATTGCCAAATCAGCTTTGGCAAAATCAAAAGCCTTGAAGGCTAGGAAATTAAAAATAGCTAAAGAAGGCGTTCGGAAGCCTTCGTTAACAGCAAGAAACACTCTTCTGTGTTTGGATGCAGACACTGTCAAGCTGCATCCATCGGATGATGACTTCAATTCTGAAGACTCATCTGAGATGACCATAAGCAACAGTGATAAAGGTTAGAATATATTCCATTCGTGACTTCCTTTGTTTCCTGGAATTGTCGCGGTTTTCGTTCTCGCTTTGATGACATCAAATCCATCATCTCTCGCTTTAACCCCGCATGTGTGGCTCTCCAGGAGACATTCCTGAAGTCCGCTGATGTCACCAAACTGCGTGGGTTTCAGTGCTTCAGAAAGGATAATGATGGTGATGCTGCTGTGTCTGGTGGAGTTTGTATAATTACATCAAACAATTACCCCTGTACAGCACATCAGTTAAGAACTACACTCCAGGCAGTGGCTGTAAGAATCCACACCACATGTCTAATAACAATGTGTAGCCTTTACTTACCACCAAATGATGTCATCCAAGAAGCGGAACTGAATGATTTGGTTGCTCAACTCCCAACTCCCTATTTATTGCTCGGTGATTTTAACGGACATAGTCCTCTGTGGGGTAGTGATGATACGAATTCTCGCGGTCGTCAGATAGAAAAGTTAATTTCTGACAATTGCCTCTGTCTGCTTAATACCGACGAGAAGACTTATTTTCACGAACCTACACGGACATTTCACTCTCTGGACTTAGCTATATGTTCTCCATCACTCTTGCCATTGCTGAATTTTGAAGTTGGAAATGACCTCTACAATAGTGATCATTTCCCTCTAATCGTGTCTCAGGCTGGAAATAATAGTGTGTGTCACAAACCACCTAATTATGTGTACAGTCGAGCCGATTGGACACTTTTCACGCAATTGGCTGTGATCAGTGAGACAAGAGTTAAGACAGATATGATAGATGATGCCGTTAAATATGTCACCGACACAATAATCCGAGCTGCGGATGTTGCTATCCCTAAAAATTCCAACACTCCACATAAACACAGGAAACCTTGGTGGAATGAAACATGCCAACTGTCTTATAAGAAACAAAGGAAGCAATGGAATATATTCCGAAGATACCCTACTACGGAGAATCTTGTTGCTTTTAAGAAAGCCAAAGCTCAAGCTCGAAGAGTTAGACGTCAGAGTCAAAGAGAATCTTGGATTCGCTACGTGTCGTCAATCATATCATCGACAACAAGTCAACAATTATGGAGGAAAGTTAAAGCAGCCAATGGTATTTATCAGGATTATTCCATTCCTGTATTAAAAACCGGAACTGCAATACACTCCTCAGCGGTAGATATTGCTAATGTCATCGGTGAAACCTTTGCTAGTGTTTCCAGCTCTGATTCATATAATCCTGCTTTTCTAAGGATTAAAAGAATCGCTGAGCGGACACCTCTAAGCTTTCATGATCGACATATTCTACCCTATAATTGTGATTTTGAACTGTCAGAATTGAAGTCTGCTTTATCTAAAGCAAACGACACTAGCATAGGACCAGATGGAATCTCGTATCAAATGCTCCGTCATTTAAATCATGATTCTTTATTAAACATACTTATCCTTCATCATGGAGAGAAGCGATAGTGATTCCAATTTTGAAACCTGGCAAAGATTCATCTGACCCTCTGAGTTATCGTCCAATAGCTCTCACGAGTTGCTTGTGCAAAACGTTTGAGCGTATGGTCAATGCTAAACTCATTTACATCTTAGAGAAGAATAATTGCATACCCCTTCAACAAAGCGGATTTCGAAGAGGACGATCCACTATTGACAACATAGTAGATCTGGAATCCCAAATTCGAAATGCTTTCGTGAGGAGAAACCATCTTGTTGCAATTTTCTTCGATATTGAGAAAACATACGATCGTACGTGGCGTTATGGTGTTCTCCGTAATATGCATAATCTTGTATTTAAGGGTAATCTTCCAATATTTATACAGAATTTTCTAGCTACTAGGCTATTTAAAGTACGTATTGGAACTACAATTTCCAATACTTTTACTCAAGCTGAGGGTGTCCCTCAAGGTAGCGTTTTAAGCGTAACCCTTTTTAACCTTTTCATCAATAACATACTTCATCAGTTACCATCTTCAGTTCATAGGAATTTATATGTTGATGACTTACAAATTTCATATCTGGGTTCAAACATGAATATAATTGAGAGACAATTGCAAACAGCTGTAAACAATCTAACTACTTGGTGTGAACGAAATGGTCTTAGTATATCTCCTAGTAAGAGTCACTGTGTCCATTTCTGTAGGAAAACTAGTCTTCATCCCGATCCTGTGCTTCACATAAGTAATAGACCTATTCCTGTGGTCAACGAGATAAAATTCCTCGGGGTAATTTTCGATAAGAAGTTAACTTTCCTTCCGCATACTTTATATTTGCGGAAGAAGTGCGAGCGAATGCTCAATATCCTCAAGGTGTTGTCTAATACATTTTGGGGTGCAGATCGCACTTCATTGCTCCGAATTTACCAATCAATCATTTTATCTCGTATTGACTATGGTTGTGTTGCTTATGGATCGGCTAGATCTTCCATTTTACGTAGATTGGATACCGTCCACCACTCTGCTTTAAGGATTTGCTGTGGAGCATTTCGTACATCACCCGTCCAGAGTCTATATGTAATCTGCCAACAATTACCATTAGACCTGCGGCGGATACAGCTGTCTCTTAATTATTATTCAAAAATCATGTCCTCACCTCATCATCCCTTGCGTTCCACGATTCCAAGTGCTGCTCTTAAGAGATTATATAATGCTAGACCATCAAGCATTCAACCTTTTCTCTGTCGTATTAAATCTATTATTTTGCTGTCTGACCTATGTGATGTCCGAATCGAGTCTACCGACCTTTACGCACATTCACCTTGGTACAATCCACACATAACTGTGTTAAATCCCTTTGGTAAGAATAAAAAATCAGACACAAGTACTGCTATTCTTCAACAGCTTTATTCATTCCATCGCTGTCAGTACACTAAGTACACTCCAGTATTTACGGATGGATCCAAATGTCCAGGTTCAGTTGGCTGTGGAGTTTATCTTGATGATACCTCCTACAGTTATAGCCTTCACAAATCCTGCTCCATCTTCACTGCTGAGGCTACGGCTATATACCGAGCACTTCAGTTGGTAACAACTAAAAATGAACGTAAATTTTGTGTGTACACTGACAGTATGAGTGTATTAGAAGCTTTGAGGAATAACAACTATAATTGCCATCCAGTTGTGTCTAAGATATTCAAATTAATTGATACTGTTACTAACAAGGGATTTGAGATACTGTTTTGTTGGATACCAAGCCACATAGGAATAGATGGCAATGAGAAAGCTGATGCTGCCGCTAAATATGCAGCTACTTCCATTTTGCCTTCAATACCATCAATGGACATGAGAAAAGGATTCAAACATTTCATATATTCTCTTTGGCAGGAATCCTGGGACCTGCAAGTCAGCAACAAACTCCATTCCATATTTTCATACATCATTCCATTATCTGTTTTATCTCCACGAAGCGCAGACGTCAGACTGACTCGCCTTCGAATTGGTCACACGCGTTTCACCCACAAGCATTTGATCTTGAGTGATCTCCAACCATGGTGTGAAAAGTGTGATGAACCATTTACAGTATATCACATTTTAATTGTATGCCCAGATTTTAACCATCAGCGTTTTAGATATTTTAATAGTAACATTTTAACATTAGAAGATCTGCTTGGGGAACCACCCCATTGCAACCTATTTCCGTTTTTAAAAGACATAGGATTTATGAATTTTATCTGATTTAGAAATATTTTACTTAAATATAAAATTTTTAATTTTATACATGTGTATATTGTATGTTTATAAACTTTTAATATACATTTTAACTATGTTTCTATTTTTTACCTTTAATATACATTTTAACTGTATTTCTATTTTATACCTCTAATATACATTTTAACTATATTTCTACTTTGTACTTTTAATGTACATTTTAACTATATTATTATTTTATACTTTTAATGGGTTTAAAAAACTGGTGTAAGCTATCTTGTGTTTGGCGCAGCTTGTCCTTATCTGGACCTTGCGCCATAAAAACCAACCAACCAACCCAAAGAAAGATACCACTGAATGGAGACCGGTTGGCGACTACCGAGCACTAAATTCTCAAACAATCAAGGATAATTATGGTGTGCCAAATATTTTAGATTTCACATCAAATTTACATGGCACAAAAATATTTTCACATATAGATGTGGTAAAAGCCTATCACCAGATTCCCATAAATCCAGTTGATATTCACAAAAGTGCAATAATAACACCTTTTGGCTTATTCGAGAGCCCACGCATGCAATTTGGCCTCTGCAATGCTGCAGCAACCTTTCAAAGGTTCATTGATGAGGTTACTCGGGATCTGCCGTTCGTCTTTTGCATTCGTGGATGACATCTTGGTGGCATCAAAATCACCTGAAGAACACACCGAACACCTTAAAACATTATTTGGTAGATTACAGGCTTATGATCTCAGCTTAAAACCCTCTAAATGTATATTTGGTAAATCGTCAGTAAACTTTTTAGGTTTTAAAGTATCTGAAGCCGGTCTTGATACCTTAACGGAAAAAGTAAACTGCATACTAAATTTTCCCCAACCCGAAACTTTAACTAAATTAAGGCGTTTTCTTGGTCTGTTCAGTTTTTACAGACGTTTTATTCCGAAAGCAGCCCATATTTATCACCCCTAACGAAATTTTTAGAAGGGGTTAAAAATAACAGAAAAGGCAGGAAAGGTAGTAGCACCAATACGGAGAAAATACAATGGTCTGAGATGGCAGGGAAAGCATTCCAACAGGCAAAGAGCGCTCTAGCCAATGCAACCTTGATTCTACACCCAATTCCAGGTGCTAAGCTGAGTGTGTTCGTCGACGCAAGTGATTTTGCGGTTGGAGGTTCCCTAATGCAGCTGAACGAACATAATTGGGAACCAATTGCCATTTTTTCAGTGAAGCTAACGAAAAGCCAACAAAAGTTCTCAACGTATGATAGGGAGTTGTTGGTAATGTATACCGCTGTGAAGAAGTTCAGACACATGCTTGAGGGTCGAGCGTTCAGTATTTACACTGACCAAAAGCCACTCATTTATGCCTTCACGCAAAACCCCGACAAGTGCAGCCCACGTCAATGGTGAGATCTGGATTTCATCTCTCAGTTCAGCACAGATGTCCGCCATATCAGCGGATCCACGAATACAGTGGCCGATACTTTCTCAAGAGTTGAAACCTGCAAGATTTCAGTATCACCGTTCCTAGACTTCAGTGCCTTGGCAGCAGCACAGCACAGCGACACCGAACCGAAAGAATTAATGCAAAATAACACCACTTCTCTGGAATTGAAAAGAATGCCCTGTCTTCTAACATCTATAGAACTAATCTGTGATGTGTCAACAGGCACACCAAGACCTTTTGTTCCAGAAAGTTTCCGCAGAATTGTGTTCAAACATTTTCATTCTCTGTCCCACTCAGGAATAACAGCCACAACACAACTAATAACTGCAAGATATGTGTGGCCCGCTATGAGGAAGCACCTCAAATCTTGGGTCAGGAGTTGCAATTCGTGCCAAAGATCTAAAATTAACCGACATAACAAAACTCCTCTTGGAACGTTCACAGTGCCAGATGCAAGGTTTACACACACATTCATGTCGATTTAGTGGGTCCTTGGTCTCCATCTAAAGGTAAAACCTACTGTCTAACAATCATCGACAGATTCACCAGATGGCCTGAAGTAATACCTCTTCGGGACATCACTGCTGAAACCGTTTGTCGAACCTTGTTCAGCGGTTGGATTTCACGGTTTGGATGTCCTTCTACGATAACTACTAATCAGGGCCGCCAATTTGAGCCTTCCTTGTTCAGGGAAGTGTCCAATTTATTGGGCACCAACAGGATTCGAACTACATCATTTCACTCTCAATCCAACGGTTTGGTAGAACGTTTCCACAGAGTACTGAAAAGTGCACTCATGGCCCACGCTCATACCAGATGGACTGAAACCTTGCCTCACGTCCTTTTGGGAATCAGATCTGCAGTCAAGCCTGACTTCAACTCTTCTAGCGCCGAACTAGTGTATGGTACTTCATTGGTTGGTTGGTTGGGTTTTATGGCACAAGGTCCAAAATTGGACATGCTGCGCCAAGAGTAAGTTTTTATAGCTTCATTTTATCTTAATTTTTTTTTTTAAAAATTATTATTATTTTTTTTCTTAAACCCAAACGCAAGCAACATTAAAAATTTTAAAAAATAAAAATCTGTGTAAATGTTATTTTAAAATCAAATTCTAAAATATAAAAGAAAAAAATCAATTATATATACAATTTTAAAATTTAAAAAAAATGTATAAAACCTATTGCCCTTAAGAAAGCGAATAGGTTTCTATGGGGTGGATCCCCTATTATGTCAGATAAAATTATAAAATTACTTTTAAAAAAGTGTAAACGTTGTTGGTTAAAATTATAACATGAAATTAAAATATGATAAACATTGAATGGTTCATCACACGCTTCACACCATGGATTTGATTCGCTTAAAAACAAATGTCTATGTGTGAAACGTGTGTGTCCGATACGAAGGCGAGTCAATCTTACATCTGCACTTCGTAAAGGTAAAACAGGTAATGAGATGAGAGATGAGAAGATGGTATGCAACTTGTTGTCAACCTGCAAGTTCCATGATTCCTGCCAAAGACTATATATAAAACTTTTTACATCTTTTCTCACATCTGAGAGAGGGACCGATGATAAAATTATGTCTGATGCAGCCTTTGCAGCTGCATCTGCTCTCTCATTTCCTTCAAGACCCATGTGGCTTGGTATCCAACAAAATACAATTTCTTTTCCCTTGCCAGCAAGGGAATCCAATGCTTTGAAAATTCTCGACACAACAGGATGACAGGTAACACTATTGTTTTCCAAGGCTTCAATAATACTCATGCTGTCAGTATAAATAAAATATTTATGATAATCATCTGTATTCACGTGCTGAAGCGCGTAGCAGATAGCGGTTGCTTCAGCAGTAAAGATGGAGCAGGATGAAAGTAGGCTGTAGCTAAAAGACGTGTTATTGATAAAAACTCCATAGCCCACATGTCCTGCGGATTTAGATCCATCCGTGAATACAGGTTTATAAGATTGGTACTGACAGCGATGAGAATAGTATAATTGCTGAAAAACAATAGGTGTTGCGTCGGATTTTCTGAATTGCACAAAGGTATTTATAAAGGTATTTGTTGGTTCATACCAAGGAGGATAGAGAAACTGTTCAATAGACTCTATCCGAACATCACATAGGTCTGTGAGCCAGAGATGTGATATGGCTCTTGTGAGATAAGGAGGGATGCTCATTGGACGAGCATCACACAGTCTTTTAAGATAGGCATCAGGAACCATGGAACGTACTGGATGGTCAGGGGTCGACATGATCTTAGCATAATAATCGAGAGACTGCTGCATACGTCTCAGGTCTAACGGCAATTGATAACATACAGCGTATAGACTCTGGACGAGTGATGTGCGGAATGCACCAGAACATATCCTTAAAGCAGAGTGGTGAACTGTGTCCAGTCTTCGTAATATGGAAGATTTAGCCGATCCGTAAACAACACATCCGTAGTGAATGCGGGAAAGAATCAATGACTGATAAATTCGAAGAAGTGATGAGCGATCTGCACCCCAAGATGTATTTGACAACACCCTGAGGATATTAAGCGATCGCTCACACTTCTTCCGCAGATATAAAACATGCGGTAGAAAGGTTAATTTTCGGTCAAAGATAATTCCCAGAAATTTTACTTCATTGATTACTTGTATCGGGATGTTATTGATATTTATAACTGGATCATTGTGAAGGCTAGTCTTTCTACAGAAGTGGACACACTTACTCTTGCTTGATGATAAAGTATGGCCATTCTCAGCATACCATGCAGCAAGTTTGTTAACTGCTGTTTGCAGTTGTCTCTCAATTAATCGCATATTAGACCCCTGACATGATATTTGCAGGTCGTCAACATATAGTGTACCATTTATGGAAGGAGGTAATTGATGAAGGATGTTACTGATGAAAAGACTAAAAACAGTGACACTTAAAATGGAGCCTTGGGGAACACCCTCAGCTTGAATAAAAGTATTGGAAAGTACAGTTCCAATACGAACTTCAAAAACACGGGAGCTCAAAAAATTTTGCAGGAATATCGGTAGATTACCCCGAAAGCCAAAATCATATAGTAAACGGAGAATTCCATATCGCCATGTACGGTCGTATGCCTTCTCGATGTCAAACAAAATGGAGACCAGATGGTTCCTCCGCAGAAAAGCGTTGCGGATTTGGGTCTCCAAGTATGTGATATTATCAAGAGTGGATCTCCCTTTTCGGAAGCCACTCTGATTAATATGTATACATTTATTTTTTTCTAAGACATATACGAGACGGGCGTTGACCATACGTTCGAGAGTCTTACACAAGCAACTCGTCAGTGCTATTGGTCGATAATGTGAAGGGTCTGAAGGATCTTTACCATCCTTAAGAACCGGAATCACTATCGCTTCATTCCAAGCTAATGGAAATTTCTTTTCATTCCAGATCCTATTAAACAAAAGTAATATGTTCAATAGGGAGTCTGGGCTTAAATTTCGAAGCATTTGATAGCTGATTCCGTCTGGTCCTGGACTGGTATCATGGGTCTGCTTTAATGCTCTCTTCAATTCCAACATCCGAAACTCACAGTTGTAAGGCAAGGCTTCACCATGGTTAAAACGAATTGGTGTTCGCTCAGCACGACTCTCAGTCCTTAAGAAGGAAGGACTATAAGAGTCGTTGCTTGAGACGCTAGCAAAAGTTTCACCAAGGATATTAGCAATGTCTTCGGGAGAAGAGTATACAGCAGCTCCGGTTTTTAAAATAGGAATTGAAAAATCCTTATAAATCTTACTGGCTGCTTTCACTTTTCTCCACAACTGTTTACTAGATGTGGAAGATGTAATTGAAGATACATAGCGAGACCAGGATTCCTTCTGACTCCGACGACGAGCTCTGCGAGCTAGTGCTTTTGCTCTCTTAAATGCTAATAGATTCTCCGTTGTGGGGTATCTCCTAAATAACCCCCATAACTTCCTTTGTTTTCTATAAGTTTCTTGGCATTCTTTATTCCACCAAGGTTTGCAACGCCATTTTGGTATAGAGGAAGTTTTGGGTATTGTTACATCAGCTGCATTTATAAGTGTTTTAGTGACTTTTCTAACGGCTTCATCAATACTCTCGATCGAAACCATTTCCTTATCAATAACTGCCAATTGTGTAAATAACGTCCAATCTGCCCGACTGTACACGTAAGTAGGTAAGCGTTGTCCTACTCTACTACCTCCAGTCTGGGAGATGACGAGAGGAAAATGATCGCTATTATGCAGATCATTTCCTACTGTTAGATTTAACAATGGCAGAAGAGATGGAAAACAGATGGCCAAATCGAGGGAATGAAAAGTTCTTGTGGGTATATGGAAATATGTTTTATCGTCGGTATTAAGCAGGCAGAGACAGTTATCAGAAATAAACTGTTCTATCTGCCGACCACGAGAATTGATATCATCACTTCCCCACAAAGAATTATGTCCGTTAAAGTCACCGAGTAACAGAAATGGTGAATGTTCTTGTGGGTACGTGAAAATATGTCTTCTCGTCGGTATTAAGCAGACAGAGACTGTTGTCTGAAATAAAACGCTCTATCTGCCGACCGCGAGAATTCGCATCATCACTTCCCCACAAGGTATTATGACCGTTGAAATCACCTAACAATAGGAATGGTGTCGGCAGCTGATCAACTAATTCATCGAGTTCCTCTTGGCGGATGACATTATGTGGTGGTAAATATAAACTACAGACTGTTAATAAACATGAAGTATGAATTCTTACAGCAACAGCCTGTAGAGTAGTATTCAATTTATGGACAGCAGTGGGGGAAGTATTCTATGTTAATATACATACACCTCCAGATGCTGTACCATCATCACCACGGTCTCTTCTAAAGCATTTAAATCGTCGCATAGAAATTATGTTGGTAGACTTCAGGAATGTCTCTTGAAGTGCTATACATGCAGGGTTGTAATCTGACACTAGAGACTTGATGTCATCAAGATGTGATCGCAAACCATGGCAGTTCCAAGATACAAAGGAAGTTATTGTTTAGTTTTAAAAGCTCCTTTACTGGAGCTGGAAGGCGGGTCTTCTGTCATATCCTCGAGCGATGCATCATCGTCCGAGGGAAATGGGGACACCGCGTCAGTCTCCAGGCATAAGAAAGCATTACGGGTGGAAATTGATGTTTTTGCTTTTTTTAATTTTAATGCCTTCTCTGCTTTTGATTTAGCAAAGGTAGCTTTTCTTGAAAATGTAGGAGTTTTCTTAAATATAGGCTTTTCTTTTATTTGGGGTAATTTCACTGGAGAAGCTAAAATTGGTTCAGTTTGTGTGCTGCTCGATTTGGTGACCTTTCTGGCAGCAGTGGCGTAACTAACTCCTGGCTGTGGAGTACGGGAAGTGACTAATCGTCTTGCCTCAGGATAGGAACATTTTTTGTTAACCTTAATTGTGGCTATCTCTTTTTCCATCATATACTGAGGACAAATTCGAGAATAGGAGGGATGGTCTCCATGACAGAAGGGGATCGAGTTTGCGAGGCTTAGTGCCAGAAGCTGAGGCCTCTATAACTAATTTTCATACCTTGCAACTCGAAGCTTTGAACTCAAGTCTACCTTCCAGCAGCCGCCACCTGCCTCAGTAGACGAGCCACAGAACCATACCTTGATGAGGCGAGTAGTCTCGCCGGCACCCACACACTTATTATGGCAAACATTCTCGTAGAAGATTTGTAACAATTCCTTTACGAACCGTCAAGTCCTATACTATTCCTCAATATCCCAGCTCTCGACCGGACCATCGTCAGAAGCACGCTGGTATTCCATCATAGGAATGTCGTCCGACGCAATGGACATTATCCTTTTCAAGATAGACCAGTTGCGCCGGTCCAGGATGGTACTCAAGCTTTCGCTCTTGTACACCAGCTTACTCCTTTCCTCCGAGGTCCTGGTACAAGTCAGCACGAAGTGGAGACAATCTCCCACAACATTGCACGAGCGACATAACTCGCTAATCGGATACCCTCGCTTATGAAGGTATTCCGGCACACGTCCGTGTCCTGTCGCTATTTGGGCAACGATAGCATTACCGAAGACTCTTTTGTCAGAGACAGTTTCAAAGAATTTGTAGGTCTGACGACCCACCTCTTCATTATCCCATCTCAGCTGCCATACACGCAGTGCTTCTTTATGCAGCACCTTTGACAGAGTGCGACCTTGGACGTGACAGGTCCAGCGTTGGCTCTGGAAGATTCGCAGCCTCTTTGGCCAGTAAGTCGGCTCTTTCGTTTCCGAAAGTGCCAACATGTGCTCGCACGTAATGCAAGCGTACCTCTCTTTTGCTAATGGCTTCCTGGTATGAGTCCTTCGCTTTATTAACCAAGATGTTCTGGTTATTTGGATCGGCCAGGGAGTAAAGGGAAGACAACGAATCACTGTATATGTGACAAGTGCCGTTGCCTGGGTGTACTTTGAGCCAGTCTAGCGCCAGCCTCAGCGCAGAAATCTCCGCCTGGAAGACGGAGTTCTCGTTACCAAGTCGAGCACCAAAATTTGCAATCTCATGCCCAAAGTACAAGATGGTGAACCCAATACCAATTTTACCATCAATGCCTGATCCATCAGTAAAAATTTCCAGACCCTCGCCATTAGGATTTTCACTATCGAAAGTCACACTACAACGCTCAGCTGGGTGACATGACAGAATGTCTACCCTCTGCTCAATCTCATCTGGCCGCAGATTAACCTCGTAAAAGACATATGGCCTGCGCTCCACCAATACCATCAGCTTTGCATATTCTATGCCTGCTTTAATATCCAGCGGTAGGACGCCCGCCAGCACTTGTACAGCAGCTGTAGAAACTGTCCTGTAGCATCTTGTGAATGCCATGAGTGCCGGTCTTTGAACACTCTGTAGGTGGCCACAGAAGGTCTTACAGTCCAATCTGTGTCCCCATGCCCCTACACCAAAAAGAGCCATTCTCTCGGTTCCACTCCTATAAAGGCGTTTGAGTAATTCAGGCTATCGCCCGAATAGAACCCTAGCCGTTCGTTGGAGTGCCATTGTGACGTTCACAATATTTTGCCTCACCTCCTTTAAATGGGAGTTGAATGTGAGGGCGCTATCGTACGTTACACCCAGGAATTTTAGCTCCTGCACGGACTTTATGGAGGTTCCGTCCCACCGGAAGACTGGCGGTCTTTTCAATTTCCGCTTTCTGGAGACCGTGAGGGCCCCATTTTGCTCGGATTGAATACCAGCTTAAAAGTTTTTCCCCATTTGCTGAGTGCATTAAGGGCTATTTCCGCATTTTTCTCGAGCTTTGCTCGTGAGTCACCAGCTGCGACCAGTAGCATGTCGTCAGCGAAGGCTATCAACCTCGTATCATTCGGCATGTCCAGTCGCAAAGCGCTGTCTGCAACAATGTTCCAGAATAGTGGTCCACTACATGACCCTTGCGGTACACCTCTGCTAGAATCGAAAATCAAATTTTCTTTCGAGCCTTTATAAATTATCTTTCTGTCTTCCAAGTAGGACTTCACCAGCATATATACATTATGTGGACATCGTGCTTGGCCAAGGAGGAACATTACTCCAGGTCTCCACACGCTATCAAAAGCACCCTGTACATCTAGCGATATTAGGCTAACGTACTTTCCTGTCTCCTGAAAATACCTGATTGTGTCATTTAGACACACGTGTGCCGTGTCACACGAGCTGCCCGGCCTAAAACCGTGTTGGGCAGGGTGAAGTGCCTGCGACTTCACCAGATGATGGTAAATTCTTTGGGTTAGGAGTTTGTCCAGTACTTTGCCTAAACTAGACAGTAGACAAATCGGCCTGTAGGATCGCGCCTCAGACGCGACCTTCCCTTGTTTCACGAAAAGGACCAACTTGGCATGTTTCCAAGATCTTGGGAAATGCTTCAGAAACAGGCATTTGTTGAAGAGAAGTACAAACATTCCCGGATTACAATCGAAAATAGTTTGCACCACCTCGACCGGGACATTGTCGAGACCCGGAGCCTTTTTCTTTGCCATAGATTTAATGACCGACTTAATTTCCACTTTAGTAAATGGTCGATCATCGCCTCCACCGCAATAGGAGTCCGCTATACTCCTCATGCCTTTTTGCTCAACACTCTCTTGGTCCGATTCATCCACAGGGAATAAACCAGCTACAATCGTTTTTACGGTTTCCTCTTCGCTGTTGCTCAGAGTCCCGTCAGGCAATTTGACGCTACTCATTGGTGTGCTTTTGACAGCCTTACCAACCGCTATCTTGTATGGCAGAGACCATACATTAGATCTCATTTGCTTTTGGCAGAATTTATCCCAGTTCGACTCTTTTTTCGATATAATGAGTCGTTTGTACTGGGCCGCAGATCTATTATACAGCGTTTTTTCTGGCCCTGCGCTCATCGGAGTCGGAACATTTCTGAAACCGCCTCCTCAACGCTCGTGTTTTACTCCGTAGCATTGTTAGCTCGTCATCCCACCATGGAACCTGCTTTCTAGCGGTCGTGCTAGTACGAGGCCTGAGCCTTCTTTCGCAGATCCCTGTAGCACCTGGGTAATGTTTTCCACTACCTCATCTAGGTCTTTGCCCTCTTTAGCACGTATGATCTTATCGTTGAGATCGGGTACTTTTTTATTGAAGTCCGCACCCAATCTCTGAAGGCGATATTTCCCTAGTTTAAATTTACCACTATTTTTGTTCTGCATAAGCTTAGGTGCTAGCCTGAAGGAGATGTAGTTGTGATCACTCAAGCAATTTTCAACTACTTTCCACGATGAGAAGGACGACTGTAGAGCGCCCGTCGTTACCGACAGGTCAATCCAGCTCCTCCCATTTACAGTTTCAAAGGTCGGCCTGGAGGTCGCATCATTTAATAAAACGAGGTCGTTTCGAATAAGAAACTCCACAAGGGCTTCCCCTCGTTTCGTCCCCACTCTAGACGGACACTCGGGATCCCACATTTGATGCCTCGTGTTGAAATCACCTCCTATGAGAACCCTCGTGTGGAACCGTATGATCTTTTCGAGGGTCTCCAAGTAGCCGCCAATGTCTGCTCTTGGAGGGACATAGACTGATACTACCAGTAGCGATTGGCGCAGATCTTTGATCTCTACCGCTACGATATGAGTATCCACATGTCTGGTCCAGACGCTGAGTTTGGTGTTGTTAACGACAACCGCAGCCATTCCGTCGGCGATGTGAGCCACCGAACTGGTCTGGGGAAAGACTGCGATCTCGCCGTCCACCAAATACGGCTCTTGCAGGAGAAGGATTTCGGACGAACCCATTTCCGACTCCTTTAAAATCTCCAGAGTGGCCGCCTTCGATCTTGCGAGATTAATCTGCAAAATGCCATACTCTAAGCAGTTGATTGTATCAACCATAGTTTGTGCGAGAGCGTAATCTCTCACATTCCCGTTTATATTGCGGGCAGCGGACGTCAACCGCCTTGTGTCCACAGTTTAATTTCAGTTTGAATTGCTTGTTGGCCCTTACGCAGTTGGCGCAACAAACTTCCTTCTTTGGGCATTCTTTGAAGGCATGTTCTCCTGCGCAGATAGTAGAGGTTTGTGCCTTCTCTGGGCATTTAGACTGCAGGTGGCCAAACCTACAGCATTTGAAGCACCTCGTTGGTTCAAGGAATTCCTTGACCCTGTGCTTCTGCCAGCCGCAGCTGACTTTTCCCTTCTTGATGAAGGCTTTGAAAACTTCGGGCGCTGTTTCCAGCACCCAATGCTTCTCTGACCCTTTTCCTTTTAACTTGAAAACCACTTTCATGTGGCCTTCAGGGATTTCATTTTGTTCCCTTAGTCCTTCGAGGACTTCCTTCTCGCCGTCTTCACCCGGCAGATCGTATATCATCACTCTAGGGAGTCTCCGTGCAGGCTCCCTAGCTTCCACTCGTTCCCCAAGCACTTCGATGATTTTTTTGGTCATCTTTTCGCGATCTTCTGAGTTCTTTAACTCGATCGCGACCCCGTTATTATTTAGGGGTTTAAGTCCTTGGACTGCCACGCCCAGTTTCCTCGGATCAATTGACGTTTTTAAAGCGTTCTTTACCCCGTCAGAGGTCAACTCTGTACCCGGTTTCGGGTACACTAAGAGGGCATTCGTCGGGGCCCTCTTTTTCCCCTTGCTTTTGGCTGCATCCGCATAGGACCTGGTCTGGCCCTTTCCGGTGCTGCCTGTCATTGTGGGTTTTGCTGCAGGGGTCACTCCTGCCTTCTGGGTAGTAGTGAGACTCTTCTGAGTCTCGGCCTTTTTTGGCCTGTTTCTCTTGCGAGAAACCTTGGTCCAGCTTTCTTTTGCCTGGACCCCCTTCTCCTCATTACAGGCCTTATCTGGCTCTGTCTGAGTCTCTATCGAAACCATTGCTGGTTTCGCGTCCGTGCATTTTTTAGGGGGGGCTTCCCCTCTAGCCATTGCCAAGTGTTCAACAAGTGCCTCGACGACACTGGAGTCGACGTTGTAGCGCCGACATAACTTCAGCAGATCGCACTGAAAAGTGCGTTTTTTCACAATTTTGGTACTCTTTTTTGGGCTTTTGTTCATGTTAATCGCTTTATAATAATGCAATAACTGATGTAACCATATAAGAGAAAGAAATTTGAGCTTTGTTCGGCTCAGCTACCAAACTTAATTGGTTTCTTCCAGTTTGACCGCCTGGGCCGTCCCCGACACGGATCCGCCACCCTTTCCACGCTGCAGTCAAGGGTAACCCGCAAGGC
Organism: Latrodectus elegans; assembly: GCA_030067965.1. NCBI lineage: Eukaryota > Metazoa > Arthropoda > Arachnida > Araneae > Theridiidae > Latrodectus > Latrodectus elegans. The sequence goes on along the minus strand of CM057815.1, from coordinate 53,154,346 downwards.
TTCCAGTATGTAGTCCGCCCTACTCCAACATGCTGTGAATCACAGGCTTCCAAGAGATCGGACCAACGTAGGGGCTCAATCCTACGGTCCCTCAATCCATCGGACTGCAGAAACAGTCAATTTCGGAAAGGGGAGGATTTCTCGAAGGCCTCTCACCTCCCTTTCACCCGCTCTCCTAACCGCACAGCATTGCGGGGTCGTTTCTCACAAGCACGACCAGAAACAGTCACGTCTTCACCGCGCAGCTACTAATTTCCATGTCGCGGCGGTCAGCAGAATTTCCTCTGGCCAAGGGCAGGGCACTAACCCTGTTATCCCAAGGCTGGTACTTTCCCACTTTGGAATTTAAACCAGACCACACGCTCCACTTCCATTTTTGCATTGACAGTTGGACGCCTCCCTCAATCTTATATTCCATTTTTGTGCGGTGTATTGACCCATGCCACATTACACTAATACGCACCATTCACACGCCAATTCCTTTAAATAAATAACAGTAATAAAACAAGCTTTCATTGCGTCACTAATGCGGTGGACTGCCGCATCAGATCCCACATTCATTGCCTTAAAAATTAGGAAAATATAATAGACTACACACATATTGCCACTTTCATACTTAAATTCCATGTGTTAAACACATTCGCTGCCACAGTCCTTCTTGGCTACCTTTTAAAACCCACATATCACGAATCTGCAGGCCGGAAAAAGTAGCGAACTACAATTCCCTTTCATAGGACAGCTTTTACATCCTGCATATGCTCGAAACATTCGCCATGACTATTTCTCAAAATTAGCCGAAAAGGTCCGTGTCCCTTTCCGTTATAAAATCCGCCATTTTGCGGAATAGTCGGAAAATAGTATTAATCAAGCATATCCCGTTGCCGGCCGGAAGACGATAACTATTTTGAGCTTTCCAAAAATTATAGTAAATCCCTTAAAAACGCCGAAGAACTCGGCGGAAAGCTCTCAAAGTACATCCAAAGAGGCCTCAGTGAGAGAGGGTAGCCAGCCCTCACACTTCCTCCTCTCGTCTTTTCTTCACGACTGCACTGACAGTTGACACATGCCTCCTTCGCCGTGCAGTTCGAGCAATCGTGGCCAACTACCGCACAACGAGCGCAGGTAAGTTTGCCTCTGCAGGCGTTCTTCGAGTGTCCAGGTTGGTTGGTTTTTATGGTTGGTTGGTTGGTTGGGTTTTATGGCGCAAGGTCCAAAATTGGACATACTGCGCCAAGAATAAGTTTTTTGTAGCTTTATGTTCATTTTATTTATTCATTTAAAAATTATTTCTTTTTTTGTTAAACCCAAACACAAGCAACATTAAAAATTTTTTTTTTTTTTAAAAACAAAAATCTGTGTATATGTTATTTTAAAATCAAATTCTAAAATATAAAAGAGAAAATGAATAATATATACAATTTTAAAATTTAAAATAAAAATTTAAATAAAATGTATAAAACCTATTGCTCTCAAGAAAGCGAATAGGTTTCTATGGGGTGGATCCCCGATCACATCAGACAAAGTTATAAAATCATTGTTAAAAAAGTGTAAACGTTGTTGGTTAAAATTATGACATGAAATTAAAATATGATAAACATTGAATGGTTCATCACACGTTTCACACCATGGATTTAATTCGCTTAAAAACAAATGTCTGTGTGTGAAACATTAACAGCTAATATAATCCGATACGAAGGCGAGTCAATCTTACATCTGCACTTCGTAACGGTAAAACTGGTAATGAGATGAGAGATGAGAAGATGGTATGCAACTTGTTGCCAACCTGCAAGTTCCATGATTCTTGCCAAAGACTATATATAAAACTTTTTACATATTTTCTCACATCTGAGAGAGGGACCGATGATAAAATTATGTCTGATGCAGCCTTTGCAGCTGCATCTGCTCTCTCATTTCCTTCAAGACCCATGTGGCTTGGTATCCAACAAAATACAATTTCTTTTCCCTTGCCAGCAAGGGAATCCAATGCTTTGAAAATTCTCGACACAACAGGATGACAGGTAAGACTATTGTTCTTCAAGGCTTCAACATTACTCATGCTGTCAGTATATATACAAAATTTATGACAATCATCTGTATTCACGTGCTGAAGCGCATAGTAGATTGCCGTTGCTTCAGCAGTAAAGATGGGAGCAGGATGAATGTAGGCTGTAGCTAAAAGAAGTGTTATTGATAAAAACTCCACAGCCCACATGTCCTGCGGATTTAGATCCATCCGTGAATACAGGTTTGTAAGATTGGTACTGACAGCGATGAGAATAGTATAGCTGCTGAAAAACAATAGGTGTTGTGTCGGATTTTCTGAATTGCACAAAGGTATTTATAAAGGTATTTGTTGGTTCATACCAAGGAGGATAGAGAAACTGTTCAATAGACTCTCATCCGAACATCACATAGGTCTGTGAGCCAGAGATGTGATATGGCTCTTGTGAGAAAAGGAGGGATGCTCATTGGACGAGCATCATACAGTCTTTTAAGATAGGCATCAGGAACCATGGAACGTACTGGATGGTCAGGGGTCGACATGATCTTAGCATAATAATCGAGAGACTGCTGCATACGTCTCAGGTCTAACGGCAATTGATAACATACAGCGTATAGACTCTGGACAGGTGATGTGCGGAATGCACCAGAACATATCCTTAAAGCAGAGTGGTGAACTGTGTCCAGTCTTCGTAATATGGAAGATCTAGCCGATCCGTAAACAACACATCCGTAGTCAATGCGGGAAAGAATCAATGACTGATAAATTCGAAGAAGTGATGAGCGATCTGCACCCCAAGATGTATTTGACAACACCCTGAGGATATTAAGCGATCGTTCACACTTCTTCCGCAGATGCAGAACATGCGGAAGAAAGGTTAATTTTCGGTCAAAGATTATTCCCAGAAATTTTATTTCACTGACTACTTGTATTGGAGTGTTGTTGATATTAATAACTGGATCATTGTGAAGGCTAGTCTTTCTACAGAAGTGGACACACTTACTCTTGCTTGATGATAAAGTATGGCCATTCTCGGCACACCATGCAGCAAGTTTGTTAACTGCTGTTTGCAGTTGTCTCTCAATTAATCGCATATTAGACCCCTGACATGATATTTGCAGGTCGTCAACATATAGTGTACCATTTATAGAAGGTGGTAATTGATGAAGGATGTTACTGATGAAAACACTAAAAACAGTGACACTTAAAATGGAGCCTTGGGGAACACCCTCGGCTTGAATAAAAGTATTGGAAAGTACAGTTCCAATACGAACATTAAAAACACGGGAGCTCAAAAAATTTTGCAGGAATATCGGGAGATTACCCCGAAAGCAAATATCATATAGTAAACGGAGAATTCCATATCGCCATGTACGGTCGTATGCCTTCTCGATGTCAAAGAAAATGGAGACCAGATGGTTTCTCCGCACAAAAGCATTGCGGATTTGGGTCTCCAAGTATGTGATATTATCAAGAGTGGATCTCCCTTTTCGGAAGCCACTCTGATTAATATGTATACATTTGTTTTTTTCTAAGACATATACGAGACGGGCGTTGACCATACGTTCGAGAGTCTTACAAAAGCAACTCGTCAGAGCAATTGGTCGATAATGTGAAGGGTCTGAAGGATCTTTACCATCCTTAAGAACCGGAATCACTATCGCTTCATTCCAAGCTAATGGAAATTTCTTTTCATTCCAGATCCTATTAAACAAAAGTAATATGTTCAATAGGGAGTCTGGATTTAAATTTCGAAGCATTTGATAGCTGATTCCGTCTGGTCCTGACTGGTATCATGGGTCTGCTTTAATGCTCTCTTCAATTCCAACATCCGAAACTCACAGTTGTAAGGCAAGGCTTCACCATGGTTAAAACGAATTGGTGTTCGCTCAGCACGACTCTTAGTCCTTAAGAAGGAAGGACTATAAGAGTCGTTGCTTGAGACGCTAGCAAAAGTTTCACCAAGGATATTAGCAATGTCTTCGGGAGAAGAGTATACAGCAGCTCCGGTTTTTAAAATAGGAATTGAAAAATCCTTATAAATCCCATTGGCTGCTTTCACTTTTCTCCACAACTGTTTACTAGATGTGGAAGATGTAATTGAAGATACATAGCGAGACCAGGATTCCTTCTGACTTCGACGACGAGCTCTGCGAGCTAGTGCTTTAGCTCTCTTAAAGGCTATAAGATTCTCCGTTGTGGGGTATCTCCTAAATAACCCCCATAACTTCCTTTGTTTTCTATAAGTTTCTTGGCATTCTTTATTCCACCAAGGTTTGCAACGCCGTTTTGGTATAGAGGAACTTTTGGGTATTGTTACATCAGCTGCATTTATAATTGTTTTAGTGACTTCTCTTACGGCTTTATCAATACTCTCGATCAAAACCATTTCATTATCAATAACTGCCAATTGTGAAAATGACGTCCAATCTGCCCGACTGTACACGTAAGTAGGTAGACGTTGTACTACACTACTACCTCCAGTCTGGGAGATGACGAGAGGAAAATGATCGCTATTGTGCAGATCATTCCCTACATTTAAATTTAGCAATGGCAGCATTGATGGTGAACAAATAGCAAGATCGAGGAATGAAATGTTTTTGTGGGTACGTGAAAATATGTCTTCTCGTCGGTATTAAGCAGACAGAGACTGTTGTCTGAAATAAAACGCTCTATCTGCCGACCGCGAGAATTCGTATCATCACTTCCCCACAAGGTATTATGACCGTTGAAATCACCTAACAATAGGAATGGTGTCGGCAGCTGATCAACTAATTCATCGAGTTCCTCTTGGCGGATGGCATCGTGTGGTGGTAAATATAAACTACAGACTGTTACTAAGCATGAAGTATGAATTCTTACAGCAACAGCCTGTAGAGTAGTATTCAATTGATGGACAGCGCTGGGGAAAGTATTCGATGTTAATATACATACACCTCCAGATGCTGTACCATCATCACCACGGTCTCTTCTAAAGCATTTAAACCTCGCATAGAAATGATGTTGGAAGACTTCAGGAATGTCTCCTGAAGTGCTATACATGCAGGGTTGTAATCTGACACTAGAGACTTGATGTCATCAAGATGTGATCGCAAACCATGGCAGTTCCAAGATACAAAGGAAGTTATTGTTTAGTTTTAAAAGCTCCTTTACTGGAGCTGGAAGGCGGGTCTTCTGTCATATCCTCGAGCGATGTATCATCGTCCGAGGGAAATGGGGACACCGCGTCAGTCTCCAGGCATGAGAAAGTATTGCGGGTGGAAATTGATGTTTTTGCTTTTTTTAATTTTAATGCTTTCTCTGCTTTTGATTTAGCAAAGGTAGCTTTTCTTGAAAATGTAGGAGTTTTTTTAAAAATAGGCTTTTCTTTTGTTTGGGGTAATTTCACTGGGGAAACCAAAATTGGTTCAGTTTGTGTGCTGCTCGATTTGGTGACCTTTCTGGCAGCAGTGGCATAACTAACTCCTAGCTGTGGAGTACGGGAAGTGACCAATCGTCTCGCCTCAGGATATGAGCATTTTTGATTAACCTTAATCGTGGTTATCTCTTTTTCCAGTAAATACTGAGGACAACTTCGAGAATAGGAGGGATGGTCACCTTGGCAGTTGACACATCTCTCCTTCGCTGTGCAGTTCGTGCTATCGTGGCCAACCACCGCGCAACGTGCGCAGGTGATTTTGCCTCTGCAAGCTTTCCTCGAGTGTCCAAAGCGCTGACACTGGAAACATCGCAAGGGATTTGGGATGTATGGCCTGACGGGCAAATTCATATACGCAGCTTTAACATACTGCGGAAGGTCTGGCGTTGCAAAAGTCAGAACGAGGTGCTTCGTATCAATAACTTTGCCTTCCCTGTCTGACTGTTATGCGTCTAACGCCGCAGACCTTCTGATTCTGTAAGTTCTCCAGAATCTCCTCCGTTGGCGAATACAGCAAATCCCTTGCAGAGATAACACCACAAGAGAAATTAAGGTTACCGTGAGGCGAAACAGTTACTTCCATATTAGCCAAAGATTTCATACTGGCCAGAATGGCTGCTTGAGAGTCTGATGCAGCCTCTACAAGCAAGTCACCAGAGCGCATCTTTCTGAACTTTCTTGACTTCCCAACTATTCCCGATATTCCTTTCTCAATTAGGAAAGGAGACACAGTTGTAAAATTGCCTTCTTTCCTTTTTGATTACAAAAACTTGGGCATAAGATTTTCAAATTGCTGCTCCGTGGGAGAAAAGTAAAATTTTTGTTCTCCATATTTTTAATTAAAAATTTCGGGACCTGACCGCACCACCCACCACCGAGTCCAACAAGGATGCAGACCAGCTGCACCAGTGCTAGCCAGGTCCTATACGCTCACAGTACATCCCTGAAGTGGCCTCCACCCTTAACGAGTCACCCAGTAGATGTACCGATCGCTTGATCCATAAAGCCGATTGATGTGCTGAGGACCACAACACACCTCCCGTTTACCTGAAGCAGAGGCCAAAGCAATGTGTTGGTCTCAGGAGGCCTCAATTACCAGGATCCTCCTTTCCAGGGACACGGGTCTCCACGCACGGCAAACACGTGGGTGATTTAGTCCTCAAGAGTAGCTAATAGCAACAGAGCGGCGAAAGCTACTCAAGGGGAGCCCTCAACCTCTTACGAGGCAACCACACTGAGGGAGAAAAGGAAGAAAAAGCAGAAGAGTAGAGGAGAGAAGAAAATAAAGAAGAGGAAAGATCACTAGGGTACCTCGGGATTGTGACACCCGTGTTTACCTAAAGAAGGTAAACCCCCTGAGGGGGGACGATAACTCAGAGGGTCAGATGAATCTTTTCCAGGCTTCAATATTGGAATGACTATCGCTTCTCTCCATGAAGTAGGATAAGCATGCTTAGTCCAGATTCTATTAAACAATGAAAGTATGTTTAATAAAGAATCATGATTTAAATGACGGAGCATTTGATACGAGATTCCATCTGGTCCTGGGCTAGTGTCGTTTGCTTTAGATAAAGCAGACTTCAATTCTGACAGTTCAAAATCACAATTATAGGGTAGAATATGTCGATCATGAAAGCTTAGAGGTGTCCGCTCAGCGATTCTTTTAATCCTTAGAAAAGTAGGATTATATGAATCAGAGCTGGAAACACTAACAAAGGTTTCACCGATGACATTAGCAATATCTACCGCTGAGGAATGTATTGCAGCTCCGGTTTTTAATACAGGAATGGAATAATCCTGATAAATACCATTGGCTGCTTTAACTTTCCTCCATAATTGTTGACTTGTTGTCGATGATATGATTGACGACACGTAGCAAATCCAAGATTCTCTTTGACTCTGACGTCTAATTCTTCGAGCTATAGCTTTGGCTTTTTTAAAAGCAACAAGATTCTCCGTAGCAGGGTATCTTCGGAATATATTCCATTGCTTCCTTTGTTTCTTATAGGAGAGTTGACACTTTTCATTCCACCAAGGTTTCCTGTGTTTATGTGGAATGATGGAATTTTTAGGGATAGCAACATCCGCAGCTCTGATTATTGTGTCGGTGACATATTTAACGGCATCATCTATCACATCTGTCTTAACTCTTGTCTCACTGATCACAGCCAATTGCGTGAAAAGTGACCAATCGGCTCGACTGTACACATAATTAGGTGGTTTGTGACACACACTATTACTTCCAGCCTGAGACACGATTCGAGGGAAATGATCACTATTGTAGAGGTCATTTCCAACTTCAAAATTCAGCAATGGCAAGAGTGATGGAGAACATATAGCTAAGTCCAGAGAGTGAAATGTCCGTGATGGTTCATGAAAATAAGTCTTCTCGTCGGTGTTTAGCAGACAGAGGCAATTGTCAGAAATTAACTTTTCTATCTGACGACCGCGAGAATTCGTATCATCACTACCCCACATAGTACTATGTCCGTTAAAATCACCAAGCAATAAAAATGGAGCTGGGAGTTGATCAAGTAAGTCGTTTAGTTCCTCCTCTTGGATGACATCATTCGGTGGTAAGTAGAGGCTACAAACTGTAATCAGACACGCGGTGTGAATTCTCACAGCAACAGCCTGGAGTGTAGTTCTTAACTGATGTGCTGTACTGGGATAATTGTTTGATGTAAATATACAAACGCCACCAGACACAGCAGCATCACCACCATTATCCTTTCTGTAGCATTGAAACCCAAGCATTTTGGTGATGATATTGGGCTTCAGGAATGTTTCCTGGAGAGCCATACATGCGGGGTTTTAGGCTGACATAATGGATCTGATATCATCAATTCGAGGCCGAAAACCACGACAATTCCATGAAACAAAGGAAGTCATTAATGGAATACAGTCTAACCATTGTCACTATTGCTCAGTGTCATCTCAGATGAATCTTCCAATATGAAATCATCATCTGAAGGATGCAGTTTGACAGTGTCTGCATCCATAGACAGAAGAGCTTTTCTGGCAGTTAACGAAGACTTTCGAACGCCTTCCTTGGCCAGTTTTAATTTTCTAGCCTTTAAGGCTTTTGATTTCGCCAAAGCTGATTTGGCGATTACAGGTGTACCAATATCTGTTGTTTTTTGCTTTGAGAGCAAGCTAAATGTCGAAACAGAATTTGTCTCCGTTTGGGTGCTGCAGGATCGGGTTACTTTTTTTGTTATATTTGCATAACTTACACCAGGAGCGGGAGTACGGGAATTAACTAATCGGCGAGCTTCTAAATAGGAAACATTGCTCTTGATTTTGATGGTAACAATTTCCTTTTCCTGTTGCCAAACGGGACAAGATCTAGAATATGAAGTGTGGTTACCTTTACAGTTGACACACACTTCTTTTGCTTCGCAGGTAGTACTTTCATGGCCAACGTCAGAACAACGGGCACATGTGAGTTTTCCTCTGCAAGCCATTTTAGAGTGTCCAAATCGTTGGCAATGGAAGCATCTAAGCGGATTAGGGATAAATGGCCGTACTGAACATCGCATATAAGCCACTTTAATATTTTGTGGCAAGTCTGGTGTAGAGAATGTCAAAATGAGATGCTTTGTGTTTAAAACAATGCCATCTCTCTTCATCGTGATTCTTTTCACACTGCAGACTTTTTGGCTTTTAATTTTTCAGTATTTCATCGGTGGGCGTGTGAAACAAGTCCTCCGATGAAATAACACCTCGTGAAAAATTTAAATTCCTATGAGGTTCGACGGTTATCGCTATGTCACCAATTTTTTTCATGCTCTGTATCATTATAGATTGCTTTTCGGTAGCAGTTTCTACTAACAGAACACCCGATCGCAACTTCTTTATTGACTTAACTTCTCCAAAATATGAGGTTAAGCCCTTTTCAATGAGAAAAGGAGAAACATATTCAAAGCTGTTTCCAATTCTTTGTACAACAAAATATTTTGCACTGCAAGTTTCCATTTGTTGCTCCCGAGGGAGTGAAGAGAAAGTTTATTTATCCATTTAGGATGAGAATATAAATTCGGGGACTAGACGGCACCACCCACCACGGAGCCCTACGAGGGGATACAGGTTATTGTACCAGTGCTAGTCAGTCCTTTGAGATGCCTGCTCACAGTACATCCCTGAAGTGGACTCCACCCTTAACGAGTCAACCAGTAGATGTACCGATCGCTTGATCCATAAAGCCGATTGATGTGCTGAGGACCAAATCACACCTCCCGTTTACCTGAAGCAGAGGCCAAAGCAATGTGTTGGACTCAGGAGGCCTCAATTACCAGGATCCTCATTTCCAGGGACACGGGTCTCCACGCACGGCAAACACGTGGGTGATTCAGTCCTCAAGAGTAGCTAATAGCAACAGAGCGGCGAAAGCTACTCAAGGGGAGCCCTCAACCTCTTACGAGGCAACCACAATGAGGGAGAAAAGGAAGAAAAAGCAGAAGATTAGAGGAGAGAAGAAAATAAAGAAGAGGAAAGATCACTAGGGTACCTCGGGATTGTGACACCCGTGTTTACCTAAAGAAGGTAAACCCCCTGAGGGGGGATGATGAGGATTGGATATGGTTTTAGAATAATAATTAAGAGACAGATGTATCCGCCGTAGGTCTAATGGCAACTGTTGGCACATTACATATAGACTCTAGACGGGTGATGTGCGAAAAGCTCCACAGCATATCCTTAAAGCAGTATGGTGAACAGTGTCCAATCTGCGTAAGATGGAGAATCTAGCTGATCCATAAGCAACACAGCCGTAGTCAATTCGAGATAAAATTACAGACTGATAAATTCCTAGGAGTGATGTGCGATCTGCACCCCAAGAAGTATTCGAAAGCACCTTGAGGATGTTAAACAGTCGCTCACATTTCTTCCGCAGATGTAAAACATGCGGAAGGAAAGTTAACTTCTTATCAAAGATCACGCCAAGGAATTTTATCTCACTGACTACAGGAATGGGTCTATTATTTATGTGAAGCACAGGATCATTATGGTAGCTAGTTTTCCTACAGAAATGGACACAGCAACTCTTACTAGGAGATGTACTAAGACCATTTCGTTCACACCAAGTAGTTAGATTGTTTACAGCTGTTTGCAATTGTCTCTCAATTATATTCATGTTTGAACCCTGATATGAAATTTGTAAGTCATCAACATACAAAGTGCCATGAACAGAAGATGGTAATTGATGGAGTATGTCACTGATGCAAAGGTTAAAAAGGGTTACGCTTAAAATGCTACCTTGTGGGACACCCTCAGCTTGACTAAAAGTATTGGAAATTGTAGTTCCAACGCTCACTTTAAAAACGCGTGAGGCCAGAAAATTTTGGATAAATATTAGAAGATTACCCTTAAAGCCAAGATTATGCAGATTACGGAGAATACCATAGCGCCATTTACGATCATATGCTTTCTCAACGTCGAAGAAAATTGCCACGAGATGGTTTCTCCTCACGAAAGCATTTCGAATTCGGGATTCTAGATCTACTATGTTATCTGTAGTGGATCGTCCTCTTCGAAATCCGCTTTGATGAAGATGTATGCAATTATTCTTCTCTAAGACGTAAATGAGTCTAGCCTTCACCATACGCTCAAAAGTTTTGCACAAGCAACTCGTAAGAGCTATTGGACGATAACTCAGAGGGTCAGATGAATCTTTTCCAGGCTTCAATATTGGAATCACTATCGCTTCTCTCCATGAAGTAGGGTAAGCATGCTCAGTCCAGATTCTATTATGCGGGGTTAAAGCGAGAGATAATGGATTTGATGTCATCGATGCGAGACCGAAAACCACGACAATTCCAGGAAACAAAGGAAGACATTAATGGAATATATTCTAGCCTTTATCACTGTTGCTCAACGTCATCTCAGATGAATCTTCAGAAAGTAAATCATCATCTGAAGGATGCAGTTTTACAGTGACTGCATCCAAAGACATAAGAGCTTTTTTTAATGATAAAGACTTTCTAGAGCCTTCTTTCGCAATTTTTAGTTTTCTTGCCTTTAGGGCTTTAGATTTTGCTAAAGTTCTTTTGGTTATTTCTGGTGAGGTGACTTTTGAACCATTCGGTTTTGGATTTAATTTTACACTTGTAAGGGACTCTGTTTCTGTTTGAGTGCTGGATGATTTGGTGACTTTCTTGACAACAGCAGCGTAGCTAACACCTATCTGTGGAGTACGTGATAGAACAATTCGTCTAGCTTCCGGGTAAGGAACCTTATTTTTAACTTTGACTAATGTGATTTCTTTCTCCATCTGCCATATTGGACATTGTCGAGGTTGGTTGGTTGGTTTTTATGGCGCAAGGTCCAGATAAGGACAAGCTGCGCCAAACACAAGATAGCTTACACCAGTTTTTTAAACCCATTAAAAGTATAAAATAATAATATAGTTAAAATGTACATTAAAAGTACAAAGTAGAAATATAGTTAAAATGTATATTAGAGGTATAAAATAGAAATACAGTTAAAATGTATATTAAAGGTAAAAAAATAGAAACATAGTTAAAATGTATATTAAAAGTTTATAAACATACAATATACACATGTATAAAATTAAAAATTTTATATTTAAGTAAAATATTTCTAAATCAGATAAAATTCATAAATCCTATGTCTTTTAAAAACGGAAATAGGTTGCAATGGGTGGTTCCCAAGCAGATCTTCTAATGTTAAAATGTTACTATTAAAATATCTAAAACGCTGATGGTTGAAATCTGGGCATACAATTAAAATGTGATATACTGTAAATGGTTCATCACACTTTTCACACCATGGTTGGAGATCACTCAAGATCAAATGCTTGTGGGTGAAACGCGTGTGACCAATTCGAAGGCGAGTCAGTCTGACGTCTGCGCTTCGTGGAGATAAAACAGATAATGGAATGATGTATGAAGATATGGAATGGAGTTTGTTGCTGACTTGCAGGTCCCAGGATTCCTGCCAAAGAGAATATATGAAATGTTTGAATCCTTTTCTCATGTCCATTGATGGTATTGAAGGCAAAATGGAAGTAGCTGAAGATTTAGCGGCAGCATCAGCTTTCTCATTGCCATCTATACCTATGTGGCTTGGTATCCAACAAAACAGTATCTCAAATCCCTTGTTAGTAACAGTATCAATTAATTTGAATATCTTAGACACAACTGGATGGCAATTATAGTTGTTATTCCTCAAAGCTTCTAATACACTCATACTGTCAGTGTACACACAAAATTTACGTTCATTTTTAGTTGTTACCAACTGAAGTGCTCGGTATATAGCCGTAGCCTCAGCAGTGAAGATGGAGCAGGATTTGTGAAGGCTATAACTGTAGGAGGTATCATCAAGATAAACTCCACAGCCAACTGATCCTGGACATTTGGATCCATCCGTAAATACTGGAGTGTACATAGTGTACTGACAGCGATGGAATGAATAAAGCTGTTGAAGAATAGCAGTATTTGTGTCTGATTTTTATTCTTACCAAATGGATTTAACACAGTAATGTGTGGATTGTACCAAGGTGAATGTGCGTAAAGGTCGGTAGACTCGATTCGGACATCACATAGGTCAGAAAGCAAAATAATGGATTTAATACGAGAGAGAAAAAGGTTGAATGCTTGATGGTCTAGAACTATATAATCTCTTAAGAGCAGCACTTGGAATCGTGGAAAGGAAGGGATGATGAGGTGAGGACATGATTTTTGAATAATAATTAAGAGACAGCTGCATCTACCGCAGGTCTCATGGCAATTGGTGGCAAATTACATATAGGCTCTGGACGGGTGATGTGCGAAAAGCTCCACAGCATATCCTTAAAGCAGTATGGTGAACAGTGTCCAATCTGCGTAAGATGGAGAGTCTAGCTGATCCATAAGCCACACAGCCGTAGTCAATTCGAGATAAAATTACAGACTGATAAATTCTTAGGAGTGATGTGCGATCTGCACCCCAAGATGTATTCGAAAGCACTTTGAGGATGTTAAGGTTGGTTGGTTGGTTTTTATGGCGCAAGGTCCAGATAAGGACAAGCTGCGCCAAACACAAGATAGCTTACACCAATTTTTAAACCCATTAAAAGTATAAAATAATAATATAGTTAAAATGTACATTAAAAGTACAAAATAGAAATATAGTTAAAATGTATATTAAAGGTATAAAATAGAAATATAGTTAAAATGTATAGTAAATGTCTGTAAACATACAATATACACATGTATAAAATTAAAAATTTTATATTTAAGTAAAATATTTTTAAATCAGATAAAATTCATAAATCCTATGTCTTTTAAAAACGCAAATAGGTTGCAATGGGGAGGTTCCCCAAGCAGATCTTCTAATGTTAAAATGTTACTATTAAAATATCTAAAACGCTGATGGAATCTGGGCATACAATTAAAATGTGATATACTGTAAATGGTTCATCACACTTTTCACACCATGGTTGGAGATCACTCAAGATCAAATGCTTGTGGGTGAAACGCGTGTGACCAATTCGAAGGCGAGTCAGTCTGACGCCTGCGCTTCATGGAGATAAAACAGATAATGGAATGATGTATGAAAATAGGGAATGGAGTTTGTTGCTGACTTGCAGGTCCCAGGATTCCTGCCAAAGAGAATATATGAAATGTTTGAATCCCTTTCTCATGTCCATTGATGGTATTGAAGGCAAAATGGAAGTAGCTGCAGATTTAGCAGCAGCAGCAGCAGCTTTCTCATTGCCATCTATACCTATGTGGCTTGGTATCCAACAAAACAGTATCTCAAATCCCTTGTTAGTAAGAGTATCAATTAATTTGAATATCTTAGACACAACTGGATGGCAATTATAGTTGTTATTCCTCAAAGCTTCTAAGACACTCATACTGTCAGTGTACACACAAAATTTACGTTCATTTTTAGTGTTTAACAACTGAAGTGCTCGGTATATAGCCGTAGCCTCAGCAATGAAGATGGAGCAGGATTTGTGAAGGCTATAACTGTAGGAGGTATCATCAAGATAAACTCCACAGCCAACTGATCCTGGACATTTGGATCCATCCGTAAATACTGGAGTGTACATAGTATACTGACAGCGATGGAATGAATAAAGCTGTTGAAGAATAGCAGTATTTGTGTCTGATTTTTTATTTTTTCCAAAGGGATTTAGCACAATAATGTGTGGATTATACCAAGGTGAATGTGCGTAAAGGTCGGTAGACCCGATTCGGACATCACATAGGTCAGAAAGCAAAATAATAGATTTAATACGACAGAGAAAAGGTGGAATGCTTGATGGTCTAGCATTATATAATCTCTTAAGAGCAGCACTTGGAATCGTGGAACGCAAGGGATGATGAGGTGAGAACATTATTTTTGAATAATAATTAAGAGACAGCTGTATCCGCCGCAGGTCTAATGGCAACTGCTGGCAGATGACATATAGACTCTGGACGGGTGATGTGCGAAGGTTGGTTGGTTGGTTGGTTGGTTTGTTTTTATGGCGCAAGGTCCAGATAAGGACAAACTGCGCCAAACACAAGATAGCTTATACAAGTTTTTTAAACCCATTAAAAGTATAAAATAATAATATAGTTAAAATGTACATTAAAAGTACAAAGTAGAAATGTAGTTAAAATGTATATTAAAAGTATAAAATAGAAATATAGGTAAAATGTATATTAAAGGTATAAAATAGAAATATAGTTAAAATGTATATTAAAAGTTTATAAACATACAATATACACATGTATAAAATTAAAAATTTTATATGTAAGTAAAATATTTCTAAATCAGATAAAATTCATAAATCCTATGTCTTTTAAAAACGCAAATAGGTTGCAATGGGGTGGTTCCCCAAGCAGATCTTCTAATGTTAAAATGTTACTATTAAAATATCTAAAACGTTGATGGTTAAAATCTGGGCATACAATTAAAATGTGATATACTGTAAATGGTTCATCACACTTTTCACACCATGGTTGAAGATCACTCAAGATCAAATGCTTGTGGGTGAAACGCGTGTGACCAATTCGAAGGCGAGTCAGTCTGACATCTGCGCTTCGTGGAGATAAAACAGATAATGGAATGATGTATGAAAATATGGAATGGAGTTTGTTGCTGACTTGCAGGTCCCAGGATTCCTGCCAAAGAGAATATATGAAATGTTTGAATCCTTTTCTCATGTCTGTTGATGGTATTGAAGGCAAAATAGAAGTAGCTGCAGATTTAGCGGCAGCATCAGCTTTCTCATTGCCCTCTATTCCTATGTGGCTTGGAATCCAACAAAACAGTATCTCAAATCCCTTGTTAGTAAGAGTATCAATTAATTTGAATATTTTAGACACAACTGGATGGTAATTATTGTTGTTATTCCTCAAAGCTTCTAATACACTCACTACTGTCAGTGTACACACAAAATTTACGTTCATTTTTAGTTGTTACCAACTGAAGTGCTCGGTATATAGCCGTAGCCTCAGCAGTGAAGATGGAGCAGGATTTGTGAAGGCTATAACTGTAGGAGGTATCATCAAGATAAACTCCACAGCCAACTGATCCTAGACATTTGGATCCATCCGTAAATACTGGAGTGTACATAGTATACTGACAGCGATGGAATGAATAAAGCTGTTGAAGAATAGCAGTATTTGTGTCTGATTTTTTATTATTTCCAAAGGGATTTAGCACAATAATGTGTGGATTATACCAAGGAGGATGTGCGAAAAGGTCGGTAGACTCGATTCGGACATCACATAGGTCAGAAAGCAAAATTATGGATTTAATACGACAGAGAAAAGGTGGAATGCTTGATGGTCTAGCATTATATAATCTCTTAAGAGCAGCACTTGGAATCGTGGAACGCAATGGATGATGAGGTGAGGACATGATTTTTGAATAATAATTAAGAGACAGCTGCATCCGCCGCAGGTCTAATGGCAATTGGTGGCAAATTACATATAGACTCTGGACGGGTGATGTGCGAAAAGCTCCACAGCATATCCTTAAAGCAGTATGGTGAACAGTGTCCAATCTGCGTAAGATGGAGAGTCTAGCTGATCCATAAGCAACACAGCTGTAGTCAATTCGAGATAAAATTACAGTCTGATAAATTCTTAGGAGTGATGTGCGATCTGCACCCCAAGATGTATTCAGCACTTTGAGGATGTTAAGCAGTCGCTCACATTTCTTCCGCAGATGTAAAACATGCGGAAGGAAAGTTAACTTCTTGTCAAAAATCACGCCAAGGAATTTTATCTCACTGACTACAGGAATGGAGTCTATTATTTATGTGAATCACAGGATCATTATGGTAGCTAGTTTTCTTACAGAAATGGACACAGCAACTCTTACTAGAAGATATACTGAGACCATCTCCGTTCACACCAAGTGTGGTTAAATTATTTACAGCTGTTTGCAATTGTCTCTCAATTATATTCATGTTTGAACCCTGATATGAAATTTGTAAGTCATCAACATACAAAAGTGCCATGAACAGAAGATGGTAATTGATGGAGTATGTCACTGATGAAAAGGTTAAAAAGGGTTACGCTTAAAATGCTACCTTGAGGGACACCCTCAGCTTGACTAAAAGTATTTGAAATTGTAGTTCCAACGCGCACTTTAAAAACGCGTGAGGCCAGAAAATTTTGGATAAATATTGGAAGATTACCCTTAAAGCCAAGATTATGCAGAGTACGGAGAATACCATAGCGCCATGTACGATCATATGGCTTTCTCAACGTCGAAGAAAATTGCAACGAGATGGTTTCTCCTCACGAAAGCATTTCGAATTCGGGATTCTAGATCTACTATGTTATCTATAGTGGATCGTCCTCTTCGAAATCCGCTTTGATGAAGATGTATGCAATTATTCTTCTCTAAGATGTAAATGAGTCTAGCATTGACCATACGCTCAAACGTTTTGCACAAGCAACTCGTGAGAGCTATTGGACGATAACTCAGAGGGTCAGATGAATCTTTGCCAGGTTTCAAAATTGGAATCACTATCGCTTCCCTCCATGAAGTAGGATAAGCATGCTCAGTCCAGATTCTATTAAACAATAAAAGTATGTTTAACAAAGAATCATGATTTAAATGACGGAGCATTTGATACGAGATTCCATCTGGTCCTGGGCTAGTGTCGTTTGCCTTAGATAATGCAGTCTTCAATTCTGACAATTGAAAATCACAATTATAGGGTAGATTATGTCGATCATGAAAGCTTAGAGGTGTCCGCTCAGCGATTCTTTTAATCCTTAGAAAAGTAGGATTATATGAATCAGAGCTGGAAACACTAGCAAAGGTTTCACCGATGACATTAGCAATATCTACCGCTGAGGAGTGTATTGCAGCTCCGGTTTTTAATACAGGAATGGAATAATCCTGATAAATACCATTGGCTGCTTTAACTTTCCTCCATAATTGTTGACTTGTTGTCGATGAATTGATTGACGACACGTAGCGAATCCAAGATTCTCTTTGACTCTTGACGTCTAACTCTTCGAGCTTCAGCTTTGGCTTTTTAAAAGCAACAAGATTCTCCGTAGTAGGGTATCTTCGGAATATATTCCATTGTTTCCTTTGTTTCTTATAGGAGAGTTGACACTTTTCGTTCCACCAAGGTTTCCTGTGTTTATGTGGAATGATGGAATTTTTAGGGATAGCAACATCCGCAGCTCTGATTATTGTGTCGGTGACATATTTAACGGCATCATCTATCACATCTGTCTTAACTCTTGTCTCACTGATCACAGCCAATTGCGTGAAAAAGTGACCAATCGGCTCGACTGTACACATAATTAGGTGGTTTGTGACACACACTATTACTTCCAGCCTGAGACACGATTAGAGGGAAATGATCACTATTGTAGAGGTCATTTCCAACTTCAAAATTCAGCAATGGCAAGAGTGATGGAGAACATATAGCTAAGTCCAGAGAGTGAAATGTCCGTGTAGGTTCGTGAAAATAAGTTTTCTCGTTGGTATTTAGCAGACAGAGGCTATGGTCAGAAATGAACTGCTCTATCTGTCGACCACGAGAATTCGTATCATCACTACTCCCACAGAAAATTATGACCGTTAAAATCACCGAGCAATAAAAATGGAGTTGGGAGTTGATCAACCAAGTCATTCAGTTCTTCTGCTTGGATGACATCATTTGGTGGTAAGTAAAGACTACACACTGTTATTAGACATGTGATGTGGATTCTCACAGCCACTGCCTGGAGTGTAGTTCTTAACTGATGTGCTATACTGGGGTAATTGTTTGATGTAATTATACAAACTCCACCAGACACAGCAACATCGCCACCATAATCATTTCTAAAGCATTGAAACCCACGCATTTTGGTGACAACAGTGGGCTTCAGGAATGTCTCCTGGAGAGCCACACATGCGGGGTTAAAGCAAGAGATAATGGATTTGATGTCATCAATGCGAGACCAGAAACCCACGACAATTCCAGGAAACAAAGGAAGTCACGAATGGAATATATTCTAACCTTTTCACTGTTACTCATCGTCATCTCTGATGAGTCTTCAGAATTGAAGTCATCATCCGATGGATGCAGTTTCACAGTGTCTGCATCCAAACACAGAAGAGCTTTTTGTTGTTAAGGAAGACTTTCGAATGCCTTCCTTAGCCAATTTTAATTTCTCGCCTTTAAGGCTTTCGATTTTGCTAAAGCTGTTTGGCTATTACAGGTGTTGCTGTTTCCATTGTTTTTTGCTTTAAGAGAAAGCTAGCTGAAGAGACAGAATCTGTTTGGGTGCTGCAAGTTCGGGTAACTTTTTGCCATAGATGCGTAACTAACACACCAGGGGTTGGAGTGCGGGAACTAACTATGCGACGAGCTTCTATATAGTAAACATTGTTCTTGATTTTATAAGTGACTATTTCCTTTTCCTGTTGCCAAACGGGACAAGATCTAGAATAAGAGGTGTGGTCGCCTTTACAGTTGACACACACTTCTTTGGCTTTGCAGGTAACACTATCATGGTCGTCAACTTGAGAACAACGGGCGCAAGTAGGTTTTCCTCTGCAAGCCATTTAGAATGTCCATAACGTTGGCACTGGAAACATCTGAGAGGATTCGGGATATACGGTCGCACTGAACATCGCATGTAAGCCACTTTGATGTATTGTGACAAGTCTGGCGTTGCAAAAAGTCAAAATAAGGTGTTTGGTATTTAAGATAATACCATCACTTTTTGATTGTTATCCTTTTCACTTAGCGCAGACTTTTGGCTTTTTAAGTTGTTTAGAATTTCATCAGTGGACGTATGATATAAATCCTCCGCAGAAATTACTCCCTGCACAAAATTCAGTTTCGCATGAGGCCTACTGTGACAGGTAAGTCAGCAAGTGATTTCATGCTCTGAATCATTGTAGCCTGTTTGTCAGAATTTGTCTCAATCAGTAAATTACCCGTTCTTAATTTTTGACTGATTTCCACAGCACCCAAATAAGTAACCAATCCTTCTCTTTTCAATCAGAAAGGAGAAACATATTCAAATGAACCTCCATTTCTTTTAATAATGAAGAACTTAGCTTCACTACATTGGCATTTGTTGTCTCCTGAGGGAGTGAGGAGAAAGTAGATTTATTCATTAAAGTGAAAATAATATTCAGGGACTAGACGGCACCACCCACCACGGAGCCCTACAAGGGGATACATGTTAACTGTACCAGTGCTAGTCAGTCCCTATACGCTCACGGTACATCCCTGAAGTGGACTCCACCCTTAACGAGTCACCCAGTAGATGTACCGATCGCTTGATCCATAAAGCCGATTGATGTGCTGAGGACCACAACACACCTCCCGTTTACCTGGAAGCAGAGGCCAAAGTAATGTGTTGGTCTCAGGAGGCCTCAATTACCAGGATCCTCCTTTCCAGGGACACGGGTCTCCACGCACGGCAAACACGTGGGTGATTTAGTCCTCAAGAGTAGCTAATAGCAACAGAGCGGCGACAGCTACTCAAGGAGCCCTCAACCTCTGTCGAGGAAACCACAACGAGGGAGAAAAGGAAGGAAAAAGCAGAAGAATAGAGGAGAGAAGAAAATATAGAAGAGGAAAGATCACTAGGGTACCTCGGGATTGTGACACCCGTGTTTACCTAAAGAAGGCAAACCCCCTGAGGGGGACTCGCCTTCGAATTGGTCACACGCGTTTCACCCACAAACATTTGATCTTAAGTGATCTCCAACCGTGTGAAAAGTGTGATGAACCATTTACAGTATATCACATTTTAATTGTGTGTCCAGATTTTAAACATCAGCGTTTTAAATATTTTAACATTAGAAGATCTGCTTGGGGAACCACCCCATCGCAATTTATGTGCGTTTTTAAAAGACATAGGATTTATGAATTTTATCTGATTTAGAAATATTTTATTTAAATACAAGTTTTTAATCTTATACATGTGTATATTGTATGTTTACATACTTTTAATATATATTTTAACTATATTGCTATTTTATACTTTTTATGTACATTTAAACTATATTTCTATTTTATACTTTTAAATGATGAAAAGAAAACTGAGGTATAATATCTTGTGATTGGCGCAGCTTGTCTTTATCTGGACCTTGCGCCATAAAAACCAACCAACCATTTTCAGGGCTAGTTGCTTCAGCAGTGGAGTTGTTACACACTCCTTAGCGGATTCCGACTTCCATGGCCACCGTCCTGCTGTCTAGAGCAACCGTCAGCATTACTAAAAATTAACGATCTAATAAATATAAATAAAAATCAAAATAAATATACTGCCCTTATAAGCCTTGATATAGAAAAAACATTTGATTCCCTGTGGTGGCCAGGCTTATGTACAGCATTAAATAAAACCAATTTACCAATTAACATACTGAAAATTTTCTACAATTTCCTCTCAGACAGAACATTAACAGTTTTACATGACAACGTCAATATAACAAAAATTCAAACAAAAGGATGTCCACAAGGTTCCGTTAGTGGACCAATACTTTGGAATATCTACTACAACGAAGTTTCAAATTTTAATTGGCCATCTCACACAAATATTATCACATTTGCAGACGACACACTTTTATAGTCACCGGCGAAACTAAAGAAAACTTAAAATAAATTGTAATGAAACTTTAAATCAATATTCTAAACTTTGTAAAAATTAAAACTTTCAATAGCCCTGTCAAAATCAAAAATTCTCACAATAGGCAAAGCAAAGAAAATTTAAAATACTTTCCAAAAATAACTTATAATAATAATAGCTTAAAACATACAAAAATTTAACATATTTAGGTATTAACATTGATAATAAACTCTCTTCCTCCCCATATTAGAACAATAAAACCACGGCTGTTAAAAATAGCCCAGAGTCTGAGAGCTATGTCGAGCCTAAATTGGGGCTTAAAGGGAAAAATATTAAAAATCATTTATAACACAGTAATCTCTAGAATAATTCTATATGGCGCATGCATCTGGTACTCAACCCCAACTGTTAGAAAAATAAACAATTACTTTCAATAGAACGTTTCTTTACTCTCTTAATAACAAAAGTTACAGCACTGCTCAATTGCGGGCTTGCAGGTCCTAGCAGG